>OZ020170.1:3122209-3153102 GCA_963971145.1 Sussaba pulchella
TCAATGTTAAGGCGTGCCTATTATTTTATTTCATTTCATTTTCTTATTTCATGATTTCGTGGGATTGCCAGTGGTGCAGTTCAATTTTTATAGGGTACGAATTTGATGACCGAAATTACATTAAAACCCGAAGTAAAAAGTCGAACCTGGCGAATTGCTTCCTTACAATTTTCCATATTTGCCAGAGCTTCCTCTATCAGGAACTATGCGTCGATCAATTTTGGCTTCCTCATAGAGGAGGCTTTGGCAAATATGTAAAATTACGATGGAGCGATGTGTGAGGTTTGACTTCGTACCCGAGTTTTCATATCAAATCCGCTCGTAAGTCTATTTGGTCCGGAATAAACATATAGCGAGTTCCATATCAAACCTAAACAATTGAAAATCGCATTAAACCTGAACGTCGGGATAGACTTCGTCCAAATTTAATACCAAACATCTTTCGACAATGGTACAACTTTGTATCGAATCTTAGCCCGATATCTCGAAAATTGTGGAAGCTAGAGCTCGCACGTATATTTTTGGAAAATTTCATAACGACATAAAATATGAATGGATCCATGGATTTTGCCCAAATTCAATTCGAAATATCTTTCGATAATAGTGGAACTTTGTGCCAAATTATAGTCTGATATCTCGAAAATTGCGCCAGCTAGAGAGCGCACAGCGATTTTTGACACCTTTCAAAATTCTTTAAAACAAAAGCACTGCATGGATTTTTTTCAAATTCAGTAACGAGCATCTCCCCGTAGTAGTACGACATACTACTGAATTTAAGCTCGATACCTCTAAAATTGTGGGACCTAGAGACCGGAAATAAATTTTTGAATTTTTGTTGAATCGCGTAAAAACAAAAGAAGTAAACTAATCCTTAGGGTGTAGACAGATAGTACACGCTGTAGCTCCTAACGATGTACAATGAACTGTTAAATCCCCTTCAGTATTTATAACCTAAATAAGTTAAACGTTCAATCCCAGATAATTGGAGATGCGATACGAATGACGTAGGCCGAAGAGCTCTACGTCTATATTTCACAATGAAGTTACTGACACGAAGACGGAAAGACGAAGCAAAACATATTATCCTATCTCAATTGAGTGCACGAAACAGGAATGGACGCGAGAGGCGCTGAGGGAGCGTCAAGCCGTGAGTAGGGATAAAGAGGGTGTAGAGAGGTGCATTCGCGAAGGATGCTCGACTTCACCCTCCTCATAACACCTATAGTGGGTGAGAGATATTAACAGCATGGTAATTGGGAAAATTGAGGACGTGACGACGGTACCGCGTGGAGACTCCGCTGGCTGTAACGTCGCAGTTTCGGCTTCCGGCAATGAAGTCGAAAGCCGATTGGCGAGTTACTGCAGCGTCGCAAACTCCGCAGGTCCTTTGCGAGATATCCTTGCCATCGTTTGGGCCGGCTCGTAATTGATATTCCACACTTTCGACTTATCAACAATTTTGACCCTCATTAGCGGCTATGATTTCTCAAATGTGTTGATCACGTGTCTGTCTCGTTATTGTTCGTTAATTTACCCAAAGTTAATTTGGTTTGACTGATCGATCAAGGGAAGATCATTGAGGGATCGATTCGGCGTAACTTCGGGGTAATATAGCGTATCGAGGATCGCTTGAAACATTTTAACGCCTCAACGTCCCAGCAGAGATTCGATGAGAGGTTGAAGAATCAACATAGAAGCTTTTGAATAACATACGTTGTTTATGCATGCTGATTTCCCAATCTCATTCGTCCGAGACGAGAATAGCCGAATGGACGCAAAATAACTGATCTCAATCTACCGTCTTAAGGATTCAAGGATTCGATCCCTTTAAGGCCAGGAAATACTGCACTATTTCAGCGACGTCTCTGTGCGTAATGTGAGCCTGTGAGAATGAATGCATTGAAAGTAAGAAAGAATGCAATCCAAATACGAATTAATTCTATTGATTTTGAAAACTGATTCGGTTGACCAAAGAAATAAAAACTTGCGGCCTAACCAGAACCAGATTGCGTTGCATCTTGCCGCATATTACCCCAATATCCTTGCAGGAAATGCCGTTACAGGACAGTGAAATTTTGTTTCGGAATAACCAAAACAAGAACAATATTCCCCGTCAATTTACGGAGTTCCATCGATTCCAATCGTTTGTTTTTCCATTTTTCTAAATGATGGGGTTTAATTTTGCAACTGTATTCATCTCCTTGCAATCTACAGACGCACTTCACGGATAGTATTTTATTCCAAACGTTGGTGAACCATAAAAATTGAAGGATCGAAGATGAAACCCCGAGTTCGTGCGGTCTTGCGTGTTTTGCATTTTTCGTTTCTCTCGTTGTGCTACTTTCGTCGAAGAACCGAAGAATGGCCAACGGTTTACGTTTCGTAGGGCGGGTTATCCGTCGAATAGAGCCGATAAAACTGCTACGAAGCCTTAGGGCGTGTCTTTGAAGAAAAACGTCGGGTTCTTACCCCGACGTTGCATTCCGTTGGATGCAGACAGTTTTATTTTATGGTAAATAGAAGTTACGCCAAAAGCGAGAAAGACTCGATGAAGTCCTTTGTGTGTTTACCTTTTTCTTCGCAGGGCCAATGAAAACCCCGGAGATCCGTCGAGTATGCGTTTTGTTGGATATAGAAGCCGCGAGGCGAAAAGGAGCAGAGGAGAAGGGACGGAAAAGGCGGAGGACGAGAATGAAGGAAGAACGATAGCGAGTACTTCTGGCTATCTTTTTCTTGACGCTCCTTGATCCTTCGTACAGACTACACAGGTGCTCGCTATCTTTCGAAGTAGAGCGCTCGATTTCTTGCGAGCTTATCGGTTCCAAGGATAGATTACTCCACGAAACTGCGGCTGAACCGAGACTGCCATTGGCGCATCAACTTAATGGTTTCACTACCTGCGGTGTGGTTTTCACGATGGGTATTCTATTCGCAATTCTTCAATCTTCGTGGGATAAGAAAAAAACGAACTATCGTTGTCGCTTGAAAGCTTTTGTCGGAATTAAGAAATAAATTCGATTGTATGATTTTCACTCGCGGCAATTGCAAACACGGCGATGCTATATAGCATCGGTGTAGGGGATGCTGTAAGTGCCAAACGAAGCCTCCGGCCAAGTTGAGCGAGGTCCTAAACTCTTTGTTTTTATTCGAGGAGTTTGAAGAGAATAAGAAAAATAAAATTGCTGTTTTTCGAGATATTTAATGTGTTAGACGATTAATTGTTAATTAATAATAGTTCAAACGGTGGATATGGGTAGTATCTATATATTTATATACATACATATGTATGCATACAAATGTTATAAATATTCGTTACAACGAGCGATCAATAGTTGACAGTGCAATATGAATTATCGCTGAGAAATAAATCAAATTAAACGTGTTTTTCATTACAAAAAAAACTGTAACTTCCAAACTAAGCTTCTAGCCAAGTCGAGAGTGGTCTTGATCGTTTTGTTTTGAGTCAAAAAGTTTATAGAAAAAAAATAAGAAGAATAAAAGAGGTGTTTTTTGAGATATTCAATGTTTAGACGATTAATTGTTGATTAATCATAGTTCAAACGGTGCAACGTGATTGTACGTATTTTTATCGCAAGGACCGTGTAAAAACAAAAGAAAAAGCTCACCTGGTTTTTTAATTTATCATTGGCCGTTGTTGAGATATGTCGATTTGAAATACGAAATACGTCAATAATTGAAAACCTTCATTCTACTGCATCTCAATAGCGGACGCTGAAAACGGCAAACCCCGAAACACGTGTCTCTTCATTTTCGACGTATATTAATGCAAAAAATCGTGGGACAAAAATTTTGAGTCAAGGGTACGCGACTAGTCGTTTTGCCATGGAATTGCCCATATATAAAACCGTTCCGTGACTGACCGACTGACAGACAACGCACAGCGTAAGCCACTGGAGATAAAAACATGAAGTTTGGAACAGATGTTCCTTAGAGGGTGCACAGATCCACTAAGAAGGGACTATTCGAAAATCAACCCCTAAGGGGGTGGAATGAGGTGTCAGCGTTTGTAACTATTGTTACTGTATCGTCGGAACGGCAATAGATAGAGAGTTGAAAATTTGCCTGGAAGTTTGGGTCACACAGTAGGTACTCACTGAAAAAGGATTTTTCGAAAATCAACCCCTAAGAGGGTGGAATGGGTCGTTGGCGTTTGTAAACATTGTTACTGTATCTCCGGAATCCCAATAATAGAGAGTTGAAATTTTGCCTGGAGGTTTGGGTCAAACAGTAGGTACTCACTGAAAAAGGATTATTCGAAAATCAACCCGTAAGGGGGTGGAATGGGTTGTGGGCGTTTGTAAACATTGTTACTGTATCTCCGGAATCCCAACAGATAGAGAGTTGAAATTTTGCCTGGAGGTTTGGATCAAACAGTAGGTATTCACTGAAATTTTTTTTTTCGAAAATCAACCCCTAAGGGCTTGGAATAGGATGTGAGCTTCAAAAACCATTGTTACTGTATCTCTGGGACGGCAATAGATAGAGAATTGAAATTTTGCACGGCGGTTCGGGTCACGAAGTAGGTGCTCACTAAGAGAGGATTTTTCGTCCGACCCCCGTTGAAAACGCGCTGTTTCGCGCATGTGCTACCGGCGTAAAGTGGCCGTTTCCAGCGCACTCCGCCAGCGGTCGATAAAGTTCTTTTCCACCCGCTACTGCCGGGCGGAAAAGATCAGAGTGTATGATTCTAATTTATATTCATGTCACCGGTGTCAAAAAGCCTTCCATTTTATTTCAGAAGAGAATACTAAATAAATTTTCCGAGGAAATAAAAAATTCCGTGTTTGCTTTCCTTCTTGTCCATACAAAATCAAAAGTTGCATTTGGTCCAATCAAAGGGGCTTCCTCCCCATGAAACTCCTTGTTTTCAACAAGGGTAGGACAAAAACTACAGCGTGCACCACAGGCGGAAGGCGATTTCCCCTCGGGTGTCAACTCCACGCTCCGCGGAATCGCCTACTTTCCGCCCTCGATACACAATGTACCATTTCCGATTCGAAATTGACGCAGACGAAGTCGCGACGAATCACATGAACCATCGATTTTACCCAGAACCAGTGAACTCTGACGAATAATTCCTCAAACAAATGACGCAATGCGTTTTTTTCCGTGTATTAAACGACGGTCATCCAGAGCTTACCTCGGGATTATTCGAATCGAGGATTACCAGACCGGAAGAGCGGCGTACTCATGGGGGTTAAAACCCGTGAGGAACAACGACAACCCGACACTCGCTTCCACGACCACTAGCTTCATCTTTTTTCCCCCGTTACGGACCTTCTCCGCCTCTCCCCGGTCCATCCGAGGTTTCTACTTCTTTTATTTTCCCCGTGAGACCGTCCGCATGGTGACCAGCGACGCGGCGGGTGCTTGTCAACGGCGATAACGCTCGGAGAGTTAAAAATTCACCGTATTTTCGTTGGCCGTTACGTGAAACGCGGAGTCGAGACGAAACGCGGTTGCCGCCGGGAAATGGAAACGAAGCGTATGGTCTCCGCACGAGTCGCGGACCATTGGGGGATGGTGAGGGGACTTCCGAGGACGAACCTCAAGCAGTCCGGACGGCAGGATCGGAGGTTGACTAGCCATAAGCGCACCACTCTGCCGTGTAATGCCTCAAGCACGCTAGGTTCACTACAATACCACGCTGCGTCCGGTATGGAACTCTCGCTGAGCACCAACGCGCCCTCTCGACGTCAACGCTCGCTAAACTCGTTGTCTCATTCAAATTCCCTTTTTCCATCCAGTTCCCACGCGCAAGCCTTTTTTCCAACGTGCGGTACACGATAAGCCATACACACGTGTTCGCGTGTGTTCGCGTTTTTACGTATATACTACGGGGGGTTTTTTTTTCTCTTTCGTGTCTCTTCGTCGCACTGACATCCACCGGTACGTGCTTTTTTTGTTGTCATGCACAACTCCGAGCGCATGGGATGGGCAACCAGAGCGAGCAAACACGGGCACTCATGACGGTTGCGTAAATGGCAGAACCAACGAGTGAACCAGCGGCCGGGAACATTCGATAACCCGCTTATTCGCACGGCAGCTGGAGAAGTAGCTATGGACGACGGGGTAGAATCGAAGCGAGTTGGTGGAAACCCGGTCGAACGAGGGAACGAACGACGTCGAGGGTGGTGAAGGTTTGTAAATGGTAAACCAAACCCCCCCGACGGATCCTGGAATCATAGAACCCGCACGAAGAGCCGTATCGCGAGTTCACCCGGACCGGTAATGGCCATTTTATGGTCGTATCGGACGTCCATTGAGTGCCCATTAATACCCGCTCTACGATTGGCCGCGGGACGGAGGAACGGGCACCGGAAATCGGGAACGCGTGCCACCGCCATTGCCGTAGTCCGACGATGAGTCCGAACCGGGACGCGTCCGGTGTACTACAAACCACTGGACTGGCCAGCGCAACGTGCTGATGTAGGTTCTACGGTTTGGTTGGTGATGGGCGCGTTAAATATCGCGGTTTTGGGGATGAAACGCCAGCAGTCGCGGGATTCTTATCCCACCAGATGTGGACTCTGTTTCGGAAATTATCTTGGTGCAAACGATTTGATAAGGAGATCAACTTTAGCGGGGCGGCATTCCATAGTTGGTCTTACTTTAGTGTTGGGGCATCAGTCCTCTACCGGGTGTGTCAACATGATGCCAGTATTTTTGTATAGAGAATACACGTTTATTGTATGAAAATGATGGAAAATATTTTATTCGAAGTATTGCCCATCGCTGGCTAGACATTTTTTCCACCCGTCTGCTAATTTGGGGATGCTAGGCCAAAAAAATTGTTGGTCTTTTGAGGCAAACCAGTCATTGAGCCATTTTTGTACATTTTCGTAAGAAGTGAAGCCCTGCTCAGCAAGTGCGTGTCCCATCGATGCAAATAATTAGTAATCGGACGGAGCCAAGTCTGGTGAGTAAGCCGCATGCGAAAGTATTTCCCAACCAAACGCC
Organism: Sussaba pulchella; assembly: GCA_963971145.1. Taxonomy (NCBI): domain Eukaryota; kingdom Metazoa; phylum Arthropoda; class Insecta; order Hymenoptera; family Ichneumonidae; genus Sussaba; species Sussaba pulchella. The sequence goes on from OZ020170.1 coordinate 3,129,191, forward strand.
TCAACCGTTTTCTCGGCCGCTTTTGCTGTGTGTGCGGGTGCATTATCACGAAGCAAAATCACTTTGTGTTGCCTTTTTTGCCTTCTGGATCTTTCCCATGGCTTTTAAACGTACGGAGACGGCTGCTCGTGTTACGTTCAACTGATCTGCGAGTTGTTGTTGCGTTTGAGCGTCATCCTCATCCAACAATGTCTGCAATTCGCTGTCTTCAAACTTTGTCGGTGGTCTTTCACGCTCTTCGTTTCTCACGTCGAAATCGCCACTTCTGCATTTTTTAAACCACTCAAAGCACTGTGATTTACCAAGAGCATGCTCACCGTAATCCTCGACATACATTCGATGCGATTCTGCAGCAGTTTTCTTCAAATAATAACAGAAAATCAATGCTGTCCGCAAATCGTAGTTTCCAGGCACAAAATTCAGCATGTTCAACGCTAGTACAAATTATGCTCTTGTATGAAACTTGTATTGTTGTGAGTTGAAAATCTTTGTCAGATGTCAACAAGGTCACATGATGCCAATGATACAGTTTGACGGTAACTAAATTGACACGTTATATATATCTGCCGTAGAAATAAAAACTATCGCACAGAAGCCGTCCAATATTTTTTTTATTTCCATGCGAAAATCATCCTCGCTCGGCTTCGTCGCCGGGAGAAAATCAAAGGACTTTTGCTCTATGAGACGGGCATGGTACGATTTATCCGCTGGATTACACGCGGATTCTCCGAACGCATTTCAATGATACGCCGATGCTCAACGAACTAATTGGAGAGCACGGAAAAACTCATCGTACCTCCCTTTTTATTCAACCTATTCACAAACCGTCATCCACGCGATTTATACACTGGCTTCAACATCCGAGTGCATGTATATTCTCGAGTATCGCACACGACGGGCATAAAGTGCTTTATAACCTTCCGGTATTCGCACAAGCAAGGGCTTGCATACGGAGGGCACCGAGTGTGCTCACGCCCCGGCCAGAAAGAAATTGCCGTTACGCCGGCTGCATAGCGACTTAACGTTGAACATGCAGCTTCTACTGCCCCTACGACTTCCATTACCTACTACATTTATGCATATCTTTCTCACTGTCTTCCTTCACCCGCATCCAGCTGGAAACATTTTTCGAAAATACGAAAATCTTGGAATAACGACCGTCGGTCTTTTCTCAAGGCCTTAAGGGAGGGGTTAGGGTTTCAGCGTAAAAAAAAACACTTTTTTTGCGATTTTTTTTCTCAAATATGGATTGAGCAATTTCATTCGAATCTTTTGGGAATTATTGAACATACTTTTAACAATGTTGTGTAATTTTATCATGCAGAAATATTGAAGCATAAGCCGGTAACAGAGTTTCCCCCAGAACGTTTTGGGAAAAAAAAACAATTTGCGGTGTTCACGATAACTCGGCCGGAAATTATCTGAAAATGAAAAACCATGAAAATTTAGTCAAATTATAATCAAATCTTCCCCCCAACGTTCTCTGATGATTTTTTTTTTTACATTAAAGGTGTTTCCCACCCACAAAATGGCGGAATTTTTCGTGGAAAATAACATTTCACACTTTAGATGGCCGCCAAATATTTGTAAATGAAAAAAAAATCATCAGAGAACGTTGGGGGGAAGATTTGATTATAATTTGACTAAATTTTCTAAATTTTTTGAATTTAAAAATGTTGTGAGTTGAAAATCTTTGCCAGATATCAACAAGGTCATATGATGCCAATGATACAGTTTGACGGTAACTAAATTGACAGCTAGACCCATCGACTTGCAAATTCCGATTTCATATTCCCCGATCTGGTAGTCATGATCGAAACGTACATCAAAGAGCGATGAAAATAATTCAAAACCCAAGAAACCGAACTGCATCTCGGGTTTGTTCGATCTTCGACTCCCGTTCGCGTGCTCGATCGCTCGGCTCGTCACGGCAACTTTCTTATCGGCGAAACGTCACTCATCTTCGTCGAAGCTCAAAGCTTCCACCTTCAACCACACCGATGAGTAAGCTCGTGGGGGGAATAGCGTTTGTCGATGTACGTGGGAGATCCATTGTACGGGAAAACGTGTACGCGTGTGAGCAAGTTTCTCAGCTTGACTTTGAACGATCAATGTAGATGTACGGTATTCAGTGATAGGATATACGGAAGAACGACAAAGTACCTACCCCAGCGTGGGAAGCGAGTGGGCGCGTATAGATATGACGGCTTTGAGAACGTCGGAGAGAACTCGATTGACGTACATGCGGACTGTGCATTAGGGTGGGCCGAAAATCCGCTTTTTCAGAATTTCGTTTAGTAATAGCAAAAATATTGTTTATTAAGTTATAAAAAAATTTTGTGTGAAAGGAAAAAATTTTTGGTCAACATCTCAGGCTCGCCCATTGCAGTCAAAGATAAAGATGCTCAAAAAAATTTTTCATCAACTTATTTTGATCGGAAATTTTATGCTCTACAAAAAAGTTCCTTACACAAAATTACGTAGGACCCATAGATTCAGAGATAATCCCAGTTTTAGTATCAAAATAGTAGATTTTCGCCATTAAAATAATCTTGTTAGTTTGAAATCTATTTATAAGTTCTCTATTCGACAGGAAATTGAATTTTCTATCAAAATGATTGTTTGTAAAATTTTTTTCGAGCGATAGTTATTTAAATTATTCCAATTTTCGTTCAAAAAGTGGCATTTTCGACAATAAATGAATTATATCTTGGTATAAAATGATTAATAAATCAATTATTGTCTGCAAAATTTAATTTTCTACAAAAAAAGTTCTTATATTGAATCACGTGCCTTTAATATTTTTTATAATTACAGATTTCCGATAAAAATTAGTATGACATTTTTCAAAGTTTCGTTCACGGTACATCCACTACTAGCGCTAGAGTAGACTTCTGCAAAGAGAGCAATCCGTTTGTCTTAGCGATTGCCAACAGATGGCGTTCTATATTGTCCTATAAATTTCCTTTTTATCTTTAAATACTTTTCTCCTCCACGTCTGTAGCTACAATACTTGCAATTTCAGAAAGTGATGGCTCAAATTGATTCTCGTTTTTTCTTCCTTGTCTTAGGTAATTACAATACCTCACAATGTCTTCCTTGCTTGGAAGATGATCCTTGGGTAATTTCTCTGGCTCTCCAAATATAGAACACGCTGACATTCTGAGAAAGTGCTTTGTACTACTGTTAATAAAATCAGTATGGAGAAACAATATTAGAAATTTGCAGCCGATGTTCAAATTGATAATTAAGAAATTCCATAAAGTATACTTACAAAACAACAAGAAAATAATAATAATTTGATGACAGTTATTTTCTCAACGTATGTCCCAATTTAAGTAAACTATTGAACTGAACACGAAATGTCGGGAAACTTTTTTTTAAGGTTATGTATTGTAATGAAAAGTATTTGAAGATAAAAAGGAAATTTATAGGACAATATAGAACGCTACTGTTGGCAATCGCTAAGACAAACGGATTGCTCTCTTTGCAGAAGTCTACTCTAGCGCTAGTAGTGGATGTACCGTGAACGAAACTTTGAAAAATGTCATACTAATTTTTATCGGAAATCTGTAATTATTATAAAAAATATTAAAGGCACGTGATTCAATATAAGAACTTTTTTTGTAGAAAATTAAATTTTGCAGACAATAATTGATTTATTAATCATTTTATACCAAGATATAATTCATTTATTGTCGAAAATGCCACTTTTTGAACGAAAATTGGAATAATTTAAATAACTATCACTCGAAAAAAATTTTACAAACAATCATTTTGATAGAAAATTCAATTTCCTGTCGAATAGAGAACTTATAAATAGATTTCAAACTAACAAGATTATTTTAATGGCGAAAATCTACTATTTTGATACTAAAATTGGGATTATCTCTGAATCTATGGGTCCTACGTAATTTCGTGTAAGGAACTTTTTTGTAGAGCATAAAATTTCCAATCAAAATAAGTTGATGAAAAATTTTTTTGAGCATCTTTATCTTTGACTGCAATGGGCGAGCCTGAGATGTTGACCAAAAATTTTTTCCTTTCACACAAAATTTTTATATAACTTAATAAACAATATTTTTGCTATTACTAAACGAAATTCTAAAAAAGCGGATTTTCGGCCCACCCTACTGTGCATCCTATTCAAACGCCCACGAGACACTCTCCGCCTATCTCGCTCTTCATTTCAGTCTCTTCGAAAGCTCCGACGTCCGCAACGATGATGACGACGTTTACATCACAATCTTTTTTTTCTCTCGGATACTATAAGGGTGGTTCTTAATTGGGTGATGTCGGGATTTCTTTGGTATCCATCTTCAAAAGTAATCGATGTAAATAGAAAAAACAAGCTGCAAGCTGAAACTTGCAATTTGCTTCCCCTGAATTTTCGGTAGTGCACGAAATCCTTCTATGAGGAAGCATCTCTCGATTTATTTTATTTTATTTTTTTTTATCTTCGGCTTCCTCATAAAGGAAGTTCCGTTCACTACCGGAAATTCAGGGGAAGCAAATTGCAAGTTTAGCTTGCAGCTTGTTTTATACAGGATGTCCGTAGATCCTTCCAACCGTATCAAAACCGACTCGAACGTATATAAAAATTCAATGTGTCCCAAAATTCCAGCGCGTTGTTTAATTGCTATCGAATCTAGTAACAACTTAAGCTGACGGTTAGTTTGGGCGTGTGTATGAATTTGAGCACGTTCCGTCTAGTGTTTTTGAATTTGCAGGGGTTGGAACTTAGAAATTTCTAATTGCTCTAGAACTCGATCCGTTCGTCCGATCTCGGCCGAATTTGATATGTATTATGGCACAATGACATCCTATACTTGCAGAGAATTATGGTTCGATTGGTTGAAGTTAACGACAAATAGAGCAAAAAAGTTGATTTTTTGAAAAATTCAAAAAATCATAAAATCTAAAGTTATCGATGGATTCGGCTCAAATGCAATACCAACCGTCCTTGTACTCAATTCTATATGTAAAAAACTATTGAGCCGAATACGTCGAAAATTGCGAACGCTAGCGTGGCTACAGACATTTTTTGAAAAATCCAAAACGCTGTCGAAGCCGAACAAATGCGTCAATAATTGCGAAATCTACAGATTACATAGATATTAGAAGGCATCACATGTGTGCAAAATTTGAGTACGGCATCTTGAACCGTTCTCGAGTTATGAAGGTTTGAATTTTAGAGAGTGGTTACATACATACACACACACACACACACACACACACACACACACACACACACACACACACACACACACATACATCCAGACATTTTTTCCGAATGTGTTTTCTGGATGTTTTAGGACATTCTAAACCTATTGACATCAAAATCTCGAAAAAAAAATTTCGGACCGTCACAAAGCTTCCTTTATGAGGAAGCAAAAATGGTCGCAATCGGGAATTTGTCCAATAAGTCTAACCCAGTCCTACGAGCAATGCATTTGGAATTTTATTGGGGACATTCTTTATTATTTCAAATCTATACGTGATAAAAAAAATTTTATTCGACAGTTTTGTAGGAAATTTAATGTTCTACAAAAAAGGTATCTTGAAAAATGTTCGCGAATCTAATATTTATAACGTAATTCGCACAAAAATGGCTTTTTTGAGCCAGACATGAAAAGCCATTTTTACGTAATAAATATTAGATTAACGAAAATTTTACACAATTACTTTCGAAATACAGACATATGAATAACTGTCAGGTCTAATTTCTCCGTCATGTTTCATTTCAGCTGCTGTTACACCGGTGACCGGATTGTTCGCTCAGCGGCGAAATCCGACATCCGCGAAACAAGATATTCCACTCACAATCCGTTGGCCATTATTCCCTCGCGCGTTTGCGACAATCCTTCGATCAGAACCAACGAGTCGCTCTCCATTTAATTTTCATTGGCATTGCCGTTTGTATGCCAAAAATCCAATGAAAATTATTAATTAATTGCATGTAATGTCCGTCAATGAAAGTTGATGATACATCATCATAACTAGGCACTCCGGCATCAGGGATGTGAAAAAAAAATTTTTCCACGTCTGGTATCGATCTGGCGACACTGGTGGAAGATCAAATCAATAATCGGATGGGCATACGACGCTCAAAGCGGCTCGAATTGGACAATACTTTTTCCAAAACGGGTGAAAATCTTAAAGTTGTCGAAATTCAAAATAAAAAATATAGTTTTGTAGGGTTCAATGTCACGCATATTTTAGATACATCAAACTTTATTGTATAATCGATTTTTTCGGAGGTAATAATTAATAACCACAAAAATTGCAAACATGGAAAATCAATGTTTTTCGAAATATAAATTGCCGAATCTCCGTTGTTTCTCAATTAATTCACTGTGGAATTCTTTTATATTACTCTTGATACTCTAGCGTCACTGTCAAGCAAAAAAAAATTGAAAAAAAAATCATTCGTCCAATTGATTTTTAATATCAAAGCCGTGACGCTTAGTACTTCTGTATTGCGAGCTTCTCGAATAAAAAAAGTTGAGGAAAGTTTAAGACTCAGAAAACTTCTAGAGAAGAAGCTGTTCCATAGGATTCAATGATGTTTTTGGCAAAATTTCCCGTACATATTTTAAAAATTATAGAAATGGCGATAAGTTAAACACTAAGAGCCCGAGGCGGCATTTTTTTACGCGTCATACAATGCATATTTATACGAGATATACATTAGAGTGTTTCACAAAAGAAAATGCGTTTTTCGCGGCAACCGGGTACGCTCCCGTAGAATCGTATAGAAAAATGACCCCTGTCGGAAGAATTCCAGGGGTGTCGCTCATTTTTCAAAGCTTTCAAGCGTGACAAGTTTAAAAAATCTTCGTCACCCCTAAAAATCGTCCGACCAGCCTTATTTTTCTTTACACGATTCTACGGAAGCAAACACTGGCTTGCGAATATCCGACTGCCGTAAAAATCGAATCATTTCCCGCGAAACACCCTAATATACATACATATTTAATGTCCATTACAGCTCCATGGGCTCGATAGCACAATGTGGTTACTTCCGATACGTTTGTTCAAAACAGAGAGGCTAAAACGCAGCGACCCTTCGTCATCGGTCGTCATGGTGAGATCCCTAACCGCAACTCCATCTTCAGACGCTTAATTGAATTCCGAACAAGGGATTCTTCAATGAAAACAAACCTACCTGGTCCTCGTCGATCCGTGCGAACCTCGCACAAGGCAAGGTTGAGAAAGGCGATTACCTGAAGTCCCACTTGCCCCACTAGGCTGCATGCTTTTGAACTGGGAATGAGTTCCAGCACTTTGACGCGCAATTCACATGAAGAATTGCCTACTTGTTCCCAAATGGTGTTGCGACTAAAGATCTCACTATGACGTCTGATGTGGAAATGGAGCCGGAAGAGTTGTTACGTTTTAATCGTGGACCCAGGACGTTTGACCTTTGGACCGTATTGTTTAAAAAAACATGCGATGGTGTTGGGTGCATATCACCATGGTGGGCATTACATGGCTTTGTAGGGAGCGTTCATAGATACCCGCTCTTATTTCCGGACTCGCCGAGTACGACCTATTCAAAGGATGTCCGTTTTTCTTAATTAAAGAGCTTAGGGCTTGAACTTGTCGATTGAGAAACTCGTTGTGCAAGGTTGTCACGGCGTGCTTTCGGTTGTTCGTTTCAGGCCCATCGCCGGCCCATGAAAAATTGTCACGCGGCTATCTTTGCCAGCGCTATTTTGATTCACCCTAAAAGTCATCGACCGCGATTTTGGGGTACCGATTCGAATTCGGCAATTATATTATCTGCGTTCTTTATGTAACGAAGCGTTTGAGGACTAAAGTCGAGCATCGACGTCGAAGGAAGAAATCATTTTAACTTTTTGTCACAACCCATTACCGCAGAGAAGCTGGTGTACGCCTACCAGGTGTAGAAGTATGAAACCGGAATTTTCTTATAGATGGTGCTAGCCATCTGGCCATGTGGCATTCACAAATTGGCAGACAGGTGGAAAAAATGTATGGTCAGCGATGGGCAATACTTAAAATCAAATATTTGTTATCATTTCCAAACAACAGACGTGTAATTTCCACCAAAGAATTCCGGTTTCATACTTCTACACCTGGTATCTATCAATAAACATCCTTGCTCTGGCAATCAATACGCGGAAAGTCCTTATCAAACGCGCGTTAATTTTCTGTTACCCGATTATCAAACGATCCTCAAGAGCGTGATGATTTAATGAACCGCTCGGAGCAGTCTCGAAGCCCTCAAACCGATGCGAGTTAGTTCACGAGACGTTGCGGAAGCATTTGCAGAAGTGGCGACGCTCGTGCAGGAACAATTTGATCTACGTTAGCGGCCCGCGTGGACCAACGATTCGACCAGTAAGTTATCGACTCGTAGATTATCACCGGGACGTGCTTCGAATACCGTTAGGTGGGTCGTCGGTGAGCTTCGCGTGCACGGAGGTTCCAAGAGCCCCGGCCAAGAGGCTTCCCCGGCTTCGTCGTTGGCCCTCTCCGCTTCAATCCGCTTCGTCTCGCTCACCACCGCGTTGTTCGCACATCCACGAGAGGGTTGTACCGGGCTAACCGTCTCCGAGCATCCCCCAGCGAGCCAAACTCCCGCGTTAATACCACCGACCTCGGTGTACATACTCCGACGAGTCTGGGATGCGATGTATGCCCGGCACCGTCTCGCCAGTCTCCATCGTACGTCCAACCAACCACCCCCCCGGTGTGCCAACCTTGCGCTTTGACCAGCCGCATTATCACGCTTTACGGTGACGATGCGTATATACACCGAGCACGTTCTCCAATGTACCAACAACACCGTGGTATATGAAGGTACTCCGAAGCTGCATCAGCATCATCCGTGGCCCACCGGACGAGATTTAGTCCCGCGGACGAAGCCTCCGAATGGGGCTTCCGGTATCATGGAATGGGATTTGCGAGATGCGATATTCATGGGTAATAATTATTGCGGTTACAAATGGAGAACATTGTGCTGATCTCGGAGTGTGATTTGACATTGAACGGAGGATTTGTAGGCTCGTGGCAGTCGGCGGGAACGTCGTTGATAAATTCTCATGGTCGAAATGTAATGGTAAGTCGCAGGGGGAGTTTGGGGGAGTTACGGTAAATAGGTTGGAGAATTAGACGATGGATATTACACAGTGGAATTTCGAGAGATCTCTGGAGGACGATAGGGTGGGAATGTTTATTATTTATGGTGTTTGATAACGCGAGGTTATTAGGGACGATTGGGGTTTTGAACAAATTTTAATGTTAACATTTGGAAATTATGATTTCTGAACGAAAAATTAATAATGATCTGGAGAGAATATATGGCGCATTTGGGCCCAAACCACCTGATTGGAATCCCTTTATTCTTCGATGTGGTCGTTAATTTGCCATTTGTATCTTTTGGATCCTAGGAGATGATTAATTTTTTTTACATTTTTTCGATATCCCCTTCTTCTCAGCACGCCACGTTTTCTTTTTTTTTATTAAGAGGTAACTGCTACCGTGCCATGTTTCTATTGGATGACATTTTTTTCCTAGATATTGCATCGAAATTGAGAAGCTGTTTTCGTTAAAACTGGCGTAGGGCCCGTGTTCCTGATATTTTGTAAAATTCTTTTTGAATTTAAAGAAAATTCTATTTTTTTCAAAATTTCGATGTATGATAATGGTTCCCTATCTTGAAGCAATTTAAAAAATCAAATCTATCTTGCAGAAAGTCAATATTTCAATAGAAGATTGTTGTTTTTTGAAGATTGTTCTTTCTTAAAAAATAGAAAGTTTTCTTTAGTATCATGACACAATTTTCGAATACACATCACCTCAGAGGAATAACACCTCAGGGGCTTTATTAATATCGTCATTCCTGATTTTCAATGCTTCGATCCTCTGGAACGATTCAATACGTATATTAAAAAACCTGGGCGCGAAATAAAAATTACCCAGATAAATGACATCACATTTTTTCGATAATTGTAATTTGTTATTATTTCAAAGCTTCTTTCTTATTTCGAATTATTACATCTCACCAACAGCACATGCGAGAATTCAGTGCTCCACGATTTTTCACATCAATTTATGTAGAACAAGGAGACACATGTTTCGAGTTTTTCGATTTTGAACGATCGCCATTAAGATACAAGCAAATGAAGTTTTTCAACTATTGATGATTTTTTGCATGTCAAACCGATACAGCTCAACAACGATTTTCGATAATCTAAAGAAAGACGAGTGTTTCCTCTTTGTTTTCAATTTTCTAAAGTTTTTGAGTCGGACCTGTATTACGACTATTTTCTTTTGTTTTAAAAACATAAAAATTATAAATTTTCATAATTTTTAAAGATAAAACATTATTTTTTGTTTTTGATCATTTTCTTCTGATTAGTACATTCATATTTATACTGATACTAATGGGCGAAATAATTACTCTTTATTATATTACTAATTATAAATTATATTAGTAATTTTGAGAAAAAAATTATAATAACCAAAAAAATTGTTTCAACCGAAAGAATCAATATTTTTTATTTTGAAAAAAAAAGTAAAAATAAAGATCCTACTTCAAAACTTCAGTAAACTTCTTTTCGTGCGCCAAAAATCGATAATAGAAAGAAATGGCAGCTATTTGAAATAATTGTACGAAAATCGACCGATTTTTGGCACCTTTTGCGTCCTGTAAATTTTTATATCATGAATTATTTTCCAAAAATGTTGTGAATTACCATACAAAACACCTTAATGAAGAATCGTACGAAGTTTCATCAAAATCGAAAAAAAGTGGTTTCCTGAAAAACGCGTTTAAAGTTTCTTAGCGCTGAGCGCGCGCGCCAAATTGTGCCTATACATACCGCTATAAAATTTTTTCTACAACGAATTTCTTAACAAAAATGTTAAGATGTGAATTAGGAGGTTTTCATTTTTCCCGACCTCCAGATTGACCCAAAATTCTCCAAAAAAATCAATGATATTTCAACTGTCGAATAAAACCAATGAAAAAATCACAAACCGAATGGATCCGCATCAGCGTCCTGACCGGCCAATTTTCCTCGAAAAACCACATACACAGACCAACGAAAAATATATCACATCCATTGACGCATCCGCGGATTCGATACCCGTGAAAATAAAATTTCCCGTGAAAATTGCAACCCAACGTTATATCCCGGACGCCCAACGTAATACACAGGGTGACGAAAATAGAACGAATTCACGAACGTTACAGCGCACGAACGAATGGTAAAAATATATTCTCAATATCCGTTTCACCGTAACGCCGACAGAGTGCTCGACAGTCGTTCGGTGATCATAGTCCCGGAAAAGAAGAAAAAAAAAATTCTCTCTCTCTTTGGATACGCGAAGCGTTAAATTCGGGACACGATCAACTGCGCCATCTAGCGGTGTGCGAGGCGTTGACTGATCCATAGGCGGGGAAATCGGGCCAACCGCTGCGCAATCTTCTCTCTTTCATCGCACAATCGAGACACGAATGATTCCCAAACGTGGATTATCATCGCGAAATCATGATTTCGCTATTGAAGCGTTCGTGGGTGGAGTGAGGAAGAAGGGGGGGGGGCGGGAAATTTTGACAAGGAGCGGGTGAGGGGCTAGAGGGAGGGAGGATATTAGCGACGACACGTTGTACCAAGCTGCGGACATAACTCCACGTCGACGAGGATAACTCGCGAGTCGCGGGAAAACCCGCGAGCTCGCGCGGATTAATAATGAACCAGGCGATAGCTCGGACTATAGCCCGGCACGTCTGCAGGCACGGTGCAATGATAATTCCGTGGGTTTGGCTCGACCGGGGATGGGAGAAAACGGGAGTTGGAGGGATATATGACAGCGTTGTACAAGCACGAAATGGAAAGGAGTACGCGAATGGAACGTGAAAAAGCGAGAGAATCGAGAGAGACGAGGATAAAAACGACTACCCGACACGGTGGGGTTGGTTTCGGGGTTGCTCGGTGCCGATTGGATACGGACCGAATTTATCGCTCGTCCGCGGATAGAATAGTTTGAAATTACCTGGTAAATTCGCGTCACGCTTGAAAATTTACAATTTCGATTCGACGATTGAAATATCTATCTTCATAGCTGCGTCGCGCGGCAACCGTCGTTCGTTTGTTCGTCGTTATCATTTCGACCGATTGCCGGAGCAACTTTCTACAATGTGATGTTAAAAAAAAAAATCGTTTTTCCGATGATTCGAATGAAAATGGAAGAACGAATGGATTTTCGTTATGAAATTAAAGCGAGAATTGCGAGAGACTAAATGTCGCGAGTTATCGTGGATTGATGTGTCGTTGATCGAGCGGGGATTTTTTTTATAGAGGTTATGAGACTGATGGAACGATGATGGGAATTCGATTTTCACTTTAGGATCGAGATTCAATTCGAATGGAATGAATGATAATTTCGAGCATTTTTTTTTATCGCTTTAATTGGGTCGAAAGGTTTTCGGTTTTATGGAAATAAATTGGGTTTCGGGATTTTTTTTTTCGATAAGGGTGAGAATTTCGAACGTAATGAGATTTTGTTTTATTCAATCGGTCTTGGTTATAACCAAGTCTCCCTAAATGCAACAAATAATGTTCTGAGACTTTTTCTTTTTAACCCTTCACTCACGAGATATTAACTTTCAAAGTCGTTATCAGAGTGTCCCCCCTCCTCTGACTTTTAAACTGTCAAGGCAAAAAATCTGAAAAAATTCCAAAACGTCAATGACTACTACAGAATGACTACGGAACCCCATCATGTGCGTACCCAACACACTACTTGACTAATTTTTTTTTTACAGAAGCATAGTAGCGATTTCTCTTGCTGTTTCCAAAATTTACAATTACATTTGATTTTTTCTCGGACGAAAACGACCCAGATTTCCAGACCAGGTTAATAAAAAATATATATTTCACAAAATACAATATGAAAACAACGCGTTTGATTGTGGGACATCAACGTTTATTTTGCAACATTATTATTCTGCGATAAAAAACCAAGCAGACCAAGAGTATACGACGTTCGTTTAATGCGACAACATTCAGCAACAATATTGATAAAAGTTAGAAGTCCGCCAAATTTCTCCGAACACGGATGAACTCGTTATCAACGACGATTAACAATGATAATAATAAATTAAAACTCGCCAACCGGAGAATTCACGACCCAGATTTCCAGACTGTGGGTCAATTATTATTTTTTAAATCGATCGGTCCGCCGTGATTGAACTATTTTCACGTGGAATCGTTATATCTCGATGACTCGTCTCGTGAACTCATTCGGTCTCGCCCGTTTCCCACGGATATAAAACCCACCCCAGGGTAATCACGCGGTACTTCTCGTAATCGTCTATAAAACAACGTCGACGAATTCGCGTATTGACACGAAAATTAACTTATTTAAACGTCACGTATTTTGCTTCAACATCATTCACGTGACGTGGGTACAACTGCAGTCGCACGGTTACACTCGCGTTATGGGAAATGAAGTTTCCGGCTGCGTCCGTATGTCCGTCTAACTTTGTCCAAACTCGTTCTAACGAGTGAACGCAGCGCGGGAGCTTGACGACGGTACGGTTCGCGATGCGTCGTCCTTGGAGCTTTTCCGAAACGCTGAACTGGGAATTGAACGAGCATTGAGGTCCGTTAATTCCGTGTAAAATTACGAAACGAGTTCGTACTCGCACTCGCGTCTACGTGCGTCGTCGTGAAAGCCCGTTCGCTGGTGCATGCCGGGAAGAGGGTGAAAGCGAGACCGGGGCCGGAAGTAACAGGGGTGAGTTGGAACGGTGCGTATATCCGCCGAACGAAGGAAGTATTCGCCGTGTGCGCTGCCATAGGGTAAGATGGGGTTAAATCGCCAGCGGGTAAGATAACCATTCGACGCTCATATTTGACTGGATTGATAGAAAGAGTTGCCGTTTATGAGGTAAGTCGTGGTCGATAATGCGCAACTTTTGTACTTTGTTGGACTGCCGCATCTGCATTTCTACAATTTTCGTGGTGAGATAAGCATTTTGAGCGATGTGAAAAAAAAATTTCTGGCTTTTGATGGCTGGTGAAAGTTGTGAAAATTGGGCTTCAAAAAATTAGGCAAGTGTTTTTCTTGGAGCAGCAATTCGTCACTAACCCGAATGTTAAAACGATTTTCCGATATTTGCATTTGTTTTCGGATCACGTGGCTTTTCGCGCAAAAGAGTGTGTGGGGTTGAATAACCAAGCAACCAGTGGGCAGCTGCACGAGCTGAGAAAAAAATGTTTGAAGGTGTTGGGCAAAAAATCACGAGCTGAAAAAGAAAAAGTTGATCCTCGCCGACCCCAAGCGTGGTCGTCCCGAAAAAGTTGTTTACGTTGAAGACAGCGAGGACTAAGGCGATAATTGATGCTAGAAACTGTTTTTTTTTAAATTTTTTGAAAGGTTAATATAATAAGTTGTGACCGTTATGAATAATGAAAAACATTAAAACAACAAGTTTGCATTTATACAAAGTATGCATTTATACAGTTATAAGAAAAATTGAAAATGAAATAAAACAAAAAATGTACCCTTAATTTTTGAATTGTACTTTTTTTTTAATTCCTTGAACAAAAACGAAAATTTAGCCACCTTGAACTTTTTGGGCCGACGCTTCGTTCGGAAGTTATAGCTTTTTTTATCATAAAAAGCCCGTAAATGTTTTCCCGGTTGTTAAGAAAAAAAGCTATAACTTTCGAACGAAGCGTCGGCCCAAGTCCGGCAGAGTCTCAAAACTTTCGTTTTCGTTCAAGGTATGTGGAAAAAAATAGATTTCAATAATTAAGGGTACTTTTGTTTTCATGCAATTTTTTACTAATAAAATACGTATATTTACGGGTTTTTTATGACAAAAAAAGCTATAACTTTCGAACGAAACGTCGGCCCAAGTCCAGCTGGGTCTCAAAATTTTTCTTTTCGTTCAAGGAATTTGAAAAAAAATAAATTTCAATAATTAAGGGTACCTTTTTTTCATGCAAAGTTTTACTAATAAAATACGTAAATTTACGGGTTTTTTGTGACAAAAAAATCTATAACTCCCGAACGAAGCGTCGGCCCAAAAAGTTCAAGGTGGCTAAATTTTCGTTTTTGTTCAAGGAATTTGAAAAAAAATACATTTCAAAAATTAAGGGTACATTTTTTGTTTTATTTCATTTTTAATTTTGAATTGTTTATAAATAATTGTTGAATTTGTGCAACATAATGGTAAATATTTTCATTGTATAGAGCGTTCAAAAACGAAAAAAAAAGACCCGTGGTTTTCCGAGTTATCACTAACCGTTGCTGAGATATATCGATTTGAATGACCAAATGTGGTCGATACTTCAAAAACTTCATTTGACTGTATTTCAAAAGTGAGGGCTCAAAATAAAAAACGCCTAAATACGTGTCTCTTTATTTTCAACACATATTAATGAAAAAAATTGGGGGGGCAAAAATGTTGACCCAACTGTCCGAAGTTGCCGAAATTCCCAGGAATACCCCATACAGAAACCGCGTGCTGGCTGATTCATCGTCTCATACATAAGTATTATACTCGTACGTGAGCGCGTAAACTAAAGCAACGAATGCGGTGTTGCCAAATTATCCATTACGTTACTCAAACAGAAGACCGTAATTCTTTGACCCACTGCGTACCAAGGATACTTCCTTAAACATGAATTTTCCGCTAATCGATCATCGTATCCACGATAAACCGCCACGCGCATTGGTTTCTACTTCTGCCGCTGGCGTTGCCGGCTATCGGCGCTGCCGGCTATCGGCCCCGAACCTGTATTATTTATGCGTTGTACTTTGCAATCCACGGTTTCGTCTCGACCGCGCTTCCGTGCTCGCGGTAATACAACTTTCGAAAGTTCGGAAAACTTCTGACGGAAACCACCGGGCGCGGCAAAGCGGAAATTTATGGATTTTGTTTTGGTCGTCCTTGCGTTATACGGCGCGATGTAAAAGCGCGCTCTTGCGGTAGCAACGGCGACTCTGATTTACAGCCATGGACCCGTCGTTTATATTCCGGGCGATCGGGAAAACAGTACATTCGAAGGGCTTCTATGCGCCGTGGAAGCTTCACCTCGGCTTCGGTGATATCGAGTAAGCGACACGCGCCTCACACTCCTATCCTTCTTTACCAGTCACCGGACTATAAGCCACGTAGCACGATGCAATTTTATGCACCGTGTCATTCGCCCCGAAGCTCACGCAAACGTGCACCGTAGCTGTCCCACGTCGAAACGGATCTTACCGTGGTATTCGTAGCCGTTCCGTCGAAGTTGCTCGATATTTCTTTGCTTTTTCGGTTTTTTCTTCAGCTTGGAACGAAGTATATCGAGGGTGGAGGGGGGAGAACGAAGTTCTGAATGGTTTTTTTATCGCAGTGACATTTTTTTAATGGAATTGTGAGTTTTTCGAAAATCTAAAACGCTCATTTTGCGTCCTTGTAGTGAAAGCATTGCGTTGGTAAATAGTACATTATGACACTAGTACGAAAAATTTGTTTTCTAACGAGTGTGAGTTTGCAGAACGAGTCGAAGGCGAGTGTTGCAATCACACGAGTCCGGAAAACGTTTTTCGTACGATTATCGTACGAATTATTATGTCACAAAGTGCGTAAATGCGGTTTGACGCGAACGAAGTGAGCGTAAAACTGCACTTTTACGCACAGCGTGGCATAAACATTTTTTTTGACAGATTTTCTTGATAACGTGTTTAAAAATCTCATTCCGAAAAAATGTCGAGATTTATGGATGTGCGCGTGTGTGTATGTACGGGTGTAGCATTTTTTTAACGTTCACAACTTGAGAAGAGCTTGAGGTATCAAGCTTTTATCACACATGTGGAGGGTTTAAGGTGGCTTGCTTGATCATTTTTTTGGGAAAATCCATGCTTTCGTTTTTACGCGATTTTAAAATTCTTCAAAAATCGATTTGCGTTCTCTGGCTCACAAAATTTTCGAAATATCGAGCTCAAATTGAGTAAAATGTTGCAGTATTACGGGAAAATGCTTGGTACTGAATTTGAGAAAAATTTATGTAGTGCTTTTGTTTTTAGAGAATTTTGAAATTTGTCAAAAATCGAGGTGCAATCTCTAGCACGCGCGATTTTCGAGATATCGGACTCAAATTTGGTACAAAGTTGCCCTATTATTGAAAGAAGTTTCACATTAACTTTGCGCAAGATCCATTTTAACGTTCAGATTTAATGCGATTTTTAATTTTTTCACATTTGACATAGAATTCCCCGTATATTTATTCAGACTAGATACATTTGCGAGAGGATTTCATGTGTTTTCATGAACAAAAAATCGCGGACATTCAAATTACCGTCAGATTAATCATTTAAAACGAAACGTTCCGACATCAAAGCAAGATCAAATTTTAAGTCTAAGTTTTGAGCCGCCAATCTCTTGCTCGTCGAAATTTTGATCAGTCCAGGCGCTGACAAGTCGACGTAACGTCGTTCGGTCAGTTAAGATCAAACAAACATTAAAAAAACAGGCGTAAGTGTTTCTTTTTTTAGCATACAAACTACCATAAACTTTTCGCCGTCAAACAAAGAAAAAAGAATGTGGCGCCATAATTCTCCTACCGGAAGTCTTTGCCGATTTTTGGCTCAAGAGGAAATTACACGAGCCTGAAGACGATGTAACAGCTTAGTCGTTACTCATCTCGACCCCGGTTTTTTTCTGCACTGGAAAATTCTCTATAGAACGGCTCATGAATGAGATGCGACGAAAAAAATGAAAAAAATATCCGATGCTCGTAGCGCAAGAAGCGAAGCTTCCGCCCCGTGTTTGCCGTGTATAATGCCGAGGAGGCTATTATTGAGCTTAATTGCGCGACTCGATCAAAGCTCGACGATACTAAGTGCACTATCGATCCACATCGGAATACATAAAATTTCGATGACGCGATTAAAATCCGGCCGTTAATTTCCGGTCTTACGGTTAGTTGGCTACCAAAGAACTCGACAATATTTGAGAGTATGTATACGTAGTCCATAAAGGGCGTACATATATTTCCATTACTCGAACGGATGTGTTTTCCCGACAATTAGGACAGATGAGAATCGATTAACGATTAAATCTCATCCTCTTTATCATCGGGCAACTTCCGGTTTGTTAGATGATGGAAATGGAATTTCAATAGGCGATTGCATGAATAAGGGTATATATGTTACGGGTAAAGTCCGATATCGGGTAGAAATCTGGAATAACCCGGGTAAACCACGTTCTATCCGCTTTCGCTGGGTAAAGTCCGAAATATATTTAAAATTGTAGACGTTTCGGGCTTTACCCGGGTAAACCGCGTTTTATCCGCTTTCGCTTGGGTAAAGTCCGAAATATATTTCATATATTTGTTTTATTCTTCTTCATATATTTAGGTTATTTATTTATTTAGGTTATTCGGGTAATCGGAAATAACATAAACAAATAACCTAAAAAATAATCACCTA
Organism: Sussaba pulchella; assembly: GCA_963971145.1. Lineage (NCBI taxonomy): Eukaryota > Metazoa > Arthropoda > Insecta > Hymenoptera > Ichneumonidae > Sussaba > Sussaba pulchella. Next base: position 3,147,656 of record OZ020170.1, read on the forward strand.
AATAAATAACCTAAATCAATGCAAGTGTAAAGCCATTGAACAGCTGACGAAGACTTTCAACACACACCAACTCAGATTTCATACACCGGTATATTTTTCTATAACCTTAAACATGTCGAGTTTTGTGCCTACGAACTACGATTTGCGGACAGCATTCGTTTTCGGTTGTCATTTGAAAAAAACTGCAGCTGAATCGCATCGAATGCTTGTCGAAACTTACGGTAAACATGCTCTTGGTAAAACACAGTGTTTCGAGTGATTTAAAAAATTCTCAAGTGGTGATTTTGACGTGAGGAACGAAGAACGTGAAAGACCACCGAAAAAGTTTGAAGACAGCGAATCACAGACATTGTTGGATGAGGACGACGCTCAAACGCAACAAAAACTCGCGGATCAGTTAAACGTAACACGAGAAGCCGTCTCCATACGTTCAAAAGCCATGGGAAAGATCCAAAAGGCAAAAAAGGCAACACAAAGTGATTTTGCTTCGTGATAATGCACCCGCACGCACAGCAAAAGCGGCCGAGAAAACGGTTGAGGCGTTTGGTTGGGAAATACTTTCGCATGCGGCTTACTCACCAGACTTGGCTCCGTCCGATTACTACTTATTTGCATCGATGGGACACGCACTTGCTGAGCAGCGCTTCACTTCTTACGAAAACGTACGAAAATGGCTCGATGACTGGTTTGCCTCAAAAGACCAACAATTTTTTTGGCGTGGCATCCACAAATTGGCAGACGGGTGGAAAAAATGTATAGCTAGCGATGGGCAATACTTCGAATAAAATATTTATCATTTTCAAACAACAGACGTGTAATTTTTGCAAAAAAATTCCGGTTTCATACTTCTACACCTGATATGCACACAATGTATATAATACAATTATATATTGATTTATTGATCATATCGGCACCCATTTCTTCAATATTACGTAAAATCTCGGTCAGAAAATAATGCTAAAGTTCCTCCCTCGGGACGAGCCAAACTACGCTAAGCAAATTTAAAAGTTCTCGGTCCCTTAAAACTCCCCAAAGGGTCAATGTAAATACATTTCAATCGACGATTGAACTCGCTCCGATTAGAAAAATTCCGTATGAAATCTCGTCTTCCTCGAACAATCTCGAACCCCATTTGAAATCGTTGAATGATTTAGGATCTTCCAATCGCCGGGCATTATTCACCAAAGTTGACTTCCCTACATGCATACTCGCTCCAATATCTGCACGTCAATCCGAACGATCGATCGGTCCAATTAAGAGAACTTGTCCGTCTCCGAATCGATTGCACATCGCTCAATCGTCGCGGACGGTCCTTCATACACCCGCGACTCTGACTGTTGCGTCACGTCAAAGGATCCATTCAATTAGCACCTTCCTGTTCCATCAAATTCGCTCATGGTTTGCAATGCGCGGTAACTGTGTATGCCAACGTGAATGGAAACGTCGAAATGCCGCCGTATGGCCGAGTTTCCTTTGGGCCGTCATTGAAGTCCAACGGCAAAGCGACGAAGACGATTGCGACCGGTGTAATTCCTCGCAAGAGAAAATTAGCGCAATTCCGGTCTTCTTGTTCCGGATATTCACTGTGTGTCCACATTCGAATTCGATGGGTCGCTAATAGCCACGCGATTGGCTACTGGCGATGTATCATCGGGGAATATTTCCAATACCGTCGGTGGATTATGCAAATTTCGGGATTATTGGTCATATTAAGGGGAGGATCCCCTTAGGACACCCGAAATTAGACATTCGTGATTAATGTTTTTGAAGGTAGATAGAATTATCGCATGATTTTTGAATTTTGACATGATTTTATTGCAACTTTCAAGTGTTGGAAGATATATATGGGGCAAAATTTACCGTTTCAAGGGACTAAAACACTTCTATCCCCTGATGTGGTCGATGATTTTTTTTTGGTATCTTTCGGATCATACGACCTCTCTAATTTTATTTTTTTTTATTTTTAGACCCTTCCTTCCCCCCCCCCCCCCCGCCATTTTTTTAAATCAAGAGGTAACTGCTATTTGCCCCTTTTTTATTGGAATGAAAATTTTTTCCCAGATACTTTATTGAAATTAAAAAACTTTTTTCATAAAATTGGGGTGGACAGCGGTTTCCTAATATTTTTTTTTTTTTTTTGAAATTTTGAATAAATTCGAGTTTCTCCGACGTTTCAATATATAATGATGCTTTCCGACCTGAAAACAAAAAAAAAATATATCTATTTTGACAACAATCGATATTTTGATGGTTTTCGATGGAAAAGAAGATTTTTTAATTATTTTTCTCGTAATCGAGTCGGTTCATACACAAAAAATCAGTTTTTCTATCGAAATAATCGAAATATCGATTTGTTTGCAAGATAGATTTCATTTTTCGTTTTTTTTTTAGATGAGAAACCATTATCATATATTTAAATTTCGAAAAAAACTTGCATTTTTGCAAAATTTCAAAAAAAAAAAGAAAATATTCGGAACCCGCTGCCCACTCCAATTTCACGAAAAAAGTTGTTCAATTTCAATAGAGTAACTGGGTAAAAAAATTACATCCAAATAAAAAGGGGGCAATTAGCAGTTACCTCATGATAAAAAGAATGGTGGGGCGGAGGGGAAGGAGGGGTCAAAAAAATCTTTAAAAAATTAGCGAGGTCGTAGGATCCAAAAGATCCTAAAAAAAAATCATTGACCGCACCGGGAGATAAAAGGGTTTCAGTCCGGTATACTATTGTTCTTTACGAGTGCAGGAAGATGCCCGCACTAGTTGCTCTTTTACCGTTTGGAAGATATACGTGATCTTCCACGATTTTTTGATTCTTGGCAGTGACTAGCTTCACAACGTGGGTAATGCAGTCAAAATCGCACGTTGCTAGACGTAACTAACGCCTTAAGCAAATAGTTTCTCAATTAATCGTTCATTTACACGATATTATCCTCCCCATTTCGGCACGTAAGTCCATGTGCGCCGCCACATTACATAAATCAAGATCATAATGTAAAAAACAAAAAAGACATCCTCGATGCAACTATCGATTCGTGCACTTGAAATTAAATATCATCCAACGTCAATCAATGAAACAATAAAAACCAAATAACTCTTGAAATTGTTGTAGAAAATTAATACACGCTTGTTTTCTTTCCATACACTTTTGAATTCCCGCAAAAATATTTCCAACTTCATCGTGTAATATCGCTGGTAGGGTAATATATTTTTTTGCTTGTATCTTTGCTTTTCGTCCTTCGTCTTGCGCGCCAAGCGTTCTCATCCTCGGAACATTACACGTACGGATACACGGTGTACACTCGCCGATCCCGAAAATATATGGAAATTGTTCACATTTCGTTGTGTTATTTCAGCAAAGTTCTTCTTGCGTCGTGAGATAGTCAGCCCCGGGCACGGAATCCCGCTACAAGGATAATAAAAACCTTCGCGAGAAATTTCGCATACGTCTGACAAATTGAAAAAGGGCAGAATTGTTTTTCCTTTGTGACGAAGACGAAAGGACATTACGTACAGCGCCGGTGAGATGGAGTACGGGAATAAAAAGTTTCATTTTCTTTCGTAAACATTGCCGGTAAGAAACCAAAATATTCGGACCTGGCGTTTGATGATACCACGGATAACTTTTTAGGTTACCATAGCAGTTCAGAAACTCTTATTGTTACGGTCAGGCCGTCCGTCTGAGTCTTTTTGAGATGAAATTTGGTATAGAGTCGTAGATTAATTACCCAAAACCAGAAATAATAAGATTTTCAAAGAAAGAAAAGACAATCTCTTCGTACAAGAGACTTTCGTACAAGATACTACGGGCTCCCCTTCGCTAATCCACTACCCCCCACTCCTACTGCCTCTTCGCCTCTGAATGTTTTGAAGTTGCGCGCTCCGTATAAGATACCACGGAAGTTAATGAAAAAAATGAGTATTATTTGCACGTTAACGATTTTTTTAAATTTATTATGATAAGTTAGTGATTATTTAAGATCACATTTTGATTTTTTTTTTGGTTTAAATTTCATAGAGAATTTTCAATGACTCGTAAACGTAGTTTTTTGTCGGGAAAGTTCCTTGTCAATACTGCGAGAACTCCTCGTTTGCGGACTTCTAGTCACGTGACAAAAAAAGAGGAAGAAAAGGATATAGAATACAAAGCAGCCTACATTATCGGTTTAACTTTAAACTATTTTGCAATAAAAAAAATTGCAATAAAAGATCACTGGGTCATGCATCCTAAAAATTGAAAAAAAAAATTAAATTTACGCAGTATCTTATACGAAGCGCAAGAATTTTATTCCTCCCCGGCGTAGCAGGCCGATGAGTGGGGGAATGGTGGTTCTCCGAATTTTATTCCCCTCCGGTTCCTTGTAGTATCTTATACGGAGAGTCGACTGGACTTGATTTTTCTTCTAACTTAAGCTGTCGAGTAAGATGTCTTCAAATAAGTCTCTTAGGATGCAACAGAAAATGTTGTAAGACCTTTCTATTTGAACCTTTTAGTCATATATTCCCCTACAAAGTCGTTATTAGAATGTCCTGCCTCTCCTAAACCTAAACTATCGATGAGATAAAATCTGAAAAAATGCCTCTTTTCCTCTGAAATAATAGCTATTATTGCGCGTCATAAAATAGCTTATGGAATCCTATCATGCGCGTGCCTAACATGCTCTTGACTTTCATCATCTATTGAAATTTATTATGACCGATATAAAGAAATATTCCGATCTTTTATTCTCTATTTTATGGTAAATGTTTTTGATTGATAATTATAAAATGAAACCTTAAAAACAGTTGGCTGGTGATAAAGAAGACTATGCTTCTGAAAATGTTTTGACACCAGGAAATTATGAGAAATGATTATTAACATGAGTAATAAACTAAATAACCAAAAAATGATTGATTGAATAAACGAAAACTGATTAAAAAAATGATAAGATTAATAATTGACATGAAAACTTGTAGTAATGTGGCAGCTTCGTTTTTTCAAGAAAAAATTACAAATTCGAACCGTCAATTCGAAGTCAAGTGTCGCGTTTTACCTCCATTATGGACATTTCTCTGTTGAAAACAGTATAACATTTTTCAAATAAAAAAAAGCTTCCCTAACGCTCTAAGAAATGGTCTGATCAACAATGTAGCGGAAATGGTTGACTGATGGCTTGAAAAACTATTTTTCAAGGCCTTCAATCGTTTCCAAAAAAATGGTTTCGAGAAAAACGCATTTAAAGTTTCCAACCCTAGATTTTGATTAAAAATAAAGAGATCCAATAAAATGGAAATACTACTGCAAAGTTCCTAATTTCTACTAGATTCGCACTAAAATAGTCCCGAAAAGAAGAAATCGGGCAGGGATCGAAGTTCCTACAAATTAAAATCCCAGAAATAAATAAATACGTAGCTACAATAGCGTAGCTCGATCGACCAAATTCAAATCGTGACTTCATCTCAATGTCTCC
>OZ020170.1:3153302-3239490 GCA_963971145.1 Sussaba pulchella
TTTTGGGGGTTTCCAGAGTTTTCGAAAAATATATTTCAAACAAAATGCTTTTGAACTATCGAATACGACATTTTTTTAAGTAACGTGTGATTATAGTCGATCGGTGATGCCAGGTTTCGCCATAACGCCGTAACGCCATAACGTTTCGGTATCTTCGAGTTCCTCACTTTCATCAAAAATTTCATTTCCACTAATTTCACGAAGGAATCACAATTCTCAAAACGTCACTGCCCGACAAAATTATGCAAACAAATATACAAAAAACGTGGGACTGCGTATAAAATCCACCAGAAAAACAGCAGTCGGTGCATCTGACCTCATGCAATTTGAATTCGCGACGCGTAAGATCAACAATATTGTTTTTTCTCGAACATTCGGAAAGAATGGATGGCACGGTGGAAGTTCTTCGGATATTTTCGTGCGAATAAATTGCCACTCGATTTTCCGTACGACGGTGTTGCAGTATCCGAAGGGGCAAGCGCGTTCGCTAAGCTCTCGAAGCCAGTGGAATTCGAAATTGGTGACCCGAAGCTGCGACCATAGCCGGCTGTCGGTGACGTCTGTTTGTCCAGCCTTCAACGTTGAACGTACCGCTCGACAAACGGGTATGTAAATAAATGAGATCTCGTGAAGCACTCGCTCGCTCGGACTGATCGCGAAAGGCACGTCGTGCAAGCTTCACGTTGGCGCACGTCGTTCGGTTTACACACGTAGTTCGGAAAAAAGAAAGCTGGGAAAAGCCAGAAGGAAGCCTTAATCGACGCAGGCGACTGAAGCGCGCGAGGTAAACAATTCCCGAAGTTCTGCGGTGGACGAAGGCGATTTGTGAAATTGCGAAATACTCAACGGGGTATTGCTGTCTAGAAGCTTGTTTTTTTAGTCATTTTTAGGAATTAATTTTGTGAAAACTATCGAACCTACAGTGCTGGGGTTTTTTACGGATAATGGGTCATGTTTCAACTGACAACACAAATTTTTATAAAAGATTTTGTTGAAATTTACACAAGTTATTACGATTTTTTGAAATTTCTAGACAGCAATACCCCCTTGACGGAAAACTTAATTTGCTGATGAGATTTGATTCGATGAATTAATTCAGCTAAATCGCTGATGCATTATGATGTTGCAAGGCTTGTTAGCGTGAGGAGGACAATTGAACGCTAACGTTTTGACCGTTTCGACTTCAGGATGTTTCAACACCAGGATGGTTTGGCGCTTGGATGTTTTATCGTCTGAATGTTTCGGCGCTAGAATCTTTTGGTTCTTTAGGCTCTTCCAAGTTTCAGGTTATTTCAGGTTGGGGGCTTTTAAGGTCTGGCGCCTGCAGAACCAAAACATCTCGGCGCCGAAATAGTCGTGCCAAAACCTACTGTCAACTAAACCAACGGAAATGGCGCCAACACGTAGTGTATCTGGTTATAACGAAAAAGAAGTTGCAGAGAAATAACGACGTTTTAATGTTTCAACAATCAAAAGTTCGCGTTTCGAGCGTTAACGGCTTGAATTGGTCATCAATCAATCAATTTATCGTTACGGTACTTTATTTAAAAATTTGAAATATTTTAGTTATTACGAAATTGGATTTTAATTTCCTTTTTTTTAACTATTCTATGAGTTATAGTAAACAAATAGAACTGTTTGAAATAAAATTATGCCAAATATGTGCTTTTCAAAAACATCGGGCTACTAATATTTGTTACACAGATTTTTCACAATCGATTTTTCAGACCCTTTTTGCATGCAGAACGAACTTTTTGCATACTGATTTGTAGGTTGGGTCGCAACGCCCACGACGGAAATGCCTCAAAGGTGACCCGGAAACAAGTTCGGTTCATATTTGAAATTTGGAATAAATTGCGCTTTGAATTGCAGGAACTGGAATTTGAATCACAAATTGTTGTTTTGCTTGCTCATGGAAGTAGCATTTTCACGGAGAAAAAAAAAACATTTCTCAGTTGATGTTGGGATACTTCAAAGTCGTCTAAAATCTCGGAAAACATGATTTATTTTTTCATCAGACGCGAAATTTTTTTATGTGTTGTTTACCTGCCAAGAGATTCAAAAATAGAGAGTTCATGATTGGAAAAGTACTTCTTACATTGGGCTTGAATATTATAACGAATAAAGACTTGCATCTCTCCCTCGATAGGAAAAGAATAATAGAATGAGCGATCATAATTATAACCATAAAAATACCACCACCTTTTTGAGGGTTCCATGGTTAAACTAAGAACCCGTATGGTTTCTCAAGATATATAATATATAAGATATATATAATAATCGTTAAAGTAAGTTGAACAATATTTTTGTAAATTAGTATGCTTATTAAAGCTATATGCTTATATAGCTTCATTTACACAAACCACGAACCGTCAATTTAATTGTTTAATAATAATTACAGAACGGATGACAATATTGGTATTGTGAAAAAGATTATATCAGGCAGTTATACTGAGTGTAGAAGCTGTAACGAGTCGGCTGACCACCATTTTATTAGTCGTAATGTATGTTTTAGAATATACGGACATTTTTAAATAGAACACAGAATATATAGCAATAAGATAATAAGTAAATAACGATAATAATTATAACCAAAGCAAGAACACCGCCCTTTGAAGGTTCTGTAGTAAACTACGAATCCTTATGGTTTCGGTCTGTCGGTCTGTCCGTACGTCTGTCTCTCTTTCTGTATGTTACAGCGCTTTCATTATCTCGTTTATCCATCGATTTAGATGGAATTTGTTATTCGAACGGAGATTGAAGACCCATAAACAGAAATTATGAGATATTTGAGGAAATTATGTTTTCGAGCCCTTTCCAAAAGATTGAAGAGTGTACTCAACATTTTTTTGCACTCATCCCGTCAAGTGGGGGGTCTTTAAATAGGTTCGCTTCAATGCTACGATTAAGGATTCAGAAGCTTTTAGTCACGAGAGATTTGCTTTCAAAGTCGTTCCGAGACGTTCAAAGATCAGAACGTCTTTTCCACTGATATTTAGAATATTCATGCAAAAAATCTGAAACAATTTCATGTTCAAGGTTTCAATTAGTACCTTTAATAAAAACAATAACAAACACTGTAGCTAGTTTATGGAAAAATTATAATAGTATATTATGTATCGAGGAGGCAACACAGAACTTTCAAGTTCAAAATATTTCATTCAATCAGTACACAAAACAAGAAATAAACTATTGTAGAACTGAGAATAAAATAAAATTCGATTGTCAAAATTACCAAACGTTTCAAATATTTTATTCAAACGGTACACAAAACAAGGAACAAATTATTGTAGAACTGATTATGAAAAACATCGAATACAATTCGATGAATTTTTAAAATTAACAAAAGTTTAACTATGTTCAACTATGTTCAACTAAAGTCTAAATAGGAAAATGACTTTTTTTTAAAGATTTCTATTCATTCCGAATGTTGAATGTGCAGTTTTGAAAAACCATTTGTTTTTCCTTCGGCGATGAATTCGATGTCGACGTTAAACCAGATGGTTTGGTCGCCAAGATGGTTACGCATGTTGTTGTTTCGAACGGTTTGGTCCTTGTCGCTGAAGCCCCGGGCATACGTTTCGATGTTGAGGTCGATGGAAAATTAAGCGAAGATGAAATCATTTTTCCAATTTTTCTCTTGATCGCGATGGATTCGTCAATATAGTCTTCCGCAACACTGCTCGACTGCAATCCACCATGGCGCTTCAAGGTATATTTGCCCAGCTATTAGCGAGCAATATAGCAGACGTTTGTCGTAAGACATGGCCGATGTTTTTTTTGTGGATTTTCCAACCTCAGGAATGATGCAATTTCCCTCGGGATCTTTGGAAACTTATGGATGCCGATGATCGTGTAATAAATCTTTATAGTTCCTTTTGATTTATTTTAATATGTTTCGTATTCGGATTAGGTTCGGCCGGAATGGGGTCGATGATGTGGATTTTTAATTCAATAATTACAGATGCTTGCATTTAATTTTGATGTTATTTTAATTTCGATTCGAACGACGTATCATTTTTCGTTTTAATTCCTCTACGCACATTCATTACCGTTGATTTCATTCTTATCATTCCCGCACATTAATCACATTCAATCTTATTTTCCTTTTTACTTAAATTTATCATTCATATCAATGTATACCTCATCTTCTCAATAATATGTTTCCATTCGCATTCCAATCACACTAATTGGGCATAGACATTGATAATATTTTATATACTCGGTTCCATCTATTATTATCGTGTCCCTATTCATCGTCCTTAATCGTCGCTCGTCGTTTCCACAAACCGTCCTTCGAAACTCGTCCGTTGGCATTTATATATCACATCATATTTATTGTCACATTTTTATATATTCATATTATTAACCATCAATTCAATTAATTTTACATTTAATTTCATTTCATATTTCATTTCCTTTCACGCTTCATTTAATCTTATGTTTCATTTTATATTTCCTTCCATTTTTGTCACGTTTTTTACATAGTATCTTCACATTACACAGTCATTTGTTTTATTCCGTTTATGTCCATTAATCATTGTCTAATTGGGAATGTCGGTCGATCCACAAGACAATCATTTTGAATTAACGTATACACGTTCATAACATTTCACGAATTTAATAAATGAACATTATAATGTCAACCAATTTGGTTGAAATTACACAAATATACGTAATTTTGAAGCCATGTCCTCTCTCGACGGCACGCGTCGAGTGACCCATGTAAGCTTCGACGTTAAATTTCGCGGTACGCCAAAATCACGCGACAGAAATTGGGTCGTTATTGGCCAAATTTCAGTCATGTGATCCAGTTCTTACACGTTGGTAACCACGTGATCCTGAGTAGGGATCGCGGCAGTCACAACCTGGACTGTACATTTTCCTTTTTGACAGTTCAAAAAGTAGCGATCCGTTGAGGTATTGGGCTGGACGCAGTTTCGTGTGCTTGGGGTAAGTTGTAAATTTTTCTCGTATGACGAAAGTGAGTGGCTTATTTGCCTTAGTGATGTGGAAATTCACGACCAGCAAGTTACCTTGCGTGGTGATGTCTTAAACTTTGACGTTCACCAACTCATTGCTGCGGCATGCGCCGGTGATACCAAAGATCAAGGCAGCCTCTAATAAATGGGTCAAGTTTAGTTGGATGAAAAAATTATAAATCTATGTGGTAAATCATTTTTTTTTCAAAATTACCTTCGCCGTCACATATTCCCTTTCCGGAGCCTCAGTTAGAAATTTTTCAATCTCGACCGGTGAAAGCACGTTTGATTTTTTTGGTACAAATCCCATCGACTGACGCTTCATTAACGCTTTTAGTTCCATGTAAGTGCCAATATCGACTTGCGTTCTCACTTTCAACGTTGATCTCAACATCGAGTAGGGGAGAGTGGGGTTGAAAATGCCGATTTTGAGAAATTGCAAAAAAGAACTGGTAAAATAAGAACTATTTATTATGATTTGTAGACTGTTTAGTGTCAAATTTTATGTAGATTTTGAATTTATTTTTAGTTTTTACTGATTGTCAATGTCGATTTCTTGTAACGCGGCAACACGGTACAAATGACCCCGCGATGGGGCGTGTTGTGCCGATGCTGGGGTCGGTTGTGCCGTTTATAACGTCCCGCGATTTTAGTTAAAATAAATTACCCCAATGGGAAAATAATAACATTATTGTCATTGGTAATGTATTTATTCATCAACTCAACAATCACATCAAACTAACGATCATTATTATTGCAATGAAATGTTTTACCTATACATTTCAAATGTGCCCAGTTCTTGCACAGAATGCACTCAATCCATTTTTCTCTTGAATGCGAAGTGGAATATTTATCAGAGCAAATGACTCCAATTTATCCTCGTATTTATCGCTCTCATTTTCGTCTTGTAAAATTTTCCTCCGAGCTGGGTTTTTGCCGTTTTTTACTTTTTTAGTTTTATTCTTGGGTTGTCCAATGTTTTCCTTTCCTTTACTCCTTTTCTCGGTGACCACGAGAAGTGGTCCCCCTTCCCGTTTTCCGCTTATATGTTCTCATTCTATCGAAGAAAGATAGCAGAAAATAATATGTTGCACGTGGGGTTACTTGTGCCGCGGTACAAGTAACCCCAGACGAAAGGCACTTCTAACCCCGTTACAAGATTATGCACCTTAGGCGAACCCTGAAGTATTAGTTAAACGAAACACCAATTCCAAAAAGCCATTTTATTCAGTAATGAATTGTGAACATTTGAGTGAAACATTTGTAAAAAGTATAAGAAGGAAAATATTTACTTACGTGACGCCAAACCACGCAATACGCACAGCTGATCATTCCGTGTCGCTGACGGAAAAAAAAACGTTTATCTTTATTACCCCACTAGGTGTAATAATGAGTATAAGTCACATCCAACTTGTTAAGATAAATTTTGTAGCCAAGGGTTTATACTTTCAGAAAATAATCATGTTTGAGAATATTTCGATAAATGCAGGTTCCACATCGTGAAACGTAAAAAATGTCGATTCAACCCCATCTTACCCTACTAGTGGTTACTTTTGATATTTCCGTCTTCCTGATTGGCTAAAATAGCAACCGTCGAAAATTCTGAAAACGACAACTCCACCTTCCGCAAACACGCACGAAAAAGCGAGGAAAACATGGCTGCGTTACATAAATAACTTTTTTTCGGAAGCAAACTAATTTGGCAAAGTGGAATATCTCTTGATACGCATTATAGAAAGTATAAGAGTATGTTAGAGATAATGGCGACAGAACAATATCATGTGCGTGCCCGATACGCTGTTGGACTGTTAACTTTATTATTCAACAATTACGACAGAACTCCTATCAGTCGTTGTCTAAATGGAACGGGCAGTAACTAATATTAGTATGTCGAAGACAATCATGCCGAGCAGTTATACTCAGCGTACAGACTCTATAACGAGTCGTCCCGCCTCTATTTCATAAGTCTCGAAGTATTTTTAAGTGTCTACAAATAAGTTAAATACGTAAACACACGCGAACATTTCCAACTATACATTACAGAAAACAAATCAGCGACAATAATTATACCCATTAAACCATAAAAAACAATATCATTTACCCATACTACACTAAAAATACTCTTGCTTAGAAATACCACCGTCCTTTTTTTATCGTTCAACATTAATTACAAAATCGCTTCCAATCTCCAATTAGAATAACCAGTCAGGAATATTAGCATTTCGAAGAAAAAAAAAAACATTGCATCACTGACCGAACCGAGTGATCGCACGGCGATCGAAACGTGCTTCAGAATCCCAATTACCAAGAACGACGAAATATCAATACAAACCTTCGAGTCCGGCTCCAACCGGTACCAACGCCGGCGTGGAAACGACCGCGTGGTATGAGAAACCAGCGGAGTTAGCACGTAGAATCACCGCCGAGCCGGGGAATCGTCGAGCGCTTGCGTGGATCTCCCACTGCCGCGACGGTGCGACTCGTCGTGTGGAATACAACAGTGTAGTTCCGCGGCGTGCCGTGCAGGGAGCGGCTACGTACCACCGTGGAACGTGGTGGGGGGGTTTGGAGACCGTTGGTGGGGGTATTGTGACCAGCTCGTGGCGATTTCGGAACGGTGGGGGTCGCCGTAGATTTCCACGCGCCGATCCGCCAAACGCACGGTTCACGGCGACGGCCGCGGGGAGGCGAGGGGAGGGGGGGCGACGCCAGGGGGGGTTGTATAGATGCTGGAGCCCCTGGTGGGGGGCACGGTCTGGCCGGTCGTGGGCTGAGGGCCACTGTAGGAGGCGAGGTACGAGAGGTACACCAGCTCTTGGCGCGCCTCGAAGGTGCGAGCGAGATGACGCCGAGAGGGGGAACCCCCCCACCGCGTCGTAGCTACAGTCGCGGTCTTCGTACCACGCGTGCGAGGGAGATAAACGACTTCAGGGCTGTACCACGGGGTTTTGCGTTTCGGGTTTTGCGAGACTTTCGGCGGACGTAAATATACGCGAACAATTCCTACGAAGAAAACGATGAGGGAGGGAATGTTATTAATTATTATTTATTATTGTTATTATATATTATTATTATTACAAGTTATTATTAAGATAAATAGCATTCCCTCTAATCATGTCCTCGCTTATAATGGAGTCGGTGCGAGATGATGATGGTTTCCACGATCATTATCGATGTTTTTTTTTTTGTCTCTGTAGGGATGGGAAACGTATTTGCTGGGAGGACTTTTGTAATTGGTTGATTTATATTGGTTTCGACTGTATTAAATGTGTGGATGAGTAGTAGTAGCAATCGAGAGGCATCTGCTCGCTTTACTTTTGACCCAATCGTGAAGAAGGTTCAGCGATTATAATGGTTTCTTATATTTTGACCATAATCTGTCAATCAAAAACTAATGGACCGCAACGCAGAGCTGTATAACAGATTTTGAAAAAAGAGAAACTTCTGCCATTTCTCTGCATTGATAAACTCTTTACAGTTTTCAGGTTTTATCGCAGATTTGTGGTATACTGCAAAACTAGTTCATATTAATTAAAGGACTTCTTCATCGTTCAACTAAAAAGAAACGAAAAAACAAACCCGCAGAGCGTAAATTTTCCGGAATATTTAAGACTCGAGGGAGAATTCTAGTGTAAGGTTGGTAGATATAAATTTCGATTGAAAATGAATATTCCGAAAAAGCCGAAGGAATATGTATCGACCTGATGTCGCCGTTTTGTGGATATTTCTTTTATTCATAAGACGTATTGTTTATTTTTCGAAAATAACTATTTTTGAAATGGCGGATATTCTTGAAAAACAAAATTTTTGAGCTATCGTTCGTAAGTGTTATCATATCATTATTTACGTCATTGCGTAAAGCAATAAAAGAGCTTTTTTCATGTTAAAAATTTCGTATTTTCTTAAACTGCCGTAAAACATGGCGATTTTATTTTGAAATGGCGACCGATGTGATGATTTTCACCAGGAAAAACAAATCCATACTGTTTTAGAGTTATCAATACTTATATTTGAGTCATCGTCTTAATCAAGTCAAAACCTTTTTTTTCTTACAACAAAAACTAATTTTAAAAAAATCAAAAAAAATTTCAGACTCAACATTAATTCTCTGGTCACTATCATTTCGCATTTTTCCGTTGGTCAATATTTTGTTTGTTAATATTCGATAAAGTAAGTTCCAATTTGTTTTTTTAAGCGTAATGAATTTTTAGTATAATGAATTTATTCATTAAAAATCAAGGAGTTAGGAAAAATTGTGAAAAAAAATGTGCAAACAAGAGTTACCATTTCTCCAATACCTCGGGGTCACCCAGGACCCCAGCGATAACCAAAGAGTTCATTTCATCCATTAAAAAACATAAAATTCATAAAAATCAACAAGTTCCAGCCTCGTCACTCTCAAATAGTCCCCTCAAATCTAACTTCATATCCTAACTGCAACATCTCCTAAAAAAAAAAATTAAAAAAGAAGCCATAGTAATTTTTTCAAAAACCATTCACGTAAACAAACAAAATATAATCACCAAATCACCCTTAAACCGTCGTACACAAAACCTTCATTTAAGTTCATATCCAAACAACTAAATCTAACTATTCAAAAAACTTGAAAAAAAATCTTCAAACCACTCACGGAATTAAAAAAAAAAAATCCATCAATGGACCACCCTTAAATCGTCGGATTTCGAGCCGCTCCTGGCCAGATCTTTCTCTCCCCCTACGCTGATTCGACTTCTCTCTCGCTCGTCATCCCGGGATCTCTCTTTCCCGTCTCGTTTGCTCCGCCGGTGTTTCCCCCCCGGCACGGAAAGCGTCGTACTAGCCAGCAGCAGCAGCAGCAGCAGCAGCAGCCAGCCAACCAACCAACCAACGAAACCAACCAGCCAGCCAGACCAGTGGCAGTTTGACGCCGGTCGCGCGCAGCCAGCATGGCTCGAACGTTCTATCAATTTTTACCACGCATCCAAACGAATAATACAACAACGAAATTTCACACCCTCTAGTGCTACCCCGACCATCCACCGTCCACTACCCCGCAAAATATTCTCCGTTTCGTCGTTGAAAAATAATAAAATACAAAAATATCGATAATTAAAGGGAACAAAAAATTCGTCAATTGCATCACGTATCTGCGATGACGAAGATATCAATTGTAAACTCATCGTTTCGTTCGTGAATCTACAATCCAAAGGCCTATTGTATTAACACGAATGCCCGAGATCTCATCTTAAAAAAAAAAGAACGAGAGAAAATAATAATTAAGCCGCGAACGAGCAACACCCCATTTCGGAGCAAATCGAAACAATCAACGATTATTCAATAATCACGACGAAAAATGAATTCCATCTGCGTTTTATCCAGCGAATCTTCGTGAATAATCATTCATTCGAGAAAAGGATATCTCAAAAACCCGAATTATTTTTATTCGTCGCCAGTGCTCACGATTATTTGGATCTCGATAGGGTTTCCAAATTTTTCCGCGATGATCGGTCGTTTGTTTTCATCGCGAAAGGGATGAAAAAAATTCGTTTCGATCGAACGAATCGAATGAATCTCCGGTGAAACTTCGTAAACGTGAAGTGATGACAATTTTTTCTCTACGCAAATTTTGGAGTAAAATGATTTTTCGTTTGAATTTTACGCTCATTCGTCACGTGAATCTCTGAGAAACATCGATTATACTCGAGCTTGCTACCCTTGGAGAAAAACATTAACGATAATAACAACAACAACAACATTAATTATATTATAAATAATAGAAACAAGGGAGACTGAAATTAATGTGAGACAAGAAGTAATCTCGGAATAATAATAATAATAATAATAATAATAATAATAATAATAATAATAATAATAATAATAATAATAATAATAATAATAATAATAATAATAATAATAATAATAATAATAAAAAAAAATAATAATAATAATAATAATAATAATAAATAATAATAATAATAATAATAATAATAACGAGCAAGTCTGAAATTAGTGGAAAAGAAAAGAAGCCTCGTAATAATAATAATAATAATCATAATAGAAAAAATAAAAACGAAGGAGTCTGAAATTAGTGTAAAAGAAGAGATAAAGCTTCAAGGATGTGGTGAAAAGCTCGAGAAAATTACCTTGCACAATTCATGACCACGGTAAGTTCTCTCCCTTTATTTTATTTTTTTTTAAATTTATTTTTTTTCTTCTTACCGCAATGATACGGCGAGTAGATAAAAAAATATGTGACTTCGGGTAGTTTTGTTAATAGTCGAGTGAGGTTTGTGCCTTTGGCGCGATTTCAAGGCACGCTCTCGCGGTCTTGTACCGTGCTTGAGAGGCGCGTGACTCCGGGGATCGGAGCAAATGCTTATAGTCTTTCACGCGGTGCTCAGTGACGTATCGATGCACACTTGGGACCCTTGCTTACTCAATTTTTCATTCTTCTTTCAAATTGGGGGGAAGAAACAACGTATTTCGATGATTTTGTTGAGAAGAATAATATTTTTTTTGCCGAAAAACAAAATATAATCTCTCCTACGATTTGTCATGCTGTAAAATTGTGAATACAATTTTTTTTGTCTGATTAAATTTCAATGCACGGACTTTATCTACTCTCTCTTTTTTTAAAAAAATTCTAATGATTCCCTTAAAAAAGTGATGATATGCTCTGATAAACCGAAAGATATTTATGTGTTCCAAAATACGAAATATATATATTTTCATTTGATCGTATTTCCATACGGAGTTTGATCACGAAAAAAAATATTATTCCCCATAACAGAATCGAACCAAATAAAATAAGATAAAATAAAATTCAATAAAATATCGCGGTCCATCAATCAATCGTCTATTCGCAATATAAATCGCATCCCACGTCCATTCATACCAACCCAACGCCAAAAATAAATATAAAACAACAACTTAAAATCCCCACTAATGCAATTATATCAATGCATCGTCAATAAACCCATTCGCCACCATTGAAACAAAACAAAACGAAACCCCACGAAACAAAATCCAACGAAACCCAAAACCAAATCGATCGTTCGCAAATTTTTTCGTAATATTTTTTATCATCGACGTTGTTTCACACTCGTTTTTCGTGTATATTCCAACACAGTCCAAACACCTGTTTGCAGATTTTCTAAAAGCTTCTACTCGGAAGAGCGCGCGCGCGTGAAACGAGAGTGCTCCGAAATGGTAGGAATGCCGCTCCGGCTGTATACCTACGAGGCCGGTACGGAAAGTAGAAAAAAAAAAAGAAACGAACGGAGAAAGAAGAGAAAAAAAAAAACGAAGTGGGTTGACGGCGGTTGGTATCGGAAGATCCGAGCGATTTCGAGATTAAAAGCCGACCCCGATACGAAAGATCTCGGTAGAACGTCGGATCGGAGCCGTAGTTTTCATTCTCGGTTGACGCTTGTCATCGAGAATCGATGACGGATCCCACGTGAAGATGATTCAACGTTATGGACGGCCATATATGTAATTTCGATGCAACATGCGTTTTGTCGATCATACGGAGATTGTCGACAACGGGATTTCGCCCACGTACGACTTCGTCATGGGCGTGATAAGCTGTTTATCGGTTTATCGGTGGTTCGGATGATGTTTGATCGACCATGGAGGAAGCTGTGTTGTGTTGGGGATTTTTTTGATCGAGATTTTCGTGGAGATTTGTTTGGAACGGGGATGAAACGTCGAGAAAATATTTTTGGAGAGAATGGCAGGAGTTATTGTATTTTCTAGTCGAAATTTTGATCTACGTTTCGAATTGTTTCAACGTTACTTTGAGGGTGGAGAAGGTTGAAAGTTTTAAATCCGCTTCGACCCTTAGGGTTAATTTATTATTATTTATTATATTTTATAGTTATTTTTTTTTTTGTATTTTTTTTATTATATTTAGATTTATTATATTAGGGTGATTGGGGGATTTAGTTTCTTAACAGTGCAGTTATTTCCCGTTTTACGAGATTGGAGGGTGAAACGAAGGTGGAAATAATTTTACCTTCGTTTCGACTTGTTTCAACTTTCTTTTTATGATACACTGTTATCATTATTATTTGCTGTGTGAGGTTTGGCAACCTGCGACCATATCTTCATTTTTTAATTTTATCACGTTTCGCCCCTAGATTCGAGGCCCCTTCAGATAGGGACGAAACGTAATAAAATAATAAAAAAAATATTGTAGTCCGTCGTCAAATCTCACGCAGCAAATAATTGATGGAGGTCGAAGCAACCCAACATAATTATCATTATTATTGATTCTGGATTAATCATTATTATTGATTCTGGATTAATTATAATCAACAAATTAGAACGAGAGAACAACAAATTAAAATGGATTTTCATTGATTTATTAAGGACGTAAAAATAACGAAAGTAAAGATTTCACCCTCATTCGGAAGATGAAACGAAGTTGAAAAATATTTCGGCATCACATTGAGGTTGAAACGATGGTGAAAACAATTTCGACATCACATTGAAGGTTAAACGAAGATGGAAACCGTTTCGACCTCACATTGAGATTGAAAACGAAGATGAAAAAATATTGTCAACCTCGATTCACCTTCAAATACGGACACATGAGTGTAAAATAAGTTGAAATTTAGGGTAAAAATTTTGACTCGGGTTAGGGTGGTTCTTATTTAGAGTTCGGACGAGTAAAGAAAATGTTCTGTAAATTAACAGCCTCCGATCTTCAAAATTAGTCGATTCCAGAAAGGTTTGGTTTTCTCTGGAATGTTCAAAGCATGTTCTGTAATTTTTTTTAACCCCTTGATATTACTGAGTCGTGTGAGAGTGAAGGGTTAACTAAGACGTTGTATTCCCTGATTTTTATTTAATTTTAAGTCCGGTAGTTTCCTATTTTTTTTAAAATATATTTTTAAACGTACTACTTTTAAAATTATGGAAAAAAATGTTTGTGTTTAACTCAATGAGCTATATAAAATCGTATCCCACATGAAACATAAATTAAAATGAAAAATTACGATCAACTAATGGCTAAATCTTTAATTCTCATATGAATATTTTTGAGTGTTAACTCGTGCAAAATATGTGGGTTAATTAGCACGTGAGTTACTTTGCCAAATTTCGAGTTTCCACGTCGCAGAGTTTCGGAAAAATGAGCTGTGAAAAATTAGATGGACAAATTGACAGATACCATAATCAGATTAGTAGATTTAATTAGAGAGTGATTTTATGAGGGTTTTGTTTTTCTTTCAAAGGTACGAAATCCTGAAAATATTCCTATATTTTTTCAAAAAAATGTTTTTGATTTATCGAAGATCATGCCAGTTGTCAGAACTCGTTTTTCGACAGATTCCGATGTTTTTGAAGCAGACATTTCGGGGGAAAAACGCTATTCGAAGTTTCAAATACGAGAGTTTTTATAAGACTTGTGTATTCGTGATCAATCGACGAT
This sequence comes from Sussaba pulchella, assembly GCA_963971145.1. Classification (NCBI taxonomy): domain Eukaryota; kingdom Metazoa; phylum Arthropoda; class Insecta; order Hymenoptera; family Ichneumonidae; genus Sussaba; species Sussaba pulchella. The sequence continues at coordinate 3,167,700 of OZ020170.1, forward strand.
GTCAGATTGTTTCTCTGAGAAATAACCATGAGATTTCTCTTCGGCTTTTGCCAATTGTTTATTTACAGGAGAGATTTTTATATTCGTTTTACAGTGGAATGAAGTCTCTTGAATGAAGTGAATTGTATGATTTTTTTGGGCTATTAAATTGTTTTTTTTCTGTACTCTGGTAGACAAAATCTTCAATTTCTATAGGAGCTACGAGTGTGGATGTAACAAAGCAGTTAAAATTTATGAGGCAAGACTGACAATATAGAATGGATGACTGAAATGTACTCTAGAGGGTCCACAGGGCCTATTGAGGGACGTTAAACGAAATGGGTCAAAGATTCACGATCGTCCCGTAATCTTCTAAAGTTCTGAAAAGCTCGACAAACAAAAGCGTAATTTTTTTACCGTATAATTGTAATTGTTTTCAGCAATTTCGAACACAAAAATTTCAAAAAATGTCTGAAAAGAAAATAGCATTAAAAAAAAACTTTCTCATCTGTTATTTACATTATTTCTCTGCAGTCTTTTAAAGTTTTAAAAAGCTCGACAAGCAAAAGCGTACATTTTTTCCGTAAAATTGTAATTGTTTTGAACAATTTCGAACACAAAAATGGCAAAAAATGTCTGAAAAGAAAACGACATCGAAAAAAAACTTTCTCATCTGTTATTTACATTATTTATCTGAAGTCTTCCAAGGTTCTAGAAAGCTCGCCAAGTAAAAACGTAAAAGTTTCCGAGAATAATATTATTGTTTCCAGCAATTTCGAACACAAAAATGACAAAAATTAACCAGTAAGAAAATAATATCGGAAAAAATCCCTCTCATCCATTAAAAAAAAAAAACATGTGATATATTTATAAGCCTCGTATATTCTTCCAATCATCCGATGCATCATTACGTGCCAAATAATTTATAAACCAACCATATCAACTCGCGAAAATTCAGTTGCGATTATTATTGTCCGAAAAAACGAATTAATTAGAATTTTTTTATCACGAGAACACGAAAATTCGAAAAGGTTGAACCTCGCAGCGGGATTTCACAGGGAAGTCGTGAGTTGTCGGCTTTAACTAGCGTAGCTCGGCTTTAACCCTACCGAGCGAATACTCGCGAATTTATATGTATGTATTAGGGTGGTTCTTATTTGGGTCATTTTTTAAATGTGATCGGAGAGTGGTGTCAATCAATGGCAAAAGAAAAAAAAATGTTTGAGCCTTATTTGAACCTCTTAGTCCAACTCCTTCACCTTCCGAGAAGCGGGTGAAGTTTCCCGTTTAAAATACACGCAATTTTTCTCCATCCCGGTAATTATATCAGTGGGAGGACTAATTATTCTTGAAAAAATCCAATACTATGTGGAATTCACGGGTATAAACCCTACTTTCGGGAAAAAAATATGACACATGGGTCATTTCATGACACATTTACAAGCACCTTCGCAACGGTCCCTGACGATCGTCCTGCAATTTATTGGGATAATTCTGAAATAAATTGAATATTTGAGAGTTACGGGACCCTACATTGATTGTGATCGTTCGGGAAGGTTGAGTTGAATGTTTTGCGTCAATTTTGTCCCACTTGGGTCAGGTTTTACGCAGATTCATCAATTTTTAATTTAGAAAAGAGTGAAAAATATAAAAATGACCCATACATGTGTTATATTTTTTTCCTGAAAGTAGGGTTTGTACCCGTGAATTCCATATAGTATTGGATTTTTTCAAGAATAATTAGTCCTCCCACTAATATCATTACCGGGTGGAGAAAAATGACCCAAATAAGAACCACCCTAAACTGTATATTATAGATTCTTCTTATTCGGATCATTTAAAAATTTCGATTGCGCCGCGATTTCCATCAATTTAAAAATCAAACACGAAAGAAGAAAGAAAAAAACAGACAATATTTTGAACCCAATTGGACTTTTCTCATTCAATTCTTACGCCCTAATTCGAGGTAAAGTTTTTCATTCACAGTGCATGTAATTTTTTTATTCTTCGGTGATTAAGTTGGCGGGGCGACTAATTACCCTACTAATTACTCCTGGAAAGTCTCGATATCATGTGAAATCGATAAAATTATGCTCGCGTATTTTTGGTATTGAATTTGAATCGAATCTAATCAAGAAGTGCAAATTTTATAGGACTTTGAACGTTTCGAAAAATCGACTTTTTGCTGTAACTCGCGTCAGCTTCGATCAATCATGCATCATATTATAATATATGGGGTATTCCATACGAACAGAACCCTTTTTTCAGCCGATATTTTTTTATTCCCTCGAAATTGAAAGGAGTTGAAGTATGACTTAAAATAGTGGGTGACTTCAAATCTTAGGCCTCTAGGTTTACTCCTCATCATACTCCTGTAATCGGTATTTTTACTACTTTCGAAGTTTCGAGGCGTGGTGAGTCTTTATTTCTGAATTAAATTGATGTTGTCACGAGTGTTTTAGATCGGGAATTTTCCCGTACTTTCAGATGAAATTATGAGACCTCAGTATCAAAGATGTTTTCTTATGATTTGAGGCAAAAAAAAAAACAAAAAACTTCATATCTCGAAAAGTAATTTTTTTTTATTCGTCCCAGTTTTTTGTAATCTTCTCATGATTATTCCGAAGCTACTGTATAAATTTCGTGATGGAATTCAGAAATTTCTGGGTACCGTAAATTCCGTAATCATAAACACGGTTATTTCTGATTTTTCATAATATTCCCAAATTTCTGGGTACCGTAAATATCTGAGTTCCATCACAAAATTCATACAATAGCTTCAGAATAATCATGAGAAGATTTAAAAAAATTGGTACCAAGAAAAAAAAAATCTCTCTTCGAGATATGAAGTTTTTCGTGTGTTTTGTTGCCTCAAATCATAAAAAAAAAAAATTTCAAGGGAATAAAAAAACATCGGCTGAAAAACGGATTCAGCTCGTATGGAATACCCCATATACATGGATTTAAAACTCAAAACAAGCTGCAAGAGCCAGTCACGATTGATAAAACCACTTTCTTCCACACAAGCTCGTCAATTTCCTCAAATTCGGAGGCTGAGAAATTTATTTTGCATCACCCTGTACACAAACACGTAAATACCGATGTAATAACCTTCGCGAGGTTGTCGCGGGGGTGGGATTAAAAATTCCACGTCCGAGAAGTCTTGCAGAGACGCCGGTCCAGAAGATGGAGAAGGAGAAATATTGGTCGACTCTGCTGTGTTGCTCTGAATTGGTCCAGCGTTGGTCCAGCGTTCTTCTTCTCTCAAAACTCTCTACGAGATTCGTGAAACGAATGAGAGTATAGTAGGCTGAATGAAGATAAAGAAAGAAGAAGCGAAAGAGAAGAGAAGAGAAGGTTGAGTAAAACCGAAACGTAGGTTTTTACACGCGGTCTCTTATTTTCTCGCAATGCCTTAGGATGGCTACTGACGGTAAAGAAAAAGAAAAAAAAAAAAGGAACTAGCCGAGGGTGGCAAAGCTCTCGGGAACTCCGAAGTCGAATATGCTGGGAGACAGTTTGAGGGAGGACGGGGGGGGGGGGGGATTCCAGCCACGTACGAATGAAAGCATGGCCGACTTGCTGCACACCGGAAAAAAACGAAGAAAAAGAGCAAAGACAAAGATAGAGATGAATTAGTTGGAGATTGTTCGGACCAATACGTAGACGTATGGTCGTAGGTGGATGCTTTTTGTTCTGTGATTCTAGGTCGCATCACGTGACAATGAAAAAAAAAAAAATTCTGTTACTGGAGTTGCTCACAAAATTGCGGAGAATCGTGATTGATTAATTAATTTGACTATAGTCGATGGGTGATTACTAATTATCGAAGAAAGAAAGTCGAATCTTGCACATTGCTTCGCCGAAATTTTACATATTTGCCAGACTTGTTTTTATATAAAATCTGTTTGTCGATATATGTAGTCCGGAATGAATATATGGCGAATTCCATGTCAAATTTGAGAATTGAAAATCGCATTGAATCCGAACGTCTGGATGGATTTTGTCCAAATTTGATAGGGAACATGTTTTGATAATAGTGCAGGTTTGTACCGAATCTTAGGCCGATATCTCGAAAATTGTGGAAGATAGAGCGCGCACGTCAATTTTTGAAAAATTTGAAAACGACATAAAATATGAATGGCTCCATGGATTTCGCCCAAATTTAATACGAAACATCTTTTGATAATAGTCCAACTTTGTGCCAAATTTTAGTCCGATATCTCGAAAATTGCGCCAGCTAGAGAGCGCACAGCGATTTTTGACAACTTTCAAAATTCTTCAAAACAAAAGCACTGCATGGATTTTTTTCAAATTCAGTAACAAGCATCTTCCCGTAGTAGTACAACATTATACTGAATTTGAGCTCGATATCTCTAAAATTGTGGGAGCTAGAGACCGAAAATAAATTTTGGAATTTTTTTCAAATCGCCTAAAAACAAAAGAACTACATGGATTTTTCTGAAAATTTAATCATGCATTGCGCCTTGAACCCTTTACATGTGTTAAATGTTACATACACACGCACACACACACACACACATACAGACACACATACATCCGCAAATTTTTTCTGAATGTGATTTTTAGATGTTTTTGAACATTTTGAACTCGTTTTCATGAGCATCTCAAAAAATAAAATTTCACCAAAACAAAGCTTCCTCTGTAAAGAAGCAAAAAAATTCGTGATTATGAAATATGAAGAAATTTTAAGAAATATTTAATCCGTGATTAATTTAATTAATTATATTAAGGAGACTGAGCCACCTAAAAAGTCGAAGGAAAAACATTTTTTTTTTGTGACAAGATCACTTTACATTTTCATTCTAATTTATCCTTATACAGTATCTATACTTAGCTATCTTTTCTAATTTTTTCAGAACCATATCAAGCATCCGAGCGCTGTGATATTTTCCCAAAGTTTGGGAGCTTGTCGTAAGATTCAGACCGAACAAATCAACCGATCGTGGACTTTGACGTCTCATTTTGTTCAGAAAACACATAATTCCAAGGTGAATGTGAGATTATTTTTTTGATGCACTTTAAACATTTTGGCAGGCTATAACGTAAAAAGGAAACAAAGTTTGTGGAAAAACAGTTGAATAATAGGTCAGCATAACTTCATCGTACCTCGCATTCCAAATTCCCACATTCACTTCGAAATTATGTGTTTTCTGAACAAAATGAGACGTCAAAGTCCACGATCGGTTGATTTGTTCGGTCTGAATCTTACAACAAGCTCCCAAACTTTGGGAAAATATCACAGCGTTCGAATGCTTGATATGGTTCTGAAAGAATTTAAAAAGATAGCTAAGTATAGATACTTCATAAGGATAAACTAGAATAAAAATGTAGATTGATCTTGTCACAAAAAAAAAATTTTTTTCCTTCGACTTTTTAGTTGACTCAGTCCCCTTAAGTGACGTTTCTTGCAAATATTTTAGATTCATCATTTTTTTTTGTATTTTTATTCGAACGTTAATTATCACATGAATAATTTCTGGAGAGAAAAATAAATTTTTGGGGATGTATTTCTTCAAATGTGACAATAGCTGGGGCAAAATGGCACGATGGAAGCTCAACAAGAAAGCTCCGTCGTCCAATAATACAAAGGAAGCTCCGTCTTCCGCATGGAATTCGTATTGTTCAGCGATGGTGTGATTATGTCAAGATTATTGTTTTCTCGACGCTTCGATGTAACAATGACAACTGCTACAAAGATTTACAGGATTGAATTGTCACTGTTGAGGTCGTCGACGGTTCGGCGCTTGCATCAGTCGCGCGTTGCTGATTTTCCGTCCGTCGAATAATTTTCTCCGCAAACCCTCGGAATCGCTCCAGCGCGATTTATCCGCCACCTGGACCCATTATTCTCCCCCAGTGGAATTTTCCCCAGCAACCGGGTTTAATTTGAATCGGTCTGGTTTATATCATATTCGATTCAACGACTATTCCGCGAGTTGCAAATAGTCGCAAAATCATATTTCCGTTGTCCGACTTTTCAAGCTGGTTGACGTCATTTTAATATTCAAATTTTCATATCGAATCTATGAGCGGTAATGAAAGAGATTCATCGACGATGTAATAAATGTTTTTAGGGTTTCGTAGAAATCGGAAAATCTCTCTTCTCTTATTTATAAACCGGGAATTATTTTATTTATAAACCGATTGAGAGTAAATTTGGTACACGGACGTAGATGACACAAAATTATAAATGATAAGATTTTTTGAAAATGTTGTCCTTCCGCCCGCAGATTGAAAAATAACTCAAAGAAGAAAAAGAAGAGGAGTTTTTTTTTATAAGTCTCCTTAAATGCAATTTTCAATGTCTTAGACTTTTTTTTATTTAAACCCTTCGGTCCCAAGATATTCGCTTTTAAAGTCATCAGATTTTCGCTTCCACTCCAATTTTCAAACTATGAACTTAAAAAAATCGAAAGGAATGCCAGAATGAGGCTTTTAATTAATTAATACATTCAATCAAAATCATAACGCGAACACTGTAGAAAGAATAATTCATGAAAACTTTGGAAAATACTCTTTTTCGTGGCCACCTCGCTCTTGACCAGTTTTTCTTTAATGGTAGTTAATTTGGAGAAAAAAAATTTGAAAAACTTCATTTTTTAAATTTTTCGATCCATCAGTGTTGGCGTTGTTTCTGATTACCAGCATTCGAATTTTTTGGAGGCCCGAACAATTTTCTTCCGTAATGTTTCGAATTTTCTATATTAATTTTCCATGCATCTGATTTTCTGTGCTCTTTGATTTCGCTACGTTACCATTTTTCATTAAATAAGTTCGGTATGGTTTTTAAATCTTTGCTATTGAACTCTAAGTAAAATTTAAATTTTCTCGTTTTCACATTTTTCATTTGAAAACTTTGGTATGTATTTTTAGCATTTCTAAAATTTTCAAACCGCCTCAAAATATATTTCGAAACGAAGATCACGAATACTTGTTCATAACATTTTCAAATCTTTATTAAAATCCCGGCCATTTGACTTCTCATGTCTTGGAATTCTGCGACGTTACCATTTATCATTTGAAGAAAAAAATCGACAAGTATTATTATCTCTTAAAAATGTCGAATTTACGGAAAAACTTTCAAAATAAAAATTTTGAATGAACTTTTAATGAACGCTCAATGAATTTTGAGCGTCTACAGTGTTTAAAAGTATTTCTAATTCACCTCCTTGATATTTAAATTTTCGTGTTCTCGAATTTGGCCACGTTATCATTTCTAATAAAATAAAAAAATTTTGGTAATATGTAAATATCAACACCTATAAAAATGTCTAATCGGGTAAAAAAATAGAAACCGAAAACTTTCTGAACAGTCCAGCGTTTTAAATTCTAAATTAATCGCTCTCTCTCTCTCTCTCTCTCTTTTTCCCGAGGAAGTTGCAGCGGAATAAAATAATTATCATACCCCGCAGTTCATTTCGCACTACAAAATACAGCTCATGTCGTTTCAAAAACATGCGATTCATGTATCAATATTAAAGTAACCATTGTGCAACCGGGTGTCAGTTTTGTTACCTCCAAGGCCATTCGCTCTCCGTGTTTGGCTTCCATCTCTTGCACCAACACATCTGAAATTCCGAACAAGCTTAATCCTCCAAGATCCTTCCAGTATTTCTCCGCGTTTCCAAGACCGTCGCCCGGCTCTCGCCCGCCATACAGTTTCAAAATAAAAACTTCGCTCGTGCCGTAGGTGAGGGATGGGAAACGAGAAAAAGAGCGCCTCGAGAGATGCTGGAGAAAAAAAAAAAAACGTGAGAAAGAAAAATAACGAAAGAGTTTCGGCCCAACTCGATCTCAAGGTAAAATTTTCTACGCCGAGGTCTGGTGGCATGTAAATCCGGAAAAATTCCACGTTGGGATTTATGGTCGTGCCAGGTAAGTTCGTAAAGGACGATTTTCCCTGCGCGTTGTCGTACGCAACCTACGCGGTCCTTTCTCGACTGTACAACACTGCGTTTTTTTTTCTTCTTCTCGACAAAACCTTCTCGGCCGGAAAAATAAAAATTTTCTACTTTTGGCTCTGACTCGACGGTGCGTCTTCGATCGTGGCCTCGGATCGTTTGTTCGATTGCAGTGACGATGATGCTAATCGTTTCCCGAGTCGAAATTTTTACCCAACATTTTAACTTGTTTCACCTCACGTATCCGAATTGGAAGGTGAAGTGAGGTCGACAATATTTTTTCATCTTCCTTTCAACCTCAATGTGACGTCAAAATGGTTTTCATCTTCGTTTCATCTTCAATGGTGAGGAAATAATTGCAGGTTTTTGGGACGAAGTTAAGTTTAAACGCGCATAATAATCGCTTATAATTTCATCCGACTTTCAACATCCTTAACCCTCAAAGTGATGTTGAAATAAGTTGAAACGGAGATGAAAAATTTCGACTCGGGTTATTAGGTTCATGAACGTCGCTCGATTATTGCGCCGGGTCGAATGGAAACTGAAAAATCATGTTTTTTCCAGGGGGTCATTGAATTTGAAATAATTGAAACTTGAAAATTGCTTCCTCAGGATTCTATAAACCTGCGAGTTGAAATTTGCAAGTTGCTACCTCACAATTGAAGATGTTTTGACAATCTTACGCTATGAGGAAATTATTTGTATCAACTTTGAACTTCCTCATAGAGGAAGATTCTCACAGTATCTTCAATTATGAACTTTCGATCATCCGGACACCTTCGTCACGACCAAATAATCGAGGTTTCACAGTGTAGTTATTATCGCATATCATGAAAATAGCTCACGAAATCCTATCGTGTGTGTGACCAAAACGCTTTTGACCGGTTTTTAAAAACCAAAATCTTCTGAGAATGCTCGAAGTTTAATCCGGAATTTTTAGGCGTTACCATGTTTCGAAACATGAATAAGCCAAAGAACCTAGCTTATGTTTCCGAGAGAGTTGCGCTGCACTTTTCGCTATTGTCGGGACTTCCGGTACATCCGTGCTTCTCCTCACGTTTTGCCGTTGAATTTAACGTGATTATTTGATCTCCGAACAATTAAAATGACTCCAAACCGGCTGATATCAATGAGACAGTGGTGTTAAGGCCTTATATATTATGCGATTTCGCCCATTTTCGAAGGTACTTGTCTGGACGATGTTAAAACAAAATGACGGATGTATTGACAACATTTTTGTTTACATACCATTTATGCACATGGTTAAGGCGACTGAGTCACCTAAAAAGTCGACGGAAGAAATTTTTTTTTTTATGACAAGATCAATCTACATTTTCATTCTAATTTATCCTTATAAAGGATGTATACTTAGCTATCTTTTCAAATTTTTCCAGAACCATATTAAGCATCCGAACGCTGTGATATTTTTCCAAAGTTTGGGAGCTTGTTGTAAGATTCAGACCGAACAACTCAACCGATCGTGGATTTTGATGTCTCATTTTGTTCAGAAAACACATAATTCCGAAGTGAATGTGGGATTTTTTTTTCGATGCACTTTAAACATTTTGGCAGCCTATAACGTAAAAAGGAAACAAAGTTTGTGAAAAAACAGTTGAATAATAGGTCACCATAACTTCATCGTACCTCGCATTCCAAATTCCCACATTCTCCTCGGAATTAAGTGTTTTCTGAACAAAATGAGACGTCAAAGTCCACGATCGGTTGAGTTGTTCGGTCTGAATCTTACAACAAGCTCCCAAACTTTGGGAAAATATCCCAGCGTTTGAATGCTCGATATGGTTCTGAAAAAATTTGAAAAGATAGCTAAGTATAGATACTTCATAAGGATAAATTATAATGAAAATGTATATTGATCTTGTCACAAAAAAAAAATTTTTTTCCTTCGACATTTCAGGTGATGATATATGAAAAAATGTCAATACATGCGTAATTTTTTTTAACCGCGTCTAGAAAACCATCGGAAATCAGCGAAATCGCCTTTATAAGGCCTTAAAACGAGATAAATAATTGGACCATGTATTGTATCTAAGTACGAAATAAAATCCCAGAGACGTCGGAGCAACGTAAAGCTGTGATTTCGATGAATTTTACGATGCCGCGTAAATACGGAATGCAATCCGGATGACTGTTACTCGCTCGCCCGGTCAATCTCGGATTGACGATGTACACGTGGCGATAAGAATGAAAGATATACGAAGATAAGTGAATACACGTGACTACGCGATATCTTGCGTGCGTTTGGTGGCAACAACATCGGCTCTGTTGGGAAGCACCAGCTCGTTCGAAAGATACGAAGCCAAACGTATGAAAGTGATCTAGCGGAGGCTGGGGGCTGGTTGAAAACATTTATCGCAGGAACTTGAATATCTTACGGTTCTCTAAATATATTTAAAATATCTTCAGGGCGTTTTGTTCATTGGTTATTGTACGACCGTGCTAAATAATAACTATAAGTTACAACAAACTCGTTAAGATAAATTTTGTAGCCAAGTGTTTATACTTTCCGAAAAAAAATCATGTTTGAGAATATTTCAATAAATACAGGTTCTACAGCGTGTGAAGTAAAAAAAAGTCGAACCTTGCACATTGCTTCCTCATAATTTTTTGAATTAGACAAAGCTTCCTCTATGAGGAACTGTGTCGATCAATTTTGGCTTCCTCATAGAGGAAGCTTTGTCGAATTCAAAAAATTATGAGGAAGCAATGTGCAAGGTTCGACTTTGCACCCTTGTTCTTATATAAAATCGGTTCGTAAATCGATCTAGTCCAGAATAAATACATAGTGAATTCCATGTCAAATTAAAAAAATTGAAAGTCGCATCAAATTTAAACGCCTAGATGGATTTTGCCCAAATTCGATACGAAACATCTTTTGATGATAGTGCGACTTTGTACCAAGTTTTGATCCGATATCTCAAAAACTGTGGAAGCTAGAGCGCGCGCGACGATTTTAAAAAAATTTCTAAACGACACAAAATATGAATGGTTGGATGGATTTTTCCCAAATTCAATCCGGAAGATCTTTCAATAATAGTTCGACTTTGTACTGACTTTTAGCCAGATATCTCGAAAATTGTGAAAGCTAGAGCACTTAGGTTCATTTTTGAAAATTTTCAAAATGACATAAAATATGAATAGCTCGATGGATTTCGCCCAAATTCAATCCGAAACGTCTCTTGATAATAGTGCAGCTACGTACCAAATTTTAGTCCGATATCTAGAAAATTGTGACAGCTAGAGTGCGCACACCATTTTTTTACACCTTTTAAAATTTCTTAAAACAAAAGCACTTCATGGATTTTTTTCCAATTTAGTGACGAGCATCACCCTGTGGTCGTACAACATTATACTAAATTTGAGGTCGATATCTCTAAAATTGTGGAAACTAGAGACCAAAAATAATTTTTTGAATTTTTTAAAAATCGCGTAAAAACGAAAAAACTGTATGGATTTTTCTAAAAATTGAATCATGCTATGCGCCGTGGACCCTCTACATGTGTGACAAATTCCAGCTTGATATCTTGAGCCCTTCTCAAGTTATGAACGCTCAACCAATGTTACATACATACACACACACACACACACACACACATACATCCGGACATTTTTTCCAGTTGTGTTTTTTAGATGTTTTGGGACATTCTGAACACGTTTTCATGAACATCTCGAAAAAAAATTTTGTCACGAAAACAAAGCTTCCTCTATGAGGAAGCAAAACAGCGATTTAACCCCATCTTACCATACGCACCGTTTCATCCGGCCCCGGTTGCTTCCACGCAAATATGTAATCGTCGTACGAATCGATATAAAATCCAGCATAAGCCGCGTCACGTGTCCAAGCCCGATTACTCGAATCGTGGGATAATGTAACGCGTGTGGCAGCGTCGTGACGCCGTCGATGATCCGTCGACCTTGTGCGCATGATAATTCAAACGTATTCTAATAAATGCGCAAAGTCTCGCGGTCACAAGCATCAGCCGTAGCTGCAACCACAGCAGCAGCAGTAACAGCTTCGACTGTACATATATCCCGAAGTTAAATTACTAAAAGCGTCGGCCCGTGTGCCCGACGCGTTCGTTACAAATGCACGCGGTAATTGGTTGCGACGTAATGATACGACGATCGGGAACGTTCCAATGTGTACGAAACGTTGAGCTACTCGACTAATAACGCGTTTTACGCGTCGATAAGCCACACGCAAATTTAACGTCGGACGATGATAATAAAAATAATGAAATATGCGTTATAATCAACGGTTATTAGCGCGATTCAGCGAGGATCGAACGTTTAACGTTTAATTTTAACGAAAAAGAATGAAAAATAATTAACGAGCCTCGCGAGGTTCGAGAAAATTGGATTTGTATTGACGAAGTACGGAGAAGGGATGGAATTGTTCGTCGTGGTTCTCGTTGGGAAAATTTAACTCGAGGGTTGTACAGTGTAAGGTCGCATGTGTATTTGTTGGATGGTGGTTGTCGAACGAATCGCGATTATTGTGATCGATGTCTACAGGGTGTGCAAAGTAGCTTCTGAGATAGTGAAATTTTTTAATTGGATCTGCAATGAAAGATGTGTTGAGTTTAAGTTGGTTAAGGCCTTACATGCAGTTAGAAGGCTTTAAAAAGACGGATTTTCAAGAATTTTTTTCGCGCAGACTAATCAATTTATTAATTTGAAAATTGGTGTACATATTATAATAACCTTATAATATATTTACATATTTTTTATTTGTAAAAATAATCATCGCGAATGTTGCTATCGCCGATCTTCTAGAGCTCCGCAAAAAAAACCAATTTTGCGGTGATCACGATATCTCTGGACCGGATTATCTGAAATGAAGAAACCAAATAAATTTCGTTAATATAATACATTATCTAGTATTCAATCGAAGGAATTAGCGAAAAAATAATTTTTGACAAAATGGCGACTTCTCAAAATAAAAGACTCGATTTTGAACGAAAATTTAAGCCTTAAATTGTTTATAAAATGGAAAATATTTATCGGAGAAAAAAAATCTTCGATTAATTACTAAAAAATCTAGTTAAAAAGGTTGTGTTAAAATTTGAGACTGATCGGTTCAGCCGTTTTCGAGAAATCTTGATCACCGATTTTGAAAACATAGTTTTGAGAAAAACGCGTTTAAAGTTTCAAAAGCGTTTTACATGTGGTAAATTTCGTTTTTTTTCAACTTACATGGAGTCATCTATTCCAGGGCCATATAATAATCCGTTCGCATCGTTGGCAGCTTCTAATAATTCGATTTGATGCTGTTCGATTTTTTGAAAATTACAAGTGTATGTAACCCCTTAAGTTGAGGGCTCGCATGATCCTGAGCGCGGGAAAATCACGTGAATTTTCAAAACTATTGTAACGGTTATATGGTGAAAAAAAAATTGAATTGGAGATTTTACATTCTTCATTTACTCTTCGGCTGTGAGAAAAACAAATTATATATTTTTTTATATGCGTACTGTTTTGTAGAAAAATTATCTGATCTGAATAAATTCAAGAAGCATCTTGTAAAGTAATAGCAGTTGTTATTGTCTGACGGAGGGATTTTTTTTTTTAATTAGAAAATTACAGGATTCTAAACTTTAATATGCAGAGAATTTTTTTTGTTTAATAATTTGTAACAAAAATTTTAACGAAAAAATTGAAAAACCTTTCTTTGGACAGGAGGGAAAATAATTATCAAGATTTCAAAAGAGAGAAATTAAAAAATATTAAAAATTGATGGAGTTATGGTGTCGACTGTGTCAAAAAACATAGTTTTTGTAACATAGAAAAATAATGTTAATATTAAAAATATTTATTCAAAAAAATGTTTCTTTCATGATTGAAAAGTGATAAAAAATGTGTCAACAACGATTCAATTTTTCTTTCATCGTATAAGCTTTATAATAATTTTTCAAATTTATTTGAAAATTGGAATAAAAAAATGGTAAAAAACAATTGCTAAGAATAATCGCAATCATAAACCATTCAAATCAATAAAAAAATCAATGGCAATGCAGGAAGCAGTGGAAGCTGTTACTATTGCAGACATTCTCTCGAAACAATCCTCAATAATTGTCATGAAAAACGTAGAATGCGTATAATAATTGAATGAGTAGAATGTGTAGAAAAAACGTAGAATAATTTATTTAAAATTCTTCTCGTCTTCATGCTTCTCTGAAATTCTCGGTGAAGAACTCGACTGATACGCAGCCTATTTTATCCAGGAGTTGTGCCTTATTAGGGTGGTTTTCAATTTTTTGTTCAATTAATTTTAGAAAATTGTCCAATATGACTAACCCACTCCTACGAGCAATCAAATTTTATATGGAAATATGCATGCATTTGGAATTTTGTTGCGGAGATATTTTATTACTCCGAAACTATACATGGTAAAAAAAATTTTATTCGACAATTTTGTAGGAAATTTAATGTTCTACAAAAAAGGTTTCTATAAAAATTTTCGTATATCTAATATTTATTACGTAGTTAACAAACAACTGGTTTTATTTTTTCATCCAATTCATACATACATATATAAATGAATATTATAATTATGTTTATATACAATTATAATATTCATAATATTTATTTATATATATTTACATACATATTATAAATACGTAATTCATACATACATATACAAATGAATATTACAATTTATAATAAAATCAATAAAATTGAAATTTCAAATGTTATTTACATTTTATCATTGAGTACGCCACATATTCATATTTCATGTTCCTCACATCCTCTATTTTCATTTCCTTCATAATTCTAAATGCATACAAAAAATAAATTGCAGTTTTTTGATATCACATTCCTGTCTTGAACATAATGATCGATTGTTGAAAAAAATTAAGCCAATTTTCTGCTAATTACGTAATAAATATAAGATTCACGAAAATTTTACAAGAATCCTTTTTTGTAGAGCATCAAATTTCCTACAAAACTGTAAAATAAAATTTTTTTATCACGTATAGTTTCGAAGTAATAAAAAATTTCCCCAACAAAATTCCAAATTCATGCATATTTCCATACACAAATTCGATTGCTCGGCTCGGTTCAAACTTTTCCGACAAATTCCCCATTGCCACTAATTTTTTATCTCTCCATGTTGATTCCTTTCGAAAAACATTACCAAAAAAATTCCGACTCCACCGTATTAAGATCCACCCTAATGCCTTATCTACAAAAAGAGTCGAAAGAATGAGACTGAAACGGAAAGAATGAGACGAAATGAAAGAAAAAAAAATATAAATGCGCATACCTGGAGTTGTGGGTCGGCCGTGCCTATATACTTTTGCCCGTGGAAAGGTTCAACGGGATTGAGTCGATCGAGAAGGTGCGTTTGGGAAACGTGCAGCTTGGCCGAAATACCATGAGAGTATACATCAGTTTGTACAACCGAAAACGTCGGTGTTATGCGTTGCCGGTGGTGTTGTGAATTCGGGCTTAGGGTCGATGGCCCAGCCAGTAGCCAGCAGCGAGCCAGCTAGCAAGCGTATCAGTAACCATCGCCGCGTGCACCCGGCACCGGGTCCGAATGAAACGGAGCCACGCCCGCAAACACCCCCGTATCAAACATTTGCGACTCCGATAGGATTTCGTACTCTCGTTTTCGTTGAAAAGTAAATCTTCCGACTGAAAAATTCGTTTCAACGCACGAATCTTCCGTGACGAACCTTAAAGTACCTCATTTTCTTGCATTTTTCGTTTCAAGAAATTTACAATCAGCCTAAGTTTTTTTTTTTTTTTTGATCGAAGTTAATTTAAAAAAGTTCTGTGAAAAATATATATATATATTTTTTTTTTCTAATTTATGAAAAAATATTTTTGATCGATTTGAGTTGATGCCTTCGATAAATGATGCTGTGATTACCAAAGATGATAATCTTTCGAATATTGTATGGAATGGAAGAAAATGATATGCATTGTTTATGGATAATGAAAGCTCTGGACCGGTATGGAAGATTTTTTTTTTTTGGATAGAAATTGTAAAATTGGTGGTAGATTTAATATTGAGTATCGATTTTAGGGTATTTTTGCGGAAGGATTTTAATTTTGGAGAAATGAAATTTTCAAGGTGATAAAGAGCTTACATATTACTTTAAGGGATGACGTGAAGAATGACCTAGAAAAATATGAGACTGATGGCTTAAAAATTCTTTCTCGAAAGCTTGTAGCTCGTCCACTTTTTGAAAAAATACATTTTTCCCAGAAAGAAAAGGAAAAAAAAATCGCGTTTGGTTTAGAATTCGAGATTTTTACTAGAAACGCATAATCGCACGATCAACCACCGACGTTAGATCTCCGTAATGTCCCTTCATCTTTTCTATTCGTTAATCAGTACCACGAATTTTTATTTCTAAAAATTCCACATTTAAACGTCGCCTTAAAGCCTTATATACGCGATTTCGCCGTTTTTCTAAGGTAATTTTCTAGACGCGCTTAAAAGAAAATGACGCATATATTTACAACATTAGCATGCACGTGGTTAAATATATGTTAAAAAAATCAGAAATATTAACAAATGGCGGAGATATTGCATAATAAAGCAATTTTTTTACGCGCGTTGATGGTGAAAGTTCTCGGCATCGATGTGCGTGTCTGAAAAAAAAAATAAACATATTTATAATTGCATAATGAATGCATCTTCAATGTAAACCAACAATATTATTAAAAAAAAATTATTGTAATAAAAATTCGAAACTTAAAATTTTTTGACTCAATCTTCTGTCTGTATTTTATTTTTTATATATTTTTTCGTCTCATTGAAATTTTTATTTCTGTGGTTCACACGATAGGCGATGATACTAAGAACATGTTGTAAAAATTTCAAAGCAATACGAACCTTCGTTCAAAAGTTAGAACTCTCACAAGGTTCAAAAAAAAATACATCGCTTTATTGTGCAATATCTTTGCCATTTGTTGAAATGCGTCATTATTTTCCAACCGCGTCTAGAAAATTACCTTCAAAAATCGTTGAAATCACGTGTATAAAGCCTCAATCTATCACACATCTCCTTACGACGTCGCGTAACCAAAAATATCCACGATCGGTTCTCTCAAAGCTAAGCTTTCAAGCTCTTTTCACCGGAAAAGCCCGTTGGAGAGAAATCCAACGTCTGGTTATGTAGATTCTTGTTTGTACGTCGGTGACCACGAGAGTCCGTGAACCCGAGGCATTTAACTCCGTCGATGACGCGGTTGGTTGCTTCCGTGGTTAGCGATAGTCTCCAGCCGCTAAACAACTAAAAGCGTGCGCGTAGCTTTAAGGTAACGTACTACATCGCCCAGTGCGATTGGTGCGAATGTGACAGAGCCATAGACGCTCGCTGCGGATCGAGAAAGAAGAAGAGAACGTTTGTGGTCCATCGTCTTAGGCTAATAGACGCTAAACGAACGTGATATAACCATCATGGGGTCTCATGGACGAAAAATCGACCGTCTTCAAGTCATGTTTACGACGCACCGGCGGACGTCTATAACCCAAACGTGTGTCACAACATTCGTTTGTTCGGTTTGACAGCTTCAAACCTGACGAACGCACGAATATTCGGGTGCGGATCGAAGTTTCGAATATTTAATTCGGATTTGATTTCGTCGGGTTAGTAAATAGATTTGAAATCTTCCGGAAATTAATGTAGCGAATGAGCTCGACGACGAATGACGATGTTCGATAGATGAAAATTTTGAGAACGTGTGTATTAGACGGGTTAGAAGAGAAATTATTTTTTTTCTTCGGTGCTTCACCCTTAAGGGGCCAGGGTTAGTTCGATATAAAAAAGTATATTTTCGATAATTTTTTTTTGGGGACACGGTTAATATATATTTATTCCTGTAATAATTACTCAATAGAGTGACATTTGAAGAATATTCTGTGAAATTTTTATTAACTTTTATGAACAAATGAGCCATTGACGGAGAATCTCCGTAGACGTCACATAAAAAAAGTTTTATTGAGGTGCCCCTCATAACTAGTCACTGGATTATCTGAGATCAAAAAACCAAAATGATTTTATTAGGTGATAAGTATGTGCGGGTAACAACGTCGAGAATTTTTAAAAAAATTGATTTTTCAATTTTTTACAGCACTTAGAAGTCAAAACACTGATTTTTCGTCGGAAAAATTCTTTTTCCTTCTAGATGCTTTTGTTTATATCGAATTAATCTTGCCCACCCGTTAATTGTAGTTTTAGTCCTTAAAAGTACCCAACTTAAATTTGAGCAGCCTAGCTCATGTGTGAAAGGTCCCACTCTCCGATTTTGGCTTTTTTTTTACGATTCTCGCGATATTTTTCGAATTGTAATATTTACAAGAAAATGTTAGAGAACTTTTTTTAACGAAAGTTTAATTTACAAAAAAAAAGGCTTTCATGAATTTGATCGAAGAGAGAACGTTCTCATTCATTCAGATATTTGCAATATACTCCCGTATGATTTGAAGTCCGAGATTCTTGCCATAAAAAACTCCAATTAATAATATTAATTCGTTATGAAAAAAATTACATATATTTCATTATTAATATTTCACATTGATTTCGCAAATATCTGAATGAATGTTCTCCGTTCGACCAAGTTAATGAAGATCATTTTTTTTTTGTTTGGTAATCAAACTGTCAATAAAACAAATTCTCTAACATTTTTTCGTAAATATCATAGTTCAGGGAATATCGCGAGAATTATGAAAAAAAAAAAAACGAAAATCGAAAAGTGGGCGCTTTTACGTATGAGCTAGGCTGCTCAAATTATTATTATTAATTATATGAGTACTTCTGAGGATCTAAAGTAACATTTGAATATACTAGCGTCGCTGATTCGACTCATTCAGCTTGAAAATGGCAGCAAATCTATTAAGAACAAAAATATTCGGAGATTTGGATTTTCGAAAAATTACGATTTACATTTTTTTCAAATCGGACTTTCGGAACAGTGAACTTTGATGCCCCCGGAAACTCAGCCCAGCGCAAGCAAATAAAACTGCTCAAAAAAAAAAAAAAATGTTGACTTAACAGTGACTACATATTGAATAGAAAATTCTAATCTCTTTTTACCCATCTTAACCGTCAAACGTTTTCGTTGAAATGTTATTTAAAATTTGAAAAAAATGTATTATCCTCGATATTTAAGGTTCAAAGCCACTATTTCATAACAGCGATATAGTTGGAAAACCAATAGAGGCGCGTATGCGTAGTTATTTTTCCACAAAAGAATTTTCTTTTCATATTTCGTTTCCACGATTTCGGTATAACTTTCGTACATTCATGGATAAGCCAGACTAAAGTCGCTCGTTGTTATATATTGGAAATGGTGCATATGCATATCAACCTATATTCCCGGAAATACACACACTCCCATATATATGTAAAACCTATGACATATATGAGAGATTCAACTTCAAACCGGCCAGTTTCCGAACCGACCCGTCTTCGATATGAATGAAAATTTTTTTCTTCAAAGTACTTGATGACAACAACATTCGACCATTTTTTTAGATTTTTGCCGGCATTATTTTTTTTTGTAATGAATTTTTTTAAATTTCGACCGATTTTTCAACTGCGAATATCTTCGTGGCGAAATATCGTAATTCAATCACCCGCACGTCAAAATATGCGTTTCAAACTGATCTTTTAGAAAAGAATATTAAAAATAAAAAATTGATTATGTACATTATTTTTTTTTTACGTTTTAATTATTAAAATTGACTTTGTGAAAAAAAACGCTACTTTTTTTCTCTATAATTTTTTCATCCAAATTCCTCGAGCGATTGTGGAAATTTAGAGCCCTGAGTGAGAGTGGAAAATTTATATTCACTATTTTTCCACGACTTACCCTTTTCTGGACGAACAATTTAATTTATTAATTTATCTACGTTTAAATAATCGTGGAAGATTTCGATTCGGCAAAAGATGAATAATTTTTTGCGTGAACTCTTTTGTTCAGTTCTGAGATTATCGAATGTATTTTCTGCGTTCCTGGAATCCGTTTCGCCACTTTGAAACGCATATTTTGACGTGCTGGCGATTAAATTCGGCTTTTTCGCCTCGGAAATATTTGCAGTTGAAAAATAGGTTGACGATATTTAAAAAAATTCATTACTAAAAAAATAATGCTGGAAAAAATCTAAAAAAATTGTCTAAGTTGTTGTTATCAAGTTCATTAAGGAAATATTACATTGTGTATCAAGGGCGGAAAGTAGGCGATTCCGCCTACTTTTTGTCCTACCCTTGTTGAAAACAAGGAATTTCAGGGGGCTCAAGCCCCCTTGACTGCACCAAATGCAACTTTTGATTTTGTATGAACAAGAAGAAAAGCAAACATGAAATTTTTTATTTTTTCAGAAAATTTATTTAGTATTCTCTTCTGAAATAAAACGAAAGAATTTTTGACACCGGTGACGTAAATTTAAATAACAATTATACACTCGGATCTTTTCCGCCCGGCAATAGCGGGCGGAAAATAACTTTACCGCCCGCTGGCGTAGTGCGCTGGAATCGGCCACTTTCCGCCGGTGGCACATGCGCGAAACGGCGCGTTTTCAACGGGAGTCGAACCAAAAAAAAAAAAATGTTCATCCAAATCGAAGACCGGTCGGGTCAGAAGTGGCCGGATTCACGTGGAATCTCTCATATAACATGTACGTACAAATGCAAGCCTCAACCTATATCCGTACGAAATTGGGAGGCGTCGTACAGGCGCATGGTAAACACAGCCACGAGTTTTTGTGCCGCCTCGAGACGGAAACGCTATATTTGCTTCGAAATATAAAGCACACACGGATAAAACGCTCGTACGAAGCTCGAAAAGTAATGCAGTTGCCGGCAAATGTTTCGTCTTTGAACCGGTGAGACTTGTTTGGCATTTGCTTAGAATTCGTAAGAAAATCTTTGATCGAGTATCGAAACGCCGAAAACGTTTATGATACCCTCGACGTCAAACGTGAATTCGAAGTTCAAATATTACGATTTTTTTTTTGCTGTGGTAGAGAAAAATTTGGGATTTTTTTTTTTTTTTGTATCGCAGTATGATTTGAGTAAAAACCGTGATTTTTTTCGGCACCTCATTTTTCCACCATTTCTATACGATTTTCGGATATGGACATCCTCTCCCGGATGTCCAAGATGGAGAGGAAGAGATCGGGACTTGTTCAAATTACCGTTGACGGATTTTCCCCGAATTTTTTCGGGTTCTTGATGATCTGTCTGATAATTTTCGAGATTTCTCGGCCAATTTAATTCTAACCACGTGATACGTTTAGACGACCGTAATCGTCGTATTCTGTATGATATAAGATGAGTTTTGCATGAGGCTGCGGTTGCTCTTGGAACGGACATGGGTCAATAAATGCGACCGGTCATGCTTCTCGCCATATGATTCATGTATTTTTATGACACCGTACCAACTTTGATGTTCGTTATTTCTAAAACAAACGTTATAACTGCATCATATATTTTTCCCGTCGATGCGAACAATATTAAGGGGGTACATCTGTGTAGATTGCCGGAAAAGTAGGTGAATTTTGGGAATTATTATCTCAAAAACTATTCGTCCGATTGAATTCAAATTGGTTTCATTTGAAAGTATATACATTGAGGTATGTTGACGATTTTTTATATAAATATTTAGTTAATGGCAGCGCTGTTATTCTGGCCGGCGTAAAACAACTTTGTCGTCGGCACGGTTTGCGGTTTCCACTTTTTCTCGCAGTCGGTTGGTCTGAAACAAAAATTTCAAGAAGATTCTTAAAGTGTAACGTCTTGAGCTGTTCGGCACGTAGGATTTTTTTTTTTTTTTTTTTTTCACAAAATGGCGCTTGTTTGAAATTGAAATTGACTTTTTAACCTCAATTTACGACCTTTTGTGGTTGATAAAAAATAAATAAATTAGTTTAAAAAAAATCCTACGTGCCGAACTTCATTACCTATCCGTGCATATTGTGTCCAAATTTTAAAGGAATCGGTTAATCCGTTATTTAAAAAAAAGTGGTAACCGACTTTGAAAAGCGTGTTTCGAGATAAACGCGTTTGAAGTTTGGGAATTCGCTATATATTCATATAAAAAATCGTCAACGTACCTCAATGTATATGCTTTCAAATAAAACCAACTCGAATTCAATCGGACGAATAGTTTTTGAGATAATAATTCCCAAAATTCACCTACTTTTCCGGCAATCTACACAGATGTGCTGAGTGAATTTGAAAAACCTGACGTTTCAATTCGTCGCTCAACAATCTCAATTCGATTCCTGCATCTTGTCGAGACATTGAATATTCGGAATTTCGATTTTCCACCAGCCATCACGATATCACGCGGCTATCTCCTCCAAAGTCGTTCGAATTCACGCTGGATCATCGAACGCAGATTCTACGAAAGCTCTCCGAGAATCAACGATCCTGATATCAACGCTGAGCCAAGCATCAACACCGAGGAAACAAATCGTTTTGGTTTCTTGTCACCGTTTTCATGCGAATAAGAACAACGGTTGAGGATAGGTCAAGGTTTCGATCACCCGCACGTTCAACCGCTCGAGAAGTCAATCTCTGTGTTTCCGTTCGGGGTTTTCCGTCTCGCTTACCGCGTTCGCGGTTCAACGAACACGTTTTCAAACGTGAAACACACGCTATAATGGTGCTTTCCTCGAGTACGTGTAAAACGGATTGGGCTAGTGCGGTTCTACCGTTCGCCTTAAGGCTTTATATACGCGATTTCGCCGATTTTCGAAGGTACTTTTCTAGACGCGGTTAGAAAAAAATGACGCATATATTGACGACATTTTTTTTTACAGATCATTTGTGCTCATGGTTAAGTATATGGGGCAAAATTCCCCAATTCACCGAACTGAAACCCTCTTATCTCCCGATGTGGACGATGATTTTTTTTTTAGTATCCTTTGGTTCATACGACCTTACTAAATTTTTTTTAGATTTTTTAGACCTCTTCTTTCCCTTCCCTCCCCCCGCCATTTTATTTTTATCAAGAGGGAAGTGCTATTTGTCCCCTTTTTATTTCGATGAAATTTTTTTCCCGGATACTCTATGGAAATTGAGGGAGTTTTTTCATGAAATTGGAGTGGGCAGCGGGTTTCTAATATTTTTATTTATTTTTTTGAAATTTTGCAAAAAATCGATTTTTTCCGAAATTTGAATATATGATAATGGTTTTCTATCTAAAAAAAGAAAAGAAAAATGAAATTTGTGTTGCGAAAAAATCGATATTTCGATAATTTCGATAGAAAATCGATTTTTGAGTATAAATTGCTATCATCTCTAGGTAACTCCTATTTCCTATCGATTTTATATGGAAATAATCGAAATGTCGATTTTTTGCAAGAAAGATTTCATTTTTCTTTTCTTTTTTTAGATATTAAACTATTATCATATATTCAAATTTCGGAGAAACTCGAATTTTTGCAAAATTTCAAAAAAATAAATAAAAATATTAGGAACCCGCTGCCCACTAGAATTTTATGAAAAAAGTTCTTCAATTTCAATAGAGTATCCGGGAAAAAAATTTCATTGAAATCAAAAGGGGGCAAATAGCAGTTGCCTCTTGATAAAAATAATGTGGTGGGGGAAGGGGAGGGGAAGTAGGGGTCTAAAAAAACTAAACAAAAATTAGTAAGGTCGTAGGATCCAAAGGATACTAAAAAAAAATCATTGTCCACATCGGGGGATAGGAGGGTTTCAGTTCGGTCAATTGGGAAATTTTGCCCCATATGTAAGTAAAAAGAACGCGGCCGAACCCCATCATGAAACTTACAGACAATACGTTAAATGATGTGTTCTTTAATATATAAATTTTTCAAAAAAATCAAAAGTGACATACAGTTCGAAAAAAATTTGTAAAACTCAAAAATGCAAAAATAGAGGTCAAAAACAGTTCATAATATTTTCGAGTATTTTTTTTTTTTTAATTTAAACAAAACCCCGACATTCAAAAAGAAAGAAGAATTCCACTTAAGCCATTATTTCCAAAGCTACGAGCGTTTGAAAAAAAAAGGTAGGATTTCGAAAAAAAATCATAACTTTTGAACCGTTCGATAAAAAAAATTGAAAAAAATGGTGAATACTCCATTTAGTTGGTACAAAAACATACAAAATAATCAGTTGAATAAAAAGGGGTCAGCGAAAAACCTTCCCGATTTGGTATGGACTACCTCATATGGACTACATATGCTCAATCTATATATAGTCAATGCATAGACTATGCATAGATTTTTCACTTGGGAGCGTGAAAAATAATAACAATAATAAAGATAGAAAAAAAATAGTAAATAATTATATACAGTCAATATATAAACTTTATCCAGTTCTTTTATAGACTATATATGCCCAATCCCATATACAGTCTATCCATAGACAATATACAATTTTTTTACTCAAATATGAGGCCTTAAACTCCTCCGGACGGTTGTGCACTTCGTTCTTGTACGTACTCAGCTTGTACGAGGCGAAAATCGGACCTTACGCAGTCCAAGCTCGTTCGATTGAGCGTGGAAAAGGCGCGTATAGCACTTAGCGTTTGCGCAAAGTCGCGCAAACGATGATGGAAAAGACGATAGCGAGTGCGGTTGGTAGAACGAAGTGGGGTAGAGGCAACGAACCAACCAAGAAAGTTTCTTCGAAGGTTGACCGGCTCGCCCTGACCTCCCACCATTGGCTCGTTCACCCACGAGAAATTCCGTATCGCAGCCTTCGTCGCTTTACCTTCCGTTCTTATTCCAGCAGACGCTTCGCTTTTGAATCTTTGTTGTATTTCTTCAGAAAGGAAGCTTTGTGACGGTCCGACAAATTTTTCATCGGGATTTTGATGTTAATAGGTTCGAAATGTCCCAAAACATTGAGAAATAACATTTGGAGAAAATGTCCGGATGCATGCGTGTGTATTAGAGTGGTCCTTATATGGGGTTTTGACGAATTTTCACCCCCCGACATTAGATGAGCCATCATAATATGAGCCATTCCAACTAGAAACATTCTTTATTTTTTGTTTTTAAAATTTTTAGCAGCCATTTCTTCGAATTTTCGAAAATAAATAGTGTTTCGAGTTGGAATAGCCCATATAAATTTTAGGACCAGTATTTTCAATCTTCAGAATGAGATCGGATATTTTGAACTTTCTTTTGATAAAATTATTCGGCAACTGGAGGAAAAACAAAAGAAGAAAAAAAAAACAAATTGAGTCGGAATGACCGATATGGCTTTCATGATCAGTATTTTGAATTTGAGAATTGATATTTCAAATCTAAAAAATTTTCTGACAAAATTATCCGGGAATAATAAAAAAACTGAAAAACATGTTTATATATCGGCGTGGAACGACCCATAACCATTTTAAAGTCAAACGGTAAGATTTTTTTTTTCATGCACAAAGGTGCCACGGACTCATTGAGATACTTCTTGGATTTTTAAGATGATTTCAAGAGACCCAAATAGGCATATTACTAGAGAGTCGAAAAATTCTGTGTATTTCAAAGGGGAAAAATGACCCCTGCTGGTTATGGCCGGTTTTAAAAATGGCGGGCTGCCAATTTAGGGAACTTTTTTTAAAATTATTTAGAGCCAATCTGGGGGGAGGGGGGGGGGGGGGGGGTCAAAATTCGCCCGAGCTCCATATAAGGACCACTCTAATATATATATTAGGTTAGTTCTTAATTTGGTGATATCGGAATTTCTTTGGTATTCTTTTTCTAAAGTAATCAACATGAATAGAAGACAAATTGGTCTCAATCAAGAATTTGTCGAATCAGTCTAACCCACCCCTACGAGCAATCGAATTTTATATGAAAATATGCATGCATTTGGAATTTTATTGGGGGAATTTTTTATTATTTCAAAACCATACATGATTTTTAAAAATGTCATTCAACAGTTTTGTAGGAAATTTAATGCTCTACAAAAAACGTTTCTTGTAAAATTTTCGTGAATCTAATATCTATTGCGTAATCCGTAAAAAAAAACTGGCTCAAAAAAGTCAGGATTTTTTATCACGTATAGTTTTAAAGTAATAAAACAATCTGAAACTCGCAATTTGCTTCCCATGAATTTTCGGTAGTGCACGAAATCCTTCTATGAGGAAGCATCTCTCGATTTATTTGATTTTTTTTAATCTTCGGCTTCCTCATGAAGGAAGTTCCGTTCACTACCGAAAATTCAGGGGAAGAAAATTGCAAGTTTTAGCTTGCAGCTTGTTTTATACAGGATGTCCGTAGATTTTTCCTACCGTATAAAAACCGACTCGAACGTATATGAAAATTCAACGTGTCCCAAAATTCGAGCGCGTTGTTTAATTCCTGTCGAATCTAGTAACGACTCAAGCCGACGTTTA
Source organism: Sussaba pulchella (assembly GCA_963971145.1). NCBI lineage: Eukaryota > Metazoa > Arthropoda > Insecta > Hymenoptera > Ichneumonidae > Sussaba > Sussaba pulchella. The sequence goes on from OZ020170.1 coordinate 3,193,949, forward strand.
GTTCGAGCGTGTGTATGAATTTGAGCACGTTTCGTCGAGTGTTTTTGAATTTTCAGGAATTGGAACTTAGAAATTTCTAATTGCTCTAGAACTCGATCCGTTCCGCCGATCTCGGCCAAATTTGATATGTATCATGGCACAACTACATCTCAAGCTTGCAGAGAATTATGGTTCGATTGGTTGAAGTGAACGACAAATAAATCGAAAAAGTTGATTTTTTGAAAAATTCAAAAAAATCACAAAATCCAAAGTTATCGATGGATTCGGCCCAAATGCAATACCAACAAGATTCAGATACAAATCTCTTCGTCAAAAATTATTTGGACGAATATCTCAAAATTTGCGACAGTTATAGCGCGTACGTTCTTTTTTCGGAAATTTGAAAACGACACAAAATCCGAGCGACGCCTCGAATCATGACCAAAATTATGGTCGAAGAAGGGGTTATAGAGCTGCACATGCCTGCAAAATTTGGGCGCTGTAGCTTAAACCGTTCTCGAGTTATACACGTTTGAATTTTGGGAGTCCATTACACACACACACACATACACACATACACCCGGACATTTTCTAAAAATGTGTTTTCTGGACGTTTTAGAACATTTTGAACATGGTGACATGAATATATCGAAAAGAAAAATGTTTTCACCATCACATAGCTTCCTCTACAAGGAAGCAAAATGTCCCCAACAAAATTTCAAATGCATGCATTTGTATGTTTCCTCACCGTAAACACCAATCGATCATCGCGAAAAACTTGGCAAACAACGAAACCACCGAAATATTGAAAATTCCATCAGGATTTAGTGAAATAAAATTTTTATCGAAGCAACAACTGTAATTATCTTGTTTTTATTTCAATACTGGGTGCTTAGCTTTCGTCATACCTTTTTTCGCTCGCCGGTATTTTATCAGGATCGTTCAATTGCTCAACGGATTGTCATTGAATTTATGACTAACCGGCATCCAAGAGTGTTCGTAAATGAAGTATTTGCGAAAATAAATTGCCTCAGAACCTTGGCAACTTCTCGATCTCCGCTAGTTGTCGGACGCGTTTATTGACAAATTAATCGTCAAACCGCAATAAAACAAAACGTTTCGTCTCAACGTCACAACTTAAACACTTTTTCGTTAGCCAATTTTAATGATTGGTCAATGGAGCTACGTAATGTCCCAACTTCGGGGTGATGGGCGGCGGAAGTGTTAAAGGACCACAATGGTAATCTGGTTTAGCCGGTAATCTCGTTGTTCCGAAACATTGGGAGCCCCGAACGCAGCAACGAACCTGGCCGGTACACTGCGGACACGGACAAGACAAAAATTAAATTGTTTTTAATCAATGATAACAATTTCAACAGTCGGACTTTCGTATTCACCTTCTCTCCATCCGGGATGCAAGGAGTTTTAGTTTTCGTAGTTTTAGGGCTAGCCTTAGTTTCGATAACAATTGATAGGACTATCGACAATGCGACAAACCCCAACATCATTGTTTTTCCCATGTTTAGCTTATTTTTATTTACAATTAAATGTTCTCAATGCGACTAACGAGAGAAAATATTACATTTTATTGATTTCTCATAATAAATTATACTCTTTAGCTCTATTTCTCGTCAAATTTTGTTGGCTCTGTTACGATGGCAATTGTGATGTACCAAATAAGAGTAAACTATTTTTTTTTTTTTTCGCGTTACTTGGCTGCACTGACCGCTCAGTGATTCCTTTGAGAATAAATTTTTTGGTATCAGCCTCGTCTATTTAAACTTTTCGTCGGATTGTCCATCGGCTCGTCAAGTCCGCGTAATTCCTCTTTTTCGATAACTAATTATGTACATAATTGCGGTTCGTGTCGCTAATTGGTATGTTATAATTAGTGTTCGGTGTTTTTTTTTAAACGGAGCGACTACGTTTTCGCATGCTAAACTGTTATCGGGCGAAAATTCGTCGAATTTATATTTCGGTCACAATGACGCGAATGAAAATAGTTCGTCCATGATGATAATAGCAAGAGAACTCTGATGCACTTGCGGAATTCAAATGATTTTCTAGCCTGTGTCTAGCTTGAAAAAAAATAGAATGTATCCAGAAATAAAAAAAAAAGTGCATTTGCCTGAGTGCGCTACAATATTTGAATAAAGTTGTGGGATCGAATGAAAAAATTGAGTGCATTTATTTACATCAAATATATATTTCTTCGAAAAATGTTTCTTACAATCTATACGTTTGGATTTGGAAAAAAATTATTACAGCAGTATTAGAAAATAAATTGCATCGCGTTCGGTTAAATGCACTTTTTTTGCACAGGTTATGTTTTTTTTTGGGGGAACTGACTATGCTTCGCTCAGTTAATATGTAAACGTTGTATTGTCTGGTCGGATTGGCGTGGGCACAATTATTAAGGGGCAATACGCAGTTGCAAGGTCAAAAAAACGTCGTTTCTTACGAATTTTTTCTGATAAGGGTATTTTTTTGACAATTACAAGAAGTTATAAGAAATAAAATAGTAGCTTTTATTTTCATATCAGCATTTTTTAATTTCAAAAATATTGATTTATTCTGCTCCTGTAGACGATCTCCTGGAGGTCCTCCAAACAAAGGTGTCTGGCGGTGAGCACGATATCTCCGGTTTGGATTATCTAAAATGAAAAAATCAAAAAGATTCTATTAAAGGATGGATACATCTAGGTTTTGATCGAAGGAATAGTCGAAATTTTGATTTTTGAGAAAATGGCGGCTACAAAGAGAAAAAATTCAAATTTTCGAACGAAATTTTTTCGTTGAACTGTTTAAAAAAAAATAGAAATAATTATCGAAAATCTTATTACGTCGATCAATACATGAAGAATATATCTAAGAATGTTGCGTTAAAATTGCAGACGGATCGGTTGCGCCGTTTTTGAGAAATCGTGCTCACCGACTTTGAAAACACCGTTTTGGGGAAAAAGCGTTCAAAGTTTCAGAAGTCGTTAACGCGTCGTTAAAAATTTTTTTTTCCAACTTACATGGAGTCATCTATGCCAGGGCCATGAAAAAAACCCTCTGCATCATCAGCAGCTTCTAATATTCCAATTTGTCGTTGTACGAACGAAAAATCGATTTTTTTATATTTCCAACTGCGTATAACCCCTTAAGACTGAAAATTATTTCTCAAACTATCGAAAAAGCTAAAAAAAAGCTTTCACGTGCCTGGGAATAATTTTCCAAAAAATTCTTCCGATATTTGGAAAACGAGATTTAATCAGCAAAAAGGAAGAGAAACTAAGCAAGAATGAAAAATCGATTTCTGTCCGTCGTAACGAGTCGATCTCGTTAGGCATTTTTTTTCTTCCTTTCCACCGTGATCCGAAAAATAAAAAAAAACTTCCACCGTCACTTCTCGGTCCAACGAAATATAATGAAGGTTAAAATCGATAATTTTACGAGCTGTACAAACGTCACGTAATCACCAAGGAGCGAACGAGCTCTCGACTGACAACGAGCGTATAAAGTATTGGATTTATTTCCGGGCACGTATTGTTGTTCGAGTAGATTGCCCGAGCCTTAATTGTGAATGAAGGCGCGTTGGGTAAAAGCTCGGTGCGGATTCTGCGGAATCTTTGAAACCTGCACACCGGTGTTGACCTTGAATCGTCGAACGTAATATTCTGTAGCTGCGCTTGCGCATTTTCGCGAGAAAAATGGCGATCAAATCCAATGGACAATTACAGACATGATCAACTTAAACTGGCTTAAGCTACCAGTTCAAACCCTCTGATTAAGGGGACTGAGTCACCTAGAAAGTCGAAGGAAAAAAAAAATGTTTTTTTGTGACAAGATCAATCTACATTTTCATTCTAATTTATCCTTATAAAGTATCTATACTTAGCTATCTTTTCAAATTTTTTCAGAATCATATCAAGCATCCGAACGCTGTGATATTTTCCCAAAGTTTGGGAGCTTGTTGTAAGATTCAGACCGAACAACTCAACCGATCATGGACTTTGACGTCTCATTTTGTTCAGAAAACACATAATTCCGAAGTGAATGTGGGAATTTGGAATGCGAGGTACGATGAAGTTATGGTGACCTATTATTCAACTGTTTTTTCACAAACTTTGTTTCCTTTTTACGTTATAGGCTGCCAAAATGTTTAAAGTGCATTAAAAAAAAAATCCCACATTCACCTTGGAATTATGTGTTTTCTGAACAAAATGAGACGTCAAAGTCCACGATCGGTTGAGTTGTTCGGTCTGAATCTTACAACAAGCTCCCAAACTTTGGGAAATTATCACAGCGTTCGGATGCTTGATATGGTTCTGAAAAAATTTGAAAAGATAGCTAAGTATAGATACTTTATAAGAATAAATTAGAATAAAAATGTAGATTGATCTTGTCACAAAAGAAAATTTTTTTTCTTCGACTTTTTAGGTGACTCAGTCCCCTTAAGGAGGAATATTTGACGAAAAATCGATTTTTTTTTTTTTAGATTTTCGGAAAGAAGAACTATTCAAAAGTATTTTCTGAAAATCTCACTGAAGAATTTAAAAAATTGCCTGAGTTGTAGCTAGTTTTGTCGCCCCTTGACCAATTCAAGGATTAAAAACCACTCGACCGATTTTGTTGAAATTCAAAGGGCTTTTGTAACAAAAAGTATTTTCCAGGGCTTAAAAAAAGCTTTTCCAAAAAAGTAATTTGGTTCTCGTTTGAAAGAACTAACGAAAAATCGAGCCAGAAACCTAAAAAAAATTCAATCATCTACTCTTTGCCCAAAAAAAAAGGTAAAATCCTTCTTTCAAGCTCGAGTTCAACTCTTCTAAAAAGATAATAAACCACCCGTTTTGATTTCAAAACGTTTTTTCGGAAATTATCCCATCAACCGCAAAAAACGCACCGACGTGAGAAGCAGAATCCATCCTGATCCGCCATTTTTTGTTGATTTTCAATTAAAAAATATATAAAAGCTTTTCCAATAAAACCGCCGAATAACTAAAAAAAGAAACTCTCAATACCTTCATTCCTTTCGCCAGAAAAAATTATTGATTTTTCGGGCTGTCACGCTCGACACACAAAGCAAAAATAAACCCCCGAAGCAAAACTTACTTTTAAATTCCGGCCGCCGGTGATTGAAACGCAAGTTACCACGTGAATAACATTCGGAAAGCTCGCGTAGCCGGCGTCACTTTGAAGTCGACAGTTCGCAGGATATTAAAACGTGTCGCGAGGTCTCGTTGGCGCAGGGGTTGCTTCGTACCCTTCCGCGCCCTTCACGTGCCACGGCAACGTTATTGTCGGGGTGTAAACTGCCTTGTTAGGTCGCCAGACACACGCGCGTGGTCCCCGGAGATCCCCGAGGGCAATTATGCTTGCGAGAATGGGCCGAGGGTGGGGGCGGGGTGGGCGGGTGTGAACGTCGAGGCATACACTCGGTTTCGCGAACGAGAATCTCGAGGATTTCCGGACTCTGAAACGATCCGCACCAGCGCCATTTTCCTAGAACCACTGGCGAAACCAAGAAGACGAGAGAACAAGAGACCGAACTCCCATACAAACCTGATGCTCGAGGCGGGTTCATATATGGCTGCCATGGTGGCGCTGCGGTATACCGAGGACCGACCAATGCGGTGCTATCATGCTCACCATTCGCCAAGCTGCTCTCAGATTCGTGTAGAGCAAACGAACGTAACCCTTGTGTGTGACGCGCTGTCATTTTATACGCAAATTGGTTGGAGCAGTAAGTTGTGATTAATACAATTTTGGAGTATTCGACAGTTAGAAATATACCGTTAGATTTTTTTTTTTTTTCATACACAGAATTTAACTATAATAGTTATTATAGTTCGAAATGTTTTGGTCGTAGAGATCCTCGCGGGTGATTTGAACTAGCCGGGTCGATGCGAGTACCTCATTGGTCGGTCCTCGCTCGACCGCAGCGACATCTGAAGCGGCCATATTTGGTCCCACCCTCACTAGTGGAGTTCGGTCTCCTGTTCTCTAGCCTTCTTGGGCGAAGCTCGTTAACGCTGAGAGATCGAAAACGTATGCGCAAGCGTCCGAAGGGAATGCAAGCATGTGACCGGAAGAATTGTGAAACACGGTAGATTTATATTTAATATCATTGCAGATAGTGAGAAATGTGAACAGTCATAAAAAACGCGTGATTTACAGAGGCATGAACACCAGAGCTTTTTCGAAGCGGCGCCAAAAACGAGGGACTCCAAGGCGTTAATTTAAAAAAAAAGGTAGAAGCTCTTTAAAGAGAAGTTTTCGAGCCGCAAGTCTTAAATTTGGTTTCATTATTTTTCGCGACATTCCTCAGAGGGGGATGGAAATTTTAATGATGGTTAGAAGAGGAAAATTGGGGATCAACTCGTGGATGCAATCTTAGGAAACACATGCATGCGATGACAATTAAGGGCTCGCATAGCCCTGCGCGCGCTGAAGACCGAATAAATTTGGAAAATTATTTCTGTTGCATGATAAAAAGAAATTGAACTCATCATTTCACATTTTATATTGACTTTTCAACTATAGGAATTTTTTTTTGTATCAACATTATTTTCTACAGCTGTAAATAGACTACCGACGAAAACTATGGCCGACGTCATAACTTCACCAGAAATTATCTAATTGGCAAAAATTAAAAAGAATCTAGTGAAATAATGCAGTAGGAATTGTTTAATGAAAAGATTTTCAAAAATGAATGAATTACAATATTTTGAGTTTTAGTTTCCAATTTAACGAAGAATAAATTCGTGGTTAATAATTAATAACAAATTATCCAACCAAGGAATTAAATAAAAAACATCTCTTCAGACTAGAGAAATTAATTATCAAGATTTTAAAAAAATGTCCAACAACATTAAAAATTGACTGAGTTGTCGTGCTGAGTTATCGTGCTATAGACATAGTTTTAGAAGCATAGAAAAATAACATTGCTAAGATAATTCTTTTTTTTTTCTTCTTATAGTTGAAAAATTAGTAATGAATGTAAAATCAATAATTTAATTTTTCTTTCATTTAATTATTCTTTTTTATTTAAAAAAAAAAAATTCTTTTTAATTTAAAAAAAAAATGTTTTATTATTTAATAAAAATTTTTTTTTCTAATTATTTTTTTATTTGATAATTACCTCAAGGATTCTTAAAATTTACTCGATTATCAGCCCGCGCAGCGGCACGTGAACCCTTAAGGAGACCAGGATTCGCAGAAAATGCGACATTTCCGGCTCTGTCCGGAAAGAGACTGCGGCAACTAGGAGCACTCTTTAAGTACCCTAGGGAGGTCAAGACCTTTTCTCCGACCCCATTGCCGGCTTTTATAAGAAATGGGGGATTAGTTCGAAATGAAGGGGGGGGTTAATGGAAGGAGGTGTGTCGTGCGTCTATGATCCAAGCGCGGATAGCAGTAATGACCCCTTGACCTATTAATTATCATCGCACACGAGCCATACAGACACGGCGATTATATAAAATGAATAAGGGTGTAATTGCACTGAATTAAGGTCGACCCTGACCTTGAAGCTTCCTCAACCTATGCAGCAGTCGCGAAATGTCGCGACAGTCGTTTGATGCACTTATCACGGTGGAAAGTACAGAAAATAGAACCTAATTGATATCCGGCGCATCCCCGGAAATTGGCAAGTGTGATGGTATTATATATTTTTGAAATTCTAATTTTTATAATTTATAATTTCGTGATTTACGAAAATAATTTCGAGCATGCGCATGCGCTTCGATTTTACTGAACTCACGCGTTTACTCCGATGGACTGTTTTAGGGGGTTTACTTATGTAAACCGTCAATTCTTGGTCGATTTTTAGAATTTTCTCTGACAGAGTAAGGAATATATGTGTCGGAGTAGTCTGTAGCAAAAGTCAATTTTTAAATAAAATTGGATTGCCCCCTAAATAACAAAAATAATTTTTAAAAAACGCTCGCGAAGTTTTCCCAACCTATCTTAATAACAAAAACAATACATGTTACAAGTTGCGGCTTCCTACCGCAAGGAATTTCCGGTTTCTAAGAAAAAAACAAATATAAAGAAACTTCCAATATGAAAACGGAACTGAACGAGTTTTTTTTCCTTTCTCTGCTGATTTTTCATCAACGAAAAGATAACACAGAATTTTTCCACAAAAAACCATAGGTAAGATAAACAGATGGTTGAGATAAATATTTTGTTTGTTGTATGTTATGTCTTCATACTATTTCTATTTTAATGTATTTTGAATTTCGAATACCTAATTCATGCCCAACAATCGAAAAAAAGTTAAAAACGAATTTTTACCGTAATTTTAATTTTTCAAATCGCCATATTAGTCTCACCATTTTGTTTTTGGAGATTTATAAATCTTTTTTTCCAAAAGTACGCATCTTTCCGATAAAAAAAGCATATTAAGCAGATTTTTCTTACGTTGATATTTTAGCCGTGATAAATAAACTCGACAAACATATCATGGTGTATAATTTCAAAAAAAAAAAAATTCCACAAGCACGCGAAGGCAAAATTAATATAAAATATGAATAAATAATTATACACAATATCATAATAATTAAATAATAGACGCACACATAATGATATCGAATTTCATCAATAAATGGAAATGAGATGCAATAAATTAATTCATTTTCCGCCCGACGGTTTACAAAATTCATGGTGTATAATTTTAAAAAATAAAAATTCCACAGGCACGCGAAGGCAAAATTAATATAAGATATGAATAAAGTTATAAATAATTTTACACAATATCATAATAATTAAATAATAGACACACACATGATAATATCGAATTTCATCAATAAATGTAAATGAGATGCAATAAATTAATTCATTTTCCGCCCGACGGTTTACAAAATTTACGACGCCGGTCGTGAATATACCTGTTTAACTCCGTCAAAATAAGTACCACAACCGTAATTCACGCAACCGGGTGTATAATAACACGCCACGAATAGAAACCGAATAGAAGTCACAAATTTACCGTCCGGGTTGAGAAAATCGCGCACAACTATAAATTTTCCAAGTCGTAATTTGGCAAAAAAAAATCGCGCAGCTGCGCTCGCTAATACGACCGGTGAAAACGTTTCGAGATATCTCCGCGCCTTTTGCGACTGCAGTTTTTACGTCCATTGACACCAATCAACGCGGAAACGTCGCCGAGCATCTGTCGCTAAGAGCGTCTTCAATTACCGAGCGTTCGAACCACAGCATTTTATTTGTGACTCGCTTGCATGCGACGCGTTGGAGATATGTACGTGTACGTTCAACAGCACGCGCATTAACACGAGATAAGACATCTCGAATGTATAATGAGGTTCTTGTACGCGTGGATGCACGGAACTCGATATGATCCATTGTTTTTGAACGACTGCATTCTTCTGGTGGACTCTGAGACTATTTTGTTTCTCTTTTTATCCGATCGTGTGACATTTGCGGATTGGAGAATCTATTGCGGTTAAATTCATTTGTTAAGGCTTTGCATGTAGGCGATTTCGCCGATTTTCAAAGGTAATTTTCTAGACGCGGTTAAAAAAAAGTGTACGTATATATTGACAATATTTTTTTTACAGATCATTTATGCACATGGTTAAGTGTATGTAAAAAAAATCAGAAATATTAATAAATGGCGGAGATATGGCATAATAAATCAATGAATTTTTTTTTTTGCGCGCGTTGATGGTGAAAGTTCTCGGCATCGATGTGGGTGTCTAAAAAATGAACATATTTATAACTGCGTAATGAATTTATCTTCAGTGTGAATCAACAATATTATTTGAAAAAAATTATTATGATAAAAATTTGAAACTCAACATTTTTTTACTCAATTTTTCGTCGGTATTTTATTTTTTATATTTTGTTTGTGTTATTGAAATTTTTGTTTCTCTGGTTCACACGATAGGTGATGGTACTAAGAATATGTTGTAAAAATTTCAAAGCGATTTGAACCTTCGTTCAAAAGTTAGAACGTTAACAAGGTTCAAAAAAGTGAATCTATTATAAATGCAATCTTATCTGCAATCTTGCAATCTTGGTATTTTTGAATTCTGTAAAGCTTAAAATATTCCTAACCGTTCAGGCTAATGGAATTAAAAATAATTAAAAAATGAAAAATTTTGAAATGAATTGATATAAGGCCTTAAGGGCTATCATACCCCTGGGCGTGCTGATAATAGAGGAAATTTTGAATATTATTGTAAAGGTTATATTGTGAAGAATAATAAAATTGTTGATTTAATATTTTTAATTAACTTTTAAACTGGAGAAATTTTTTTTTATATTAACATTATTTTTTACGGGTAATTAATATAGTTGTAGGTAATATTAATAGGTTATTTCTCTGTTGTAGTCTGACAGAGAGAATTTTTTTTCAAAAATAAAGAAATTAAAATATTTTTAACTCGTGTATGCAATTTAAAAAAATTAGTGTATAATGATTCATAAAAAATCGTCTAGCCAGAAGATTGAAAAAAGTTTTCGTCAGACTAGAGAGAACATAATTAATCGAGATGTAAAAAAAAAGTTTAAAAATATTAAAAATCGACTGAGTTATCGTGCTGCCCATAGCTAAAATCCAAATCCAATCCAATTTTTCCAAAAACATAGAAAAATAATGTGGATAATTTATAGAAAAAATTAATATTTTTCTTCGAGTTAAAAAATTTATTTAGATTCTTTTTCTCTGAAAAGATAACAAAGTTAATAAAATCCTCTGATAAATAAATTCAGAGAAATAAAAATTAATTTAATAAAGTTGTCAAGTTAATAAAAATGTGAAATAAATAATTTGAATTTTTTTTTCGCTAAATAACCTTCATTATAATTTTTCAAATTTTGCTCATTTTTCGCGAGGTTAACGAAAAAAAAAGACAAAAGTAAAGTGAAAAAGTATAGAAAAAATGAAGATAAAAATTTTGTACAAATATTAAGCACCGATTGACTACAAACAATAAAGTCAAAATGCGAATGTTCTTTTTTAAATTTTTTATTACAACTTCTTTGTGTTGATTAGGGTTGAAAAAACCATTCATGAAGAATTCTCGTTGTAACGTTTGGCATGCAGAGAAATAACCTATTTATGAAGAATTCTATGTAACGTTTGGCATGCAACGCTCGTTGCGTCACGTGATTCTGCGCTATCTTCTTATCTTCGGTCTTCTCTTCGTACGATGTTCCGCAGGCAGCCGCGTTTCTCCCACTCTCTCGATGCAAAGCACTCATGTGTCAACTTCAAAACGACAAAGGAAATTAAACGTTCAATCTTTCTCGTTCTAACGCTGCTATCCGATATTGATCGCCTGTTTAACACTCATTTTTATATTTCACTGTACCAATAATTGTATTAAAATCAATGCCAAAACGCAAGTGAAAAAAAAAAAAACAAGTGTACTCAAACTTCCGAAAACAGTAAAAACGCTTAAATATTATTCTTAGAAACTTGTCAATGAATAAAAAATTGCCGATGAAATTCGAACGATTTTGAGAAGACTCTGCGTTGAAAAACAAAATTTTGTTTACTTTTTTTATCCCAAATTCGTAAATAAAGTTTTTTACTTCGTTCGAGAGTGCTTTGCATACTCTGTTTTTTCGGTGACACGACGTAATATAACGGTGAAAAAATATGATACGGCTTGATATCACGGCCGTAAGATAATAAGTCACTTTACCGAATCGACAAAATATCCCATTGAAAAAATATCACACCGGAAAATATCACAGTTATAAATATCGTAAATGATTTAGGTTTACTCATTTAATTTAGGTTATTTTGCATTGCGTATAATTTGTCCTCGTTTATAACAATGACAATGATTTCTTATTACGATTTGTCAAATTACGTGATAAAACTATTTTAGAAAACCGATTCTGCTCTCCGATATTTTACGGGTCAATAATTGAAGCAGACATTTCAAAATAAATATAAAAAAATTCCAAGTAACTTAAGAGCCGAGTAACGACGGTGCTGAACTCATGGAAAATGGATTACAGTCGACTCTCCGTATAATATACCGCAAGGGATCGGAAGAGAATTAAATTCTTGCGCTTCGTATAAGATACTGCGTAAATTTGATTTTTTTTTTCAATTTTTAGGATGCACGACCCAGTGATCTTTTATTGCAATTTTTTTATTGCAAAATAGTTTAAAGTTAAACCGATAATGTAGGCTGCTTTGTATTCTATATCCTTTTTCCTCCTTTTTTTTGTCACGTGACTAGAAGTCCGCAAACGAGGAGTTCTCGCAGTATTGACAGGAAACTTCCCCGACAAAAAACTACGTTTACGAGTCATTGAAAATTCTCTATGAAATTTAAACCAAAAAAAAAAATCAAAATGTGATCTTAAATAATCAATAATTTATGATAATAAATTTAAAAAAATCGTTAATGCGCAAATAATACTCATTTCTTTTCATTTACTTCCGTGGTATCTTATACGGAGCGCGCAACTCCAAAACATTCAGAAACGAGGAGGCATTAGGAGTGGGGGTAGTGGATTAGAGAAGGGAAGCCCGTAGTATCTTGTACGAATGTCTCTTGTACGAAGAGTCGACTGTATCTCGAACAATCGTGGCGAGAGTCGTTTCAGGAAGAAAAAAAACAAACTCCCACGTGGATAGATCGACGAAATCGTTTCCGACGTTATGGCAGCGTATCACTCATCTCGAATAATATGGCAAACGGTTTTACCGGGTATAGGTGACACGCATACTACACCACGTTATTACAGCTCCCCCGGCGTACTCCGTGGAAATGCCTTCCAACGATACGAGACTCGTATGACTCGACGCGGTTATTTATGAACGTTACTCACGCTTATGCCCCCCCCCCTTTCGAGGCTCCCGTACGTCAGTGTGGACTGCGAGTAAACGCATTGCCGATATTGTGTATCCGAGGTTATTCGAACGGTTCGAACAATGATAGTTGCGACGGTTTATCAACCGAAACCGAGATTTAACGGAGTCACGGGCCAGTTGATAAGGATCGGCCAAGAAGACTGGAGAACGGGAGACCGAACTCCCATACAAACCTGATGCTCGAGGCGGGCCCATATATGGCTGCCATGGTGGCGCTGCGGTATACCGAGGACCGACCAATGCGGTGCTATCATGCTCACCATTCGCCAAGCTGCTCTCAGATTCGTGTGGAGCAAACGAACATAACCCTTGTGTGTGACGCGCTGTCATTTTATACGCAAATTGGTTGGAGCAGTAAGTTGTGATTAATACAATTTTGGAGTATTCGACAGTTAGAAATATACCGTTAGATTATTTTTTTTTTTTCATACACAGAATTTAACTATAATAGTTATTATAGTTCGAAATGTTTTGGTCGTAGAGATCCTCGCGGGTGATTTGAACTAGCCGGGTCGATGCGAGTACCTCATTGGTCGGTCCTCGCCCGACCGCCGCGACATCTGAAGCGGCCATATTTGGTCCCACCCTCACTAGTGGAGTTTGGTCTCATGGTCTCTAGTATTCTTGCCTTCATGCGGCAAAGCTTTGAACGCCATAATATCGACGCTGCGATACATCGAACGCCATTGCTTAGAACGAGCTAGAGTTTTAGTATATAATTTACGTTTTCTTGAAAAATAAGGTTCCAATTAACGAATAGTTTCAATAGAGTTTGTAGAGTTTGGAAGAAGACATCTGAATAAGAGAATGAATGTTTTTCAATTTTAAAATGGCGGTGATAGGGTGGTTAATTTTTTTTTCTCTCAATGGGAACCAGATTTTTTTTGAAATCTTAAAAAATTGTTGTTATCAATACTTATAATTTAAGTATGACAATTTTGTTGATTTCATTGATATTTTTTATGACACAAGTATTTAAATCACGACATTTGAATGTTAATAAACAAGACAAATATCGAAATTTAGATACTTATATCGTACAAAATCTCAATATAATCCAAATATTTTTATACAAAAGTTATTAGTATAGATGAGAACTATTTTCAAAAATTTTTAAAAACTATGGTTTCCGCTTTTTAAAAAAACATGTTCTCCACCATAGCCCCGCCATTTTGAAATGAATTTCCTTCCAGATGTCCCTTTTCAAACCCTACAAAATCTCTGAATTATTTCGCAATTAACTCCTTCTTCTCCTCGGAAATATTCAAAGAAATCACCTAAATTATACATAAAAATAGGACACCCTGTACATGCTTTGCATCGTGTATTCGATTTAATCCGTGACGCTCAGCGTTTCCGAATAACAGATTCGCGTTTATTATCATACACGAGTTTGTACGCCGACCGTAATTCAGCTTCGACGAGGAAACCAAGCAAAAGCTCGACGGAGATCGAATATCGTCGCCGTGTATCGGCATTAAGTTTAATCCAATCGACCGCGGAATTACGTCAGTCTGGTCGAGCCCGGGTTTGCTCGCCCGTGCAGTTTTCGAATCGTCACGGTTCAACCTCTCGATCGCGACGCCAAACTCCGAAATGCCATCCGTCCCGAAAACAAACACGAGAGCATGTGTATCGATAACGAAGACTCGCGTGTGCACCGCTTCAAAGTTCATTCGTAAATTCGTACGAGTGTGTTAATTCGTCGGTGCATCGTTAACTGGACAATCGCCAAAGATCCGCAATGCGAAACGCGACAATGCCGAGACGGGATTTGACAATACAGCGCGAACTAACGAAACGAAAACGGTGAAGCGAAACAATAATTATTACCGCAAGCACAGCAAATACGTGAAAGATTCATTTAGGTATAAAGTAAGTTCTTGAAATCGGCATTTTTTTTTTTTTTGGTGGCGATCGAAGTTTTGAACGTTTAATTTTCCGAAAGCTGATAAGTTCGAAATTTTTTGTTATTCTAATTGTAATTCCGTGAATATTCAAATCTTCGATTTTTTTTTGTTTATAGAAGATAGTTAATGAAGGAAAATTTTAAATACCGAGCGTTCAAATGTCTGACAGATGAATTATTCGAAGCGAAATTTCCCGAAATCAAATTTTCCGAATTGGGATGGGTTCGATTGAAGAGAAAACTTTTGTTTATACAAAGTTTGAAGAAAAAAACTGAACTAACTTAACCCTAACCCGTACCATAACTTTTAAGAAATAAAAGATCGTAATATTGACATAAGGCTTGATTTCCACGCCCAACAACAACGACAACGAGACAACGACAACGAGACAACGACAACGAGACAACGACAACGAGACAACGACAACGAGACATCGACAACGAGACAACGACAACGAGACAACGAGACAACGAGACAACGAAACAACGAGACAACGAAACAACGAGACAACGAGACAACGAGACAACGAGACAACGAGACAACGAGACAACGAGACAACGAGACAACGAGACAACGAGACAACGAGACAACGAGACAACGAGACAACGAGACAACGAGACAACGAGACAACGAGACAACGAGACAACGAGACAACGAGACAACGAGACAACGAGACAACGAGACAACGAGACAACGAGACAACGAGACAACGAGACAACGAGACAACGAGACAACGAGACAACGAGACAACGAGACAACGAGACAACGAGACAACGAGACAACGAGACAACGAGACAACGAGACAACGAGACAACGAGACAACGAGACAACGAGACAACGAGACAACGAGACAACGAGACAACGAGACAACGAGACAACGAGACAACGAGACAACGAGATAACGAGACAGCGACAACGACAACAATGTTTTTGTAAACAATTTTACAAAAAAAACCGACTCAAAAACTTTGCCTATACGTACAAACTTAAACTCAAAAGTTAAAAATAATATTTTTTATTACTTTAAAGAGGAGGGCATTGAAAAATACAAAATACAAAATAAATTATCGTTAACAATTTGTTTTTTTTTTTGTCTAATCAGTTATTTTACAAAAATAACGCATTAGATATTGCAAATATTCAATTATCAATAATTCGGTGTTGACCTTTAATATTGTTTTCTTTAACGTAATGCAAAAACTTATTTCGTAATTTTTAGTTGAACTTTGTACATATAGACAAAGTTTTGAAGTCGGTTTTTTATTTCATCTTTTGTCAAAATTGAAATTTGAATTGATTTTTGAATTGAATTTTTGAAAATTGAATTTTGTTGAATTGATTGATTTTTTATCATCATTGAAACTACACCTATGGGCTAAGTGGAAGTAACGGGAAGTTAGTGAAATCCAATTAACGGTATTCATTCCCGAATTATCCATCCTTAGAGTTCAAATATTTGTTTTCAATGGAAATAGGACCACTCTCGAGATATAGCCTATCCAATAAAAAACGTATCATTAAAACTGGTCGACAATTGGCAAAGCTATCGCGTAACATAACGACAAAAAAATACACCTCGAATTAGGTGGGAACCCCTTGTTTTTTTCAAGCTGGTTAAAAAATTAGTTTATTTTTCTACGAATTGAAAACTTCGTCATTTTTTGAAGTCGATCAAAAAATTACTCAAGAGAACGTCCCCTACAAAATATTTTAATTTATTTCTCTACGAATTGAGAACTTCCTTCTTTTTTTAAGTCGATCAAAAAATTACTCAAGAAAACGTCCTCTACGAAATATTTTAATTTATTTCTCTACGAATTGAGAAACTCCTCCATTTTCGAAGTCGGTTAAAAAATTACTCGTTAAAGTTATCCTCCACAACATTATACCTCCAAAACAGTAGACGTCGTTGTCCACTTTCCGCATATTTACCTTTTTCCTCCAACCCAAATATCATTTCCACCAATTTAACACTAAAACAGTCCCTCTAAAAAATAATAAGAACGATATCTCTAAATTCCTCAGTTGCAATTAAAAATTTCGTAGCTACGAAAATATTCTCGGACTCCGCGTTTACGTCGTGCATTCGCGTCACGAAAGCGATGAATAAATTTTCGCTCGAGTGATAGAGCCGTATATTGGTTCGGACGCGAGGTCGAGCTTGCGAGCTACGCACGAGAGATTTCCCGGTCTTGTTCTTTCCAACGTCTCGAATTTTCATCCACCTGCTGAAGGTTATTGTACGTACGAGCAAACGCTATCGCCTTCGGGGATCGGACATTTCCGTGAGACCGCGTGTTCACGATGTCGTTGGCATTTGCCTCACCCTTTCGGCCATGCTGCTGCTGCCACCCCGTCGCAATACCTCGCCGAGACGGAAAATTGTTCTCGCCAATTGCCAACGTCCGGAAGAACGACGTCGGACGTCACAAAATCGCTAGACACACTTCCTCCCCTTTTACACACACTTTCCCAACACTTTTGCTTCGTTCGACCGTACGGCGTGGCTCTAACGTGAATTATTACGTACGTATCGTACTTACCTACTAACGGCTGAAGCACCTATCGTCAACCGAGACAACGATATATTTTTTATCTCAATGTTTTCACACCGAGAGGATTCTCGTGAATGCTGCGGGAGAGATTGGAGTGTGGCTAGAGAAACGATTTTTGCTTGCTTTGTCCAGACTCAGACGGAAATTTTTGGCATGAATAAAAATCGAGATTGTAGGGTAAGATGGGGTTGAATCGACATTTTTTTACTTTTCACGCTGTAGAACCTGCATTTGTTGAAATATTCTCAAACATGATTTTTTTTCTGGAAGTATAGCAATTTCTTACGAAACAACAAAATTATTGATGGAAGTTGCAATGGGATCGCAAAGGTCCGCACGTCGTTTTGAGCGGTTTTTCAAGAGCTTTCAAATGGAACTAACCGGATCAATGTACCTATGAAATTGGCGGAGCTACGATTTTTTGAATGGAATCTTTTCGTTCTTACCATGTTAGTCAAATGGGGAAACTAGACAAATCTTGCGCGACCCCTAAAAATGGTCCGACCAGGCTCATCTTTGGACACGATTTTCTTGATGGAAGATACTTTGGCGTGAATGCATTTTGATTGAAAGAAAAAAAAAGTTTTTTTTTCAAGCCGGCCTAAATACATACATCCGGACATTTTTTCTGAATGCCATTTTTTGACGTTTTTGGACATTCTCAACACGTTTTCATAAATTTTAAGGGAAAAAAAACGTCTACTTAAACAAAGCTTTCCCAATAAGAAACCAAAAAAAAAAAACAAATTAAATATTAATCTAAACCTTCTGACAGTTTTGATACAATAGCTGTCGATATTTCAATCGTTTTCGGGCTTATTATCGCTCTTTTACACAAGTATCCGCGCACGTATCGCCAAAATCGAAAAAAAAGCCTCAAAAAAAAGTATCACCTCGTTCGATCATTGATTTCATCGTTTTTACTACTTCACTTTCCTCGGTGCAGCGATATACATTCACTTTTTCCCGGTAATTTTTTTTTTTTTTTTTTTTTTTCCATCACGAGTGAGGCTCGCGAATGTTCAAGCGATGTTGTCGCCCTTTTTATCCATTGTTTTTTTTTTCCCCTTCGCCCACGCTCATGGGTTGCACCCTCGCTGCTATATCGATCACTCGGTACTTCATACAACCGCGCGCCACGCACGCGAACCAGCGAACAATCTGAAGTCTTGCAGGCGAAGCAAAACCATAACCATCGACGTCGAACCGTCGGGAATCGCGGGCTTCCATATTCCCGCACGAACGGAATCCATCAAACCCCAACAGCGTTATACGTTATTTCGTGACGTCAATGTATGGGGCATTCCATGACATCACGATCATGAGATGGCGATAATTTTTTAGATCGTTTTAATAATTTTTTATTCGTAAGTACTCGTCGAAAAAAACAAATCCGATTTTTTTCAAATTTTTTAAAGATATTTTTTTTTAATGTTTTTTTGTAAAATGAAAAAATTTTTTGAAAAAAAATGTCCGCTTTTTTTCGCCTGAAAAAATTCATAAAATTCTTATGATTTATAAGAAATTTTTCAAACGCTATTTTAAGATAGAGCTTTCAAAACTACCGGAGAAAAAAAATTAAAATCATAAAAATTCGCCAACAAAAATTGGTGATTCATTTGTCACATAGAATTTTTTTATTTTAATTTTTTTACTCCGATAGTTTTGAAAACTCCATCTTCCAATGGAGTTTCAAAATTTCCTTATAATTTATAAGAATTCTGTAAATTTTTTCAGGCGAAAAAAGCAGACGTTTTTTTTTCAATTTTTTTTAATTTTCAAAAAACATCTCAAAAAATATATTTTAAAAAAATTGGAAAAAATTGTGTTCGTTTTTTCCAATGAGTACTTTCGAATAAAAAAAATATGAAAACGATCTGAAAAATTATCGCCAGATCTTTGTCGACACGTCGTGGAAAGCCCCATATATATCTGCCGAGATATTCCTATAACTCCGAAAGCCCGACGCGTTATTCACGTTTCTCGCGCATTATGGCAATACGTCTGTGCGGATTTGCGGCCATCAATTGCCGTTCGAATCACTGTCCATGCCACGAATCGGCGAGCGAGCCAGCCACGGACCCGGAAACATCCATGGGAGTTCGCCGGGCGAAATCATAATTTCAAGGCCTTGATGGAAAATCGTGAGTTCGATCTTGGGAGAGGGAAAGACGGCGAGGATTCATTAAAATTACTCGAAAAGAATGTTTTTATTGCATTACAAAATTATTTTATGATAACATTTACATAGAATCGTTTCGTTGAAAGGATGAAGGACTCACGAAATCAATTCGTGTGTCCTTTATCCTTCAAACTTGCTCACATAAGTCTGAGCGCGTTGAAAATTGACCAAATTAGAAAAATCATGATAAAATTGTGGTGGGAAAAAAATTAAATCGTTGATTCCACATTTTTTAAATTAATTTTTCAACTATAAGTAAAAATTGAATCAATTTCTTGCTACATAATTTTTATATTAATTTTTTGAAATTTACTCGGTTTCCAGCGCTCGAAGGCGTCTGCAAGCCCTAATTATTAGTCTAAGGTAGTGACAATTAATGCATTTTTTTGTATATTGAATGACGAACGTTCTTTTTTTTTCATTCTTTATTGTAGCAGATAAAATTGAAATGATTTCGTCATACATCATTTTTTCGATTATTTCACCATTTTCTATGTTCAAGGTCATGTAGAGGTCATTTTTAGTAGGCAGTTGAGAGGGTTTTAGCCTCATCACGCAAGGATAAACTAATTATCTAGTCTAGAAAAAAATATGGATGCCCTTGAAACTTATGACCTTCAAAATAAATTACGGTACGCAACAGTCATTGCTCTTGACAACAAACGAATCTCTTCTGTAATATTTCTGTACGTCATTGAAAAGCTATAAGATGAAACTACCCAATCCCTTCCTAAGAATTTGAAACATTACGCGAGACTACCTTAAGGGGACTGAGTCATCTAAAAAATCAAAGGAAAAAAATTTTTTTTTTGGTGACAAATTCAATCCACATTTTCATTCTAATTTATCTTTATAAAGTATCTATACGTAGCTATCTTTTCAAATTTTTTCAGAACCATATCAAGCATCCGAACGCTGTGACATTTTCCCAAAGTTTGGGAGCTTGTTGTAAGATTCAGACCGAACAACTCAACCGATCGTGGACTTTGACGTCTCATTTTGTTCAGAAAACACATAATTCCGAAGTGAATGTGGGATTTTTTTTTTAATGCACTTTAAACATTTTGGCAGCCTATAACGTAAAAAGGAAACAAAGTTTGTGGAAAAACAGTTGAACAATAGGTCACCATAACTTCATTGTACCTCGCATTCCAAATTCCCACATTCACTTCGGAATTACGTGTTTTCTGAACAAAATGAGACGTCAAAGTCCACGATCGGTTGAGTTGTTCGGTCCGAATCTTACAACAAGCTCCCAAACTTTGGGAAAATATCACAGTGTTCGGATGCTTCATATGGTTCTGAAAAAATTTCAAAAGATAGCTAAGTATAGATACTTTATAAAGATAAATTAGAATAAAAATGTAGATTGATCTTGTCACAAAAAAAAAAAATTCTTTCCTTCGACTTTTTAGGTGACTCAGTCCCCTTATACAATTACGTACAAAACCAATTTCAAATTCAAAACTGCAGCTTGTTTGCGGTGTGCTTGAGAAATTAAATAAATGGGCCAAAGCTGATGTTCGCCAGAACATAACGTAAATTTTTTAAAAAATAAAAAAGGTCTATAAAATGCAAACTTCTCGATGGATAGATTCTTCCATAAAGCAAATGAATCCTTGAAATATTTATGAAGGTCAAGTTAGCCAGAACGAACACCCGGTATATTCCAACGTATTTCTATAATCCCAGCTCCGTCGAGTCATTCGCGATTTTCTCGCATCGTGACAACACGTCGTTGGAAATTTGCAACCGTCAATCGCCGTTCGAATCACCGTCGATGCCGCGAACCGTCGATCGAACCGGCAACGAATCCAGAAATATCCATGCGGGTACGTTTATGCTCGCGCGTGATTTCAAAGCGGCGATGGAAAATTTTGCTTTCAACGGGGAGAAGAGAGGTGGAACGGTGAAAATTCATTGAAATTAAGCGCGAGCCGGCCGAACGAATCGCTCGTGTGTGCACGCGTATGACCTGTGACGCCCTCACGGTTCGTACGCGTCATACGCGATGAACCCGCGATCAAATTTTAATGCACCCAACCTCGTGCCAACCGTACCGAACGATCTGTGTGATGACGCCCGCATTCTCCGGACCCACCGCGAATCTCCGCCACCGGCGAGCGTCAATCGCAATTACCGGCTTGGTTTTGTGTCGACGCGTACCGACGTATTAGGGTGGTTTTTATTTGGGTCATGTACGAATTTTAAGGGGGGGTGGGGTGGGGGGTAAGGTTAATTCGATAGAAAAAAGTTTTTGTGTTGAAGAGAAAAAAGTTGCGATAATTTTTTTTGACGACACAGTTGGTGAACATTTATTTTTGTAATAACAACTCGATAAAGTGATATTTGAAGAATATTTTGTGAAATTTTCGTTAATTTTTATGAACAAATGAGCCATGGGCGGAGAATCTCCGCGCACGTCTGGAAATAAACATTTTATTGCGGCGCCCTTCGTAACTCATTACTGGATTATGTGAGACTAAAAAACCAAAATGGTTTTGTTAGGTGATAAGTTTCTGCAGGTAATCACGTCGAGTATTTTTTTGAAAATTGATTTTTCAATTTTTCGCAGCACTCAGAAGTCAAAATAGTGATTTTTCATTTAAAAAATTGATAATGTCGCCATTTTAAAATACGTCAAAATTTTTAATAAAACTCGACGTTGTTACCTGCAGAAACTTATCACCTAATAAAATTATTTTGGTTATTCGATCTCAGATAATCCAGTGATGAGTTATGCGCACCGCAATAAAACTTTTTTTTTTTGCGACGTCTGCGGAGATTCTCCGTCAATGGCTAATTTTTTCATAAAAATTAATGAAAATTTCATAGAATCTTCTTCAAATGTTACTTTATTGAGTAGTTATTATAGAATTAAATATATATTAACTGTGTCGTCAAAAAAAATTATCGAAAATATATTTTTTTTATATCAAATCGACCTTGCTCTCCCCCCCCCCCCCCTTAATCTGGTCGAGTTACGAATCGATGCAAAAGGAAAAAAATCAAATTCGTTTTCAATCTTTTAGTAGAATTTCAATCATTATCTCTAACTACGTCAAATTTTCTATTTAAAATTCATGCAATCTTTTTACCTTTCGGTAATTATGTTAAAAATTCAATTCGGGGTATTTCTCTGACTACTATCGATTCTTGAAAAAATTAGATTCCATATAAAATTAACGGGTGTGAAGCCTTCTTCCACGAGAGACGAATATATTTATAAATGGGTCATCTCATGCCAGGTTTACACAGTTTCTGGCGATTGTCATCCAATTAATTCAGATAATTTTGAAATCACTAGAATATTTAAAGGTCCCGAAGGCTTCATCCTCTCGAAAGATGACTTAAGCTACCCTACAAAAGCTTCTCGAACAGACGCAATCAATGGGTCTCCAATATTCTAATTATTTAAAAATTATTTGAATAAATTGGATGATAATTTTCGGAAAATCCACGTAGCATCAGATGACCCATATATGTATATTTTAACCCGTGAAAGTAGGGTTTATACCCGTTAATTTTTAATAAACTCGACAGTAAGTACATCAATGACGAGCAATACGCATCAAGAAATAATAAATCAGCAGATATTTCGATCAAATATTTATATCAATGAAAACCAGCGAAATTTTAATCAATCCGAATCAACGTTTGACATTTATTGATTTCTCCTCAGGCCCGCCAATATCTCATCATCGGAGTTATTTGATTCATGAATATCCGAATAATAAACGAGAGTCCTACTACCTGAATTCGAAGCAGACATCAAAGAAACATATTTTGTTGAGATCATATCAAAATCTGCCCGCGAATTTTCTTCGGCAATTTTTGGAATAATAAAAAATGTTTAATAAATAAATTCGAATAACAAAGAATGTTTTTTTTTTTTTTGCGACCACTACTCGTACATATATTTTATTCTCATTCGCTGCAAAAATTAATTAATTTCGCGGAGTGCACACGAGTACTCTGGTATGATATGGAGTTATATTTAATCCGGTGATGGATAGTTTTTTATTTTTTTTTTTGACTCCCAGCTTTGTTTATGAGTACTCGGAGTTCAGATCCTAGTGAAAATAGGTCGCGCTGATAATAATCGGTGCCTTCGGACAATTCCGTAGAGGATTCCGACAGGATAAATGGAAAATATTCTACTGAAATATGTTATGGCCGCAAAACCACTTGGAACCGTGAGATTTAAAAATTAATCTAAAAGCATTGTAAAATACATCGACTTGTGTATAGCAGAATCGATCGATCGTATACTCTTTTTGCCAATATAATAACAGCTAACTATTTTTTTTCTATAACAAACCCTAATATACATTTGAATTCATGAAAGTGATGAGCGATAAAATCATCGTTACGATGTGAGACAATTATAAAGCGCTACTAGGTCTGTAAATATGAAACCGGAATTTGCCGATAGATGGCGCTAGCCATCAGTTTAGGGACCGTGAAATTGCTACTGCAGCGCCATCGTCTACCTCTAACAGCTGACAAAGATTTTCAACACACAACAACTCAAGTCCCATACACCGGTATATTTTTCTATAACCTTAAACATGTCGAGGTTTGTGCCTACGAACTACGATTTGCGGACAGCATTGGTTTTCTGTTATCATTTGAAGAAAACTGCTGCAGAATCGCATCGAATGCTTGTCGAACCTTACGGTGAGCACGCTCTCGGTAAAACACAGTGCTTCGAGTGGTTCAAAAAATTCAGAAGTGGCGATTTCGACGTGAGAAACGAAGAACGTGAAAGACCACCGAAAAAGTTTGAAGACATCGAATTGCAGACATTGTTGGATGAGGACGACGCTCAAACGCAACAACAACTCGCGGATCAGTTAAACGTAACACGAGAAGCCGTCTCCACACGTTCAAAAGCCATAGCAAAGATCCAAAAGGCAAAAAAGGCAACACAAAGTGATTTTGCTTCGTGATAATGCACCCGCACACACAGCAAAAGCGGCCGAGAAAACGGTTGAGGCGTTTGGTTGGGAAATACTTTCGCACGCGGCTTACCCACCAGACTTGGCTCCGTCCGATTACTACTTATTTGCATCGATGGGACGCGCACTTGCTGAGCAACGCTTCACTTCTTACGAAAATGTACGAAAATGGCTCGATTACTGGTTTGCCTCAAAAGACCAACAATTTTTTTGGCCTAGCATCCACAAATTGGCAGACGGGTGGAAAAAATGTCTAGCCAGCGATGGGCAATACTTCGAATAAAATATTTTTCATCATTTTCATACAATAACCATATATTTTCTATACAAAAATTCCATATTTACAAACCTGGTGAACAAAGTTTTTTACCATTTCCATGGCGACAACGACGCGTCCTGTCGGAATTGTTGCTTCTTCATAATCCTCCCACGCTTCGAATACAGTAATTCTCGGTTCTCCCCGATCCCCGCACGTTCTCTCTTCACACCCACGAGCTCGCACGTAAAACTAAACTGCGAACGCTAATACGACGAGGCAAAACGAGTGACAAGGACTATGGGAGCATTAAAAACTAAAGCCATTACGAGACTTGGCACCCCCCGGATCTAGTCGTCGTAGCCACTGCTGTTCCGTGCCGTGTGCAGCCGGTCCCAGCATCTCATTCGCTCACGTACCACCCCCTACTCCCCCCCCCCCCCCTCAATCCTCCCGGGCCCATGATATAATCCACAGCCCCGTTCAACAAACTCTGCTCGGCAAACTCGTTTTTTCGTCCCCGAATCGGCTCACTAGCGCACCTGGACAACGTCAATTTCTACCATTATTATACACGTAAATCACCTTAAGGCGTTACACACTATAAGTGTGTCTATAAGTGCCAAAAATGCGCTGAAAGAAATTTTTTTTAGCATGGATAACATTAGAAATTAATAAAAATAAATAGTACACATTGTTTATTGGTATTTTAACTCCATAGAAAAATTTATTTCACTTTATTTTTACAAAAATTACTATATAAAAAATCACGTGATCCGGAACACTAAGAAAAAAAAAGTTGCTCCACGGTCGGCATCATATCTCCAGTAAATGTTGATCATTCTGCGAAATTTACAAACATTCTTGTAAAATAAAGTTGTCGTTATAGTATGTCGAGGCGGAATTTTGAATTTCGAAAATTTTTTCAATTTATGACAGTTTAAAAAATAGTATGAGTTTTACGTCGTAAATTTTACACTTTAAGTATTTTTATAAAATTTTTAAATCAAAATATCAAAAATCCGGCTCGACAAACTATAGAGAAAACGATTTCGGATATTTAACAAAAAATCGCATAAAAAAAGATTAAAAACTGTATGAGTTATCATGCCAACCGTGGTGGAAAAAGTAGTTTCGAAAAAAACGCGTTTAAGGTTCTAAGCGCGTTTTGCTCGAAGTCGCGCGCAGCTAAAGCAAGAACTTGATGAATTTTTTTATTTGTTTTGTAAATTTACGTTTAATCTCTCATTCTAGCTTCGAATTGTATACCTTCCTTGTCGGTAATTAATTGACTTTCTTTATTTTCCGTTTTCCATTTTTGTTTGTATTTTTTCCGTGCGCTACCTGCGCGCACCAAACTCTCGTCAGAAAGTCACATTTCCTATCATAACTTTAGAGGTATGAGACATTTTTGTAATCAACTTTTACAGAAATGAGCCTAAAACTATAAAGTACAACAAACTGTTAAAAAAAATAGATTTTTTCTAAATTCCGGACGTATGTAAAGCCTTAATACGGGAATGGCTTTTGCCAATCGAACATTTGCCAAAAAACTTTGCATCGTCGAGAAAAAAAAAGACAAGAAAATTCACGCCAAAAGAGCGCGAAGGGGGCGGGGTTGGAGAAGGGGTGGAATAATTTGAAAACTTTTGGTCGTCTGTGCTCGCGAATTGTTTGATGTTCAAGTGCATGCAACGATGGCGCGTTGAATTAGCATAAAATATGTGAAATGGAGTAGCTACTGGTGAGAGCTTTTTTTTTTCTTTCTTTAATTTAAAAATTTTCTTTTTCTTCTTTTTTCATCGTGCGTTGCGACGTCCGCGCGGTTGGATATAATGACGGGTACACTAGGCCGGCTTGAAAAAAAAACTTTTTTTTTTTCTTTCAATCAAAATACATTCACGACAAAGTATCTTCCATCAAGAAAATCGTGTCCAAAGATGAGCCTGATCGGACCATTTTTAGGGGTCGCGCAAGATTTTTCTAGTTTTCCCATTTGATTAACATGGGAAGAACGAAAAGTTTCCATTCAAAAAATCGTAGCACCGCCAATTTTATAGGTACATTGATCCGGTTAGTTTTATTTGAAAGCTCTTGAAAAACCGCTTAAAATGACGTGCTGACCTTTGAAATCCGATTGCAACTTCCGTCGATAATTTCTTACGAAACAACAAAATTATTGATGGAAGTTGCAACGGGATCCCAAAGGTCCGCCCGCCATTTTAAGCGGTTTTTCAAGAGCTTTTAAATGGAACTAACCGGATCGATGTACCTAAAAAATTGGCGGAGCTACGATTTTTTTAATGGAAACTTTTCGTTCTTCCCATGTTAATCAAATGGGAAAACTAGAAAAATCTTGCGCGACCCCTAAAAATGGTCCGATCGGGCTCATTTTTGGACACGATTCTCTTGATGGAAGATATTTTCGCGTGAATGTATTTTGATTGAAAAAAAAAAACAAGACGGCTATGTACTCGGTGGATGCGAAGCAGATATGCGGGAAAGGTAGAAGATGCGCCTCGTCTTTGCTTGACTACGAGTATCTCGAGGCTACAACTGGGCTGCTGACACGGCTCGACAACTACCTTGCATACTAATCGTAAACAAATACCACGGCCTCGTCTCTGTCATAATTTACATTTGCACGATGTACCGATCGACTGTTTGGAAAGGATGCAACGCGCGTTTTAAGGCGGTATTCCGTTTACGGGGCCGAAAGCAGAAGATTTTCTTAAAATTGGAAATAACAGCAGCTGATAATGCTACGATATTTATCACAGGTCTCTTTATCATCTGTTGATCTTTCAAGCAGACGAGGTTGAGCTTGCGATTGAAAGTTTAATATTTATCTTGTAATTTTATATTTATATTTGTCATTTATGTATTTTTTTTATATTTAATTTTTTTTAAATTAATATTTTTATTTTATTTTGTTGGAGTTATTGTATGTCTTTAAGAATGCGTCTTATTTTTATTCAATGAAAGCTTCCACGATATTTTCATTTGTAATTATCAGATGGGGAAAAAAAAACGTTATTTTGTTCAAAGTTTATCGTTTTTCAATGAACTAGAATCGGAAAAAAATCCCCACTGAAAATGGCAGTCCTGATGACAGTCAATTTGATTTTTGAATTTAAGCCGATTGCTGTCTACCGGGCTGGACAATTTTTTGCCGTGCTAACTTTAGACGGCGGGAGTAGGGAGGAGGGTTGGAAAAAATAATTATTCATAAGATTTCTTATCTTGTATTTATGTAGACAAACTATGTATCATATTTTGAAAAGATGCGATAATAACTTGCTTAAAAAACAAATACCAAAAAAATCTTCGCATTTCGACTTCTTACAGTCTTAACTTGCCCCCTTAAATAGCTTTTTTTAAACCCCTCCACCTACTTACTTCAAAAGACTCACAACAAAATAATCGCTGAACAAGATATATTTTTTTAATCGTGGAAAAGATGTACTCAAAGGCGCTTTGAAGCTTTAAGGCCTCATATACGGGCTTTCGCCAATTTTCGAAGAATATGTAAAAAGTATATGTAAAAAAAGATCAGAAATATTGACAAATGGCGGAGATATTACATAATAAAGAAATGTATTTTTTGGGTGTCTGAAAAAAAAAAAATAAACATATTTATAATTGCATAATAAATGTATCTTCAGTGTGAACCAACAATATTATTTATAAAAAATTATTACAATAAAAATTCGAAACTTAACAGTTTTTTACTCAATTTTCTCTCGGTATATTATTTTTTATATTTTGTTTGTGTCATTGAAATTTTTGTTTCTCTGGTTCACACAATAGCTGATGATACTAAGAATACGTTGTAAAAATTTCAAAGTGATCTGAACCTTCGTTCAAAAGTTAGAATTTCCACAAGGTTCAAAAAAGTGAATCGTGGAAAAACGGCTTTGAAGTCAGCGGTCAGGCGCGCCGCGCGGTATATATCGACGCTGCTTACGAAAAGTAGCACGATTCAAATTCCTTACGAAAACTAACACGTTTCTAATTCCACCGCGAAAACTAACACGTTTCGAATATTCGCCGCGAAAACTAGCATGTTTCGGCTTCGACCCCTAAAACTAGCAGGCCGAAACATGCTAGTTTTCGCGGCGAATATCGAAACGTGCTAGTTTTCGTGGCAAAAGCCGAAACGTGCTAGTTTTCGTGGCAAAAGCCGAAACGTGCTAGTTTTCGTGGCAAAAGCCGAAACGTGCTAGTTTTCGCGCTGATGCCAAACGTGCTAGTTTTCGCGCTGATGCCAAACGTGCTAGTTTTCGCGCTGATGCCAAACGTGCTTGTTTTCGTAAGAAATCTGAAACATGCTAGTTTTCGTAAGCAGCGTCGATATTATAAATGCAACCTTATGCAACTTAAAAAAATTTTAAAAATTTTCAATTCTACAAAGCTAAAAATATTCCTAACCATTCAGGTTAATGGAATGAAAAATATTTTAAAAAAATGAAAAATTTTGAAATTTTCCTCACATATAAGGCCTTAAGGCTCATTGTACGCCCGTGGCGCGTACGTCAATTGCGTCTTCTCCGTGCATCTCGACGTTTTAATCACATTGCTCGGCTACCAGCGGCACGGGCGTATCGCTATCGCTTCGGTATTCTCGAGACTGCGTCGAGCAGTCTCCGGGCATGCACGCAGTGCACATACCGACCGCTGTACCCCGTTTGTATACGAATGGGTATGTACGCAATACCCCTGTGTAC
The DNA here is from genome assembly GCA_963971145.1 of Sussaba pulchella. Classification (NCBI taxonomy): domain Eukaryota; kingdom Metazoa; phylum Arthropoda; class Insecta; order Hymenoptera; family Ichneumonidae; genus Sussaba; species Sussaba pulchella. The sequence goes on from OZ020170.1 coordinate 3,223,366, forward strand.
ATAACTACGCTACGCACAGTGGCATATCGAGAATTACCGCGTTGACAAAGCTCAACTTTGTCCCATTTGAGTTTGGTATACGAATGCAATCGGTTCTGTTTATTTCACTGACTCACAATTAGTTTATCAACATTTGTTTTGCGTTAAGGGTGTGACGAGACTCAGCACATTTTCATGCAAGATTTTTTTTACATACCTTTCTCTTGATGACGGATTTTTTTACGATTTTATCATATTAGATAGATGATTTTACGATTTATGTTATTAAAAAAATCGTTGATTGTGCTTCGGGCTGTTAGATTTTGATCAATTGATTGAGCGAGGTAGAGTTAATATAAATTATTTTCAGAATAAATGAAGGAAAACAAGAGAGTTAACTATTGATTAACAACGGTGATGTAGAACTCTCTCGAACTCGAACACTGAAAGTTGAATATAGCTAAAATTAAAAACAATGAAATCGGTATCGCCAAAGCTTTGTACAACGAATAATCAAATTAATCGACCAAGGCATTCCTCATTGAACATTCGAAAAAATTAATGACACTGGTTGGACCTCATTTGAGAAGTTTTGAAGATTTAATTTTTTCTCTGATGGAAATAAAATATATGGGGCGAAATTCCCCAATTCACCGAACTGAAACCCTTTCATCCCCCGATGGGGACGATGATTTTTTTTTAGTATCTTTTGGATCCTACGACCACACTACATTTTTTTTAGATTTTTTAGACCCCTCCTCCCCTTCCCCTCCCCCCCACCATTTTATTTTTATCAAGAGGTAACTGCTATTTGCCCCCTTTTTATTTGGATGAAATTTTTTTCCCAGATACTCTATTCAAATTGAAGAACTTTTTTTATAAAATTGGAGAGGGCAGCGGGTTTTTAATATTTTTTTTGTTTTTTGAAATTTTGCAAAAATTCGAGTTTTTCCGAAATTTTAATGGATGATAATGGTTTCTTATCTAAAAGAAGATAAGAAAAATGAAATCTATCTTGCAAAAAATCGATTATTTCGATAGAAAATCGATTTTTTGAGTATAAATTAATTGTTGGTATCATCAGGAGAACTCGAATTTTTGCAAAATTTCAAAAAAAAAATTAAAATATTAGAAATTCGCTGCCCACCTCAATTTCATGAAAAAAGTTCTTCAATTTCAATAGAGTATCCGGGAAAAAAATTTTATCCAAATAAAAAGGGGACAAATAGCAGTTACCTCTTGATAAAAATAATATTTTAGGGAGAGGGGAGGGAAAGGAGGGGTCTAAAAAATCTAAAAAGAAATTAGTGAGGTCGTAAGATCCAAAAGATACTAAAGAAAAATCATCGACCACATCGGGGGATAGAAGGGTTTCAGTTCGGTGAATTGGGGAATTTAGCCCCATATATTAAACTGGGGAAAGAATGATTCGATAAAGTCAATCATTGAGGGACCATTTTGCATGTAATAACAATACAATTACCGAATTTCATGAATTTTTCTCTAAATTCATAAGATTAATAATCGGTTTGATTTTTTTTTTCGTTTATCAAAATCAGTTATGCGTCGAGCAAAAAATATTCGAATCCTTTTTTTGCAACTTTTCAAATATGTTTTTGGTTTACCCAATGTGATAAGCCTGAAAATCTCTTCTCAAAATTGTATGGAACGAAAAATCACGGCTGCAAATTCAAAACCTGCTTTTTCTAAATTCAAGAAACGCACAAATATCTCTTCAACGAGTAATCTTATAAATGACTCGAATAATTATTTGCCAAAATTTAAAATTGACGGTCCAAAAACTTTCTTTTCCGAGCATTTCCACGATTTTCCAAAAACTCGTTTCCAAAAAACAGCAGAAAACAAACAATTTACTCTTCGAATACGAGATTTTGTTGAGGCAAAAAAAAAAATATCTTCGACTTTCCCGAATTGTTCATTTTCAGCCAAACTTTATTATTATTATTTTCACACTGTAACGTTCCCCCTTAATCTTCGTGAACCACTGCCAGAAACTCGTAATACGTTTTACGACTGTGTTCTCTCATTTTTTTTCTCTTTACAATATTTTTTTCCTCGTTTGCAATCGTACCCAGCGATTCTCACCCTCACCTTCAGTCCCAACCACACCCCCTCATTCCTCCCCCTCATTCTCATCGCTCGGTTCATTTTCATCCTCAATTTTCCATACACGTTTCGCGACCCCACCCCGATTCACCCTTGCTTCCCTCTTTTCTCACGGAAACGCCACGAACTTCTCTCTTCCCCTACGAAACTTTCTTTCAACCCTCGGATTTACGGCTATCTCGCACGTATCCCCGGCTTCGGCTATTAAATAAACCCCTCCCCCTCCTCCGCGATCCTCCATAACTGCCGCACTGCAATTCAAACTTCAACGTCTTGCTCTTTTTTTCGAACATCGATTTGCAAAGCCAAAATTTTACCGTCGTCTCGCGAGATATTATACATTTCATATTTACGAGGATCGTACATACGTAATCCACATTATTTCACCCCATTTATCGCACGTCGGATCGATGTTCGAATGAGCGAACTTACGTCGTTATCGCGAAATAAGAATGCGAAGGGTTTGGTAACCGCACTTAATCTAGGCTGGAAAAAAATTGGTGCAACCCCGCAATAAAGAAAAATTGTCCAGCGTTTAGTTGAAAACGACTGTGGAACAAATATTATTATATTATTATATTATTATATTATTATATTATTATATTATTATATTATTATATTATTATATTATTATATTATTATATTATTATATTATTATATCATTATATTATTATATTATTATATTATTATCGATATCTTGTTCGAGAAATTTGGATGTAGAGACTTTTTTTTAAAATTAATTGAATGATACTGATGAAAATTCGAATCAATTTTCGCGAATTCAAAATTATGACAGGGAAATGATTTGTCAACATAAATTTCTTCGGGGGTTAACGTTTGCAGCCTAGACGTTGGACTTTTCGAGCGCAATGAATAAAATAATCAACCCAAGGTAATGTTAGACAAACACGTGATAGGGTTTTGCGGCTACTATCACTAATATTCTCCTTAACTTTTGATAATGCGTATCGAGGATTACCATTTTTGGCAATCTTTCATAAGATCTTTACTTTTTTTACATCATTATATTTATTTTTATTATTTTTATTATTATCATTTTTATTATTGTTATTATTATTATTATTATTATTATTATTATTATTATTATTATTATTATTATTATTATTATTATTATTATTATTATTATTATTATTATTATTATTATTATTATTATTATTATTATTATTATTATTATTATTATTATTATTATTATTATTATTATTATTATTATTATTATTATTATTATTATTATTATTATTATTATTATTATTATTATTATTATTATTATTATTATTATTATTATTATTATTATTATTATTATTATTATTATTTTTTTTTTTTTTTTCAACAAAGACGTTCTTTCTTATACTTCCTATTTGAAATTCAGTGAGGGCATTTTACCGCCCGACAGTAGTGGGCTGAAAAAAACTTTACCGCCCGCTGGCGGAGTGCGGCTGAAAACGGCCACTTTCCGCCGGTAGCACATGCGCGAAACAGCGCGTTTTCAACGAGGGTAGGACAAAAAATACGTTGTTTACGCGTGATTGAATATTTTTATCGATATCCGTATCTGCATCTATCCGCCGGCACGAATGTACAGTCCGCAGTTAAGGGGGCTGAGTCACCTAAAAAGTCAAAGGAAAAAAATTTTTTTTTTGTGACAAGATCAATCTACATTTTCATTCTAATTCATCCTTATAAAGTATCTATACTTAGCTATCTTTTCAAATTTTTTCAGAACCATATCAAGCATCCGAACGCTGTGATATTTTCCCAAAATTTGGGAGCTTGTTGTAAGATTCAGACCGAACAACTCAACCGATCGTGGACTTTGACGTCTCATTTTGTTCAGAAAACACATAATTCCGAAGTGAATGTGGGAATTTGGAATGCGACGCACGATAAAGTTATGGTGACCTATTATCCAACTGTTTTTCCACAAACTTTGTTTCCTTTTTACGTTATAAGCTGCCAAAATGTTTAAAGTGCATCAAAAAAAAAATCCCACATTCACTTCGGAATTATGTGTTTCCTGAACAAAATGAGACGTCAAAGTCCACGATCGGTCGAGTTGTTCGGTCTGAATCTTACAACAAGCTCCCAAACTTTGGGAAAATATCACGGCGTTCGGATGCTTGATATGGTTCCGAAAAAATTTGAAAAGATAGCTAAGTATAGGTACTTTATAAGGATAAATTAGAATAAGAATGTAGATCGATCTTGTCACAAAAAAAAAAATTTTTTTCCCTCGACTTTTCAGGTGACTCAGTCCCCTCAAGAAGATTCGATCGCGTTGCAAAGTCGGAACGCGATATCGAAGTGATTGCAGACCGTAGCGGTCAGACAGATTCGAACGAATATCCCCGCAACCGTCGTATCCGCAGCCCCGTGAGCCGACGGTGAATAAATCGAGAACCACTGATGGACCTGGATATAGAAAACCGTGTGTTACGTCCCGTGGGTTACGGTCGTGTGCGGTATCCGTGTGGAATCTATGGGTATAATCGGTGGCTTCGGTGCATCGTCCGCAATGTAGGCTTTGCCCGCTACCGACACACACGCGGTTCGATTCCAGTTCGAAACGTCGGAGAGCATCGTTGCGGGTCAACGAACCTATATCTATATCGTCTCGACGGTCATTTCGCGATGGATATCCCGACTTTCGTGCACTTTCGTATTATCGCATCTTCGTGTTATCTCGCGTGTTTGTTAGTTTGAAGGCCTTGTATACGCGATTTCGCCGATTTTTGAAGGTACTTTTTTAGACGCGGTCAAAACAAAAAAATGACGCATATATTGACGGTTTTTTTTAACGGATCATTTATTCACATGGTTATTAGGGTGGTTCTTGATTGGGTGATGTCGGAATTTCCGCGGTTTCCGCCTTCGAAAGTAATCAACGTAAATAGAAAGAAAATTGGTCGCATTTGGGAATTTGTCCGGAACTATGTTGGGAAATTTTTTTATTACTTCAAAACTATACATGATAAAAATATGATCTCCTAGGATTTTGTAGGAAATTTAATGCTCTACAAAAAAGGTATATTGTAAAATTTTCGTGAATATAATATTTATTACGTGAAAATGGCTTTTCATCGGTGGTTCAAAAAAGCTATTGTTTGCGAATTACGTAATAAATATTAGATTTACGAAAATTTTACAAGAGACCTTTTTTGTAGAGCATTCAATTTCCAACAAAACTGTAGAACATCATATTTTTATTATGTATAGTTTTGAAGTAATAAAAAATGTTCCCAACAAAATTCCAAATGCATGCATTTTCTCATATAAAATTCGATTGCAAATCGTCCTGGGTTAGACTTATCGGACAAATTCCCTATTGCGACTAATTTTTTTTCTATTCATGTTGATTACTTCGGAAGGTGGAAACCACGGCATCGAATATTATTCTTAGAAAATTATTATGATAAAAATTCGGAACTTAAAAATTTGTACTCAATTTTCTGTCGGTATTTTATTTTTTATATTTTTTTTGTGCCATTGAAATTTTTGTTCCTGTGTTTCACATGATAGGTAATGATACTAAGAATATGTTGTGAACTTTTTAAAGCGATCTGAACCTTCGTTCAAAAGTTAGAACTTTCACAAGGTTCAAACAAATACATTGCTTTATTATGAAATATCTCCGCCATTTGTTAATATTCCCGATTTTTTTACATATACTCAACCATGTGCATAAACGATCTGTAAAAAAATGTTGTCAATACATATATGCGTCATTTAAAGGCAAAACCGAATGTGTTTATGAATGAGAATTCCAGATATGAGGATTTTACGTCGCGGATGCTTTATCGATGCGGTAAAATCGTTTTAAATAATAATTAGTATGAGGTTGCAATTAGTTATTGATATTATTCAACGTGAAATTAGGTAACATTTAATCTTTAGGGCGCAACGTGTTTTTTGCTACCTGTACAAGGCCGCAAAAAGGTCATATAGCTTCCAGCGGCTTTGAAAGTACTCTCAAGTGCTCCAAATAATTCCAAAACGAGCTGCAAGTTGAGACTTGTAATTTGCTTCCTCCGAATCGTAGATAGTTAACGAAGATTGCTTCAAGAATGAGCGAGCTACGAGGAAGCATCTTTTTTCGGGCTCCTCACGAAGGAATTTTCGTTGACTATTTACGACTCGGGGGAAGCAAATTGCAAGTTTTAACTTGTAGCTTGTTTCTAGAATTTGAACGAGGTGTTGAATATCTACCAAATTGAGCAACAACAAGTTATTAAGTAGAGGTGAACGTTAGCTTATGCACGTTTATAAATTTTAACATGTTCAGTCAAGTATATTTCAATTTTTTGGAGGGTGGAATTTATAAATTTCTAATTGCTCTGAGATTCGGTCCATTTAGCCGATCTTCGACAAATTTTATCTACATTACGAATTCATGATAATTATATTATTAGAGATATTCGATAAGGTTTAAATAGTCTGTAATTTTTTTCGAAAAAAATTCACCCATTCGTTTTCCCTCCAAACCAAACATTTATACAGGGTGGTCTATATAAGGTCTATATAAACTTGCACAACAGAATATCTTGCGCAAAATTCATTCGTATTATTTCTTATTTTAGATTAGATTATTTTTTATTCAGATATTTACTCCAAGAATTCCAAGATCGAGAAGGACAACAAAACACCGCGCTATCGTATTTCAGATAATTACAATAATTGTGTGTAGTAATTAATGATTCGCAATTTAATTGTATCATTTGTTCGAGCCGATAAAAATGAGAGATAAAAAAAAATTGCCAAGATGATTCGATAAGGTTTAAATAGTCTGTAATTTCTTTCGAAAAAAAAAAGCACTTATACGGTTTTGCCTCCAAACCAGAGATATATACAGGGTGGTCTATATAAAATTGCACGACAGAACATCTTGCGCAGAATTCATTCGCATTATTTCTTATTTTAGATCAGATTATTTTTTATTCAGCTATTTACCCCAAAAGATTCCAAGATCGATAAGGACAACAAAACACCTTGCTATCGTATTTCACATAAATACTAAAATTTCCCATAAATACTAAAATTTCCCATAAATATTAAAATTTCCCATAAATACTAAAATTTCCCATAAATACTAAAATTTCACATAAATCCTAAATAATAAAAAAAAAATTGCCAAGACGATTTAGCAAAATACCACGCAACATCGTCACGTTAATTAACGCGAGCGTGGCTCGACACCGACAATGAGAAATTCACCACCCGTTTGCAATTCCAACGATAAACGTGCAAACATGTACTTCTGGACTGAATGAATACGAGCGACGGGGGAGAAAGTTGCAACCCGCGTATGAACTATTTTCTCGGAACTAAATATAGCCGGGAGAATATAGCGGGTGTGCATGCACGCGTCCATGTGGCAAAACGTGAAACACAGTCGTACGACTGCAATTCTACGAGCATTCGTCGCGTACGTGTACCCGGTAAAGTCGTATAATTTCGACGTGCAGTCGTGGCACGAAATGCCGGGTTTGACGTGGCGCTTGCGAAGATGTCGTATATTTTTCGTTGCTGCAATGATTATGCGTATAAATTGAAAACGATTGAGCTTTTCTACAATTTTCTGGAGTGACTATTTATTTTCGATCGAACGCCGCACTAGGGGTCAATTGGACCCCTGCGCGATGTTTGACTCTCCGCCATTTTGAATTGACCCGAGAGATCGGGATGGGAAAATTGTGGAATGCACTTTGAGGATTGTTAAATCGATTGATGTCGATGAAAAATAATAATTATATATTATTTATTATATATTATTTTTTATTATTTATTATTATTATTATTTATTATATATTATTTTTTATTATTTATTATTATTATTATTTATTATACATTATTTTTTATTATTTTTTATATATTATTTTTTATTATTTATTATTATTATTTTTTATTATATATTATTATATATATTAAATAAATAATTGAAAAACATCTTTTGATAATAGTGCGACTTTGTAACGAACCTTAGTTCGATATCTCGAAAATTGTGGAAACTAGAGCGCGCACGTCTATTTTTGAAAAATTTCAAAACGACATAAAATATGAATGGCGCCATGGATTTTGCCCAAATTTAATACGAAATATCTTTTAATAATAGTGCGACTTTGTGACGAATTTTAGTCCGTTATCTCGAAAATTGTGGCAACTAGAGAGCGCACAGCGATTTTTGACACCTGTCAAAATTCTTTGAAACAAAAGCACTGCATGGATTTTTTTTCAAATTCGGTAACAAGCATCTTCCCGTAGTAGTACAATATTTTACTGAATTTGAGCTCGATACCTCTAAATTGTGGGAGCTTGAGACTGAAAATAAATTTTTGATTTTTTTTTAAATCGCGTAAAAACAAAAGAACTACGTGGATTTTTCTAAAAAATTAATCATGCTATGTGTCTTGAACCCTTTACATGTGTGACAAATTTCAGCTTGATATTTCAAGCCGTTCTCAAGTTGTGAACGTTCAAACAATGTTACATTAGGCCGGCTTGAAAAAAAAATTTTTTTTTTTCTTTCAATCAAAATACATTCACGCCAAAGTATCTTTCATCAAGAGAATCGTGTACAAAAATGAGCCCGATCGGACCATTTTTAGGGGTCGCGCAAGATTTTTCTAGTTTCCCCATTTGACTAACATGGGAAGAACGAAAAGTTTCCATTAAAAAAATCGTAGCTCCGCCAATTATATAGGTACATTGATCCGGTTAGTTCCATTTGAAAGCTCTTGAAAACCCGCTTAAAATGGCGTGTGGAACTTCAAGATCCCATTGCAACTTCCATCAATAATTTTGTTGTTCCGTAATAAATTATCGACGGAAGTTGCAATCAGATGTTGCATTCGAATCACAACGGTGCTAAAGAAGTTTCACTTGAAAAACAATGCTGGAAATTTCCGAGTGTTGCATTTCCAATAAAGCTTTTCTCGTTCCCGTTTCGAGTTTTCCGTCAATTTCGGTCTGTCAATGTTTGCCAACACCGAGAAGATGATCTTCGGATGAAAGTAAGATCGATTAACTCGCTAGATCGACGCGTCTCCGTCGTACGCCATCGACATCAAAAAACGTCATCCTTATCCCGTATTCTCGGGACGGTCCCGAGAGGCTGAGCCGACGGGCACGTGTCGATAATAGTTGAGTTACTCGCCCGCGTTGCGTCGACTATCTTCGGCCCCGTCGGGGAGAAGTGTGAGAGCTTTGCCGGTTGGTTCGCAGACTTGCCGGCTTTGCGACGATGCGGGACGACGTTGCGTCCAGGATGGGTTTGCGAGAAGCTTCTGGGATGTCGAAACGAGTTCCTTGGGGAGCGATCAAGTTGAAGGGAATGATGGTTGTCGCCGAAGCTGGTTCGAGGTCGATCGAACGGTAGTCGGACCTTTGAAAGCTTCCGTCCGATGTGGATCAAAAGCTCGTTGGCATGGTGAATTTCGCTGCGAGGAGGAGTTTGTGTTTAATTTAGGATTGTTATGATCATTGGAAAGAGGAAGATAGGGAATGGAGAAATATTTCGCTGTGAGGAAAAGTTTCAGTCTAATAATATAATATAATTATTATAATTATTATATGGTTAATTAGTGTTATTATTATATAATTATTATAATTTAGTATCGTTGAAATGATTAGAAAGAGAAAGACGAAGAATGGAGAAATATTTCGCTGTGGGGAAAAGATTCAGTCTAATAATATAATATAATTATTATAATTATTATATTATTAATTAGTATTATTATTATATAATTATTATAATTTAGTATCATTGAAATGATTAGAAAGAGAAAGACGAGGAATGGAGAAATACTTTGCTGTGAGGAAAAGTTTCAGTCTAATAATATAATATAATTATTATAATTATTATATTATTAATTAGTATTATTATTATATAATTATTATAATTTAGTATCATTGAAATGATTAAAAAGAGAAAGACGAGGAATGTAGAAATATTTCGCTGTGAGGAAAAGTTTCAGTCTAATAATATAATATAATTATTATAATTATTATATTATTAATTAGTATTATTATTATATAATTATTATAATTGAGTATCATTGAAATGATTAGAAAGAGAAAGACGAGGAATGGAGAAATATCTCGCCATGAGGAAAAATTTCAATCTAATTTACTATTATCGAAGTCATTAGAAAGAAATAGAAATCACAAGAAATATATGGATCAAAAGAGCATTGGCATGGTGAATTTCGCTGTAAGGAGGTGTTTCTATTTTATTTAGGATTATTATAATCATTGGAAAGAGAAAGACAAGGAATGGAAAAATATTTCGCTGTGAGGAAAAGTTTCAGTCTTATATATTATATAATATTATAATAATATAATATATTATAATAATATAATATATTATAATTATCATAATTCTTATATTATTAATTATTATTATTATTATATAATTATTATAATTTACTATCATTGAAATCATTAGAAAGAGAAAGACAAGGAATGGAGAAATATTTCGCTGTGAGGAAAAGTTTCAGTCTTATAATATAATTTAATTATTATAATTATTATATTATTAATTATTATTATTATTATTATATAATTATTATAATTTACTATCATTGAAATCATTAGAAAGAGAAAGACAAGGAATGGAGAAATATTTCGCTATGAGGAAAAGTTTTAGTCTAATAATATAATATAATTATTATAATTATTATATTATTAATTATTATTATTATTATATAATTATTATAATTTCGTATCATTGAAATCATTAGAAAGAGAAAGACGAGGAATGGAGAATTATTTTGCTCTGAGGAAAAATTTTAGGCTAATTTACTATTATTGAAATCATTAGAAAGAGACAGACATGAAACATATAGACCAAAAGCTCGTTGGCTTGGTAAATTTCGCTGTGAGGAAAAGTTTCAGTCGAATTTACGATTATTATAATCATTAGAAAGAGAAAGACAAGGAATGGAAAAATATTTCGCTATGAGGAATAGTTTCGGTCTAATTTAAAATCATTGAAATCATTAGAAAGAGAAACACAAGAAATAGATCGATCGAAAGCTCGTTAACTTGGTGAATTACGCTGTGAGGAAAAGTTTCAGTCTTATTTACGATTATTATAATCATTAGAAAGAGAAAGACAAGGAATGGAGGAATATTTCTCTGTGAGGAAATGTTTTAGGCTAATTTACTATTATTGAAATCATTAAAGAGACACAGACAACAAATATACAGATCAAAAGCTCATTGCCCTGGTAAATTTCGCCGTGAGGAGAATTTTCAGTTTAATTTACGATTATTATAATCATTAGAAAGATGAAGACAAGAAATAGAAAAGTATTTCGCCCTAAAAAAAAGTTTCAGTCTACTTCACTATTATTATAACCATTTCGCTTTATTCCTCAAACTACATAAAACGCAACAATTTAATACACAATACATTTGTCTTTATACTCTATTTATACTCTACAAATTTATAACTACAAAAATATTTCTCTATATAATAAATTTCTCTATTATAATAAAAATTCGCAACTTAAAATTCTTTTACTCAATTTTCTGTCGGTCTTTTATTTTTTATATTTTTTTTTTGTGTCATTGAAATTTTTGATTCTGTGGTTCAAACGATAGGTGACGATGCTAAGAATATGTTGTAAAAATTTCTATTATAAATGCAATCTTATCTGCAATTTTGCCATCTTTAAACTTTTTAATTCTACAAAGCTAAAAATATTCCTAACTGTTTAATCTAATGGAATAAAAAATACAGAAAAAAATGAAAAAAAAATTGAAATTTTTCGCGTATATAAGGCCTTAAGGTACAACATAACAACCTCAAAAGTGTAAGAACAAGTCGCACAAGCCAACGGTTTTCTTATCGTAAAACCCCGTTAAAATTGATAACCCAAAGTTTCCTCAAAGAAGTAACTCGAATTCAAATTCCGAAGAAACAATTAGCAAGTCTTAACTTTTCTTTCTTCATTTTCATTATCCGTTGTCTCAGCTTGTTCGGTCGGTCACTGACAGCTCGAGCTTCGAGTTCGCGATCGAGCGAGCCAACGTTTATCAATATTCCTGGGTAAAAAAGTGTGAGGTCAGCTTTTCCGGAGGAAACGAAAGAAACGAGAGAATAAAGAGAATTCTGCCGGATGAATGTTAGAGCACGGGAAGTGTTGGATATAAGCAACGAGTTCGGACGACCGAGCTTCCGCGAATGAACGTACAGAAGCAAAAGAAAAGGTGTTGAAAGAAAGGTGGATGAAATTCCGAGTGAATTCTTCTTCCTTCGTTTCCTCATTTAACTTCGGTCCTGTTTTTTTTTTTTTTTTTTTTTTCATTACAATTCCTTTTTATCGACACGACGGATTTATTCCATCTTGAGCACATTTATACGACTAATTTATTCGTTTATAATTGAAGACCGTGAAATAACGAAACGTTGTTTCAGTCGTTGGAAACAAATAATGGATTTAACATTGGGTGAGATAGGGAGGACGAATGAATGAACAATTTTTTATATTAGGTAGTTGAAGATGTAGAATTTTTTGTATTTTATTGAATTTAACGTGAAATCAAGTTGAATCGTTGTTTCGTTGAAGTTGTAGGATAATTAATTGCGTTATTGTAGCTAATGGCACAAACTCGCTGATGAATTGGAAATTTGGAAACAATATCGATTCCAATACAAATCGAATTTATTTTAATGAATCGGGTAAGATGGTGTTAAATCGCCATTTTTTTACTTTTCACGCTGTAGAACCTGCATTTATTGAAATATTCTCAAACATGATTTTTTTTTATGAAAGTATAAACCCTTGGCTACAAAATTTATCTCAACAAGTTTGATGTAACTTGTACTTATTATTTAGCACGGTCGTTTGAAAAAAATGTGCAAAGTGGTTTTTTTTACACCACCTAGTGGGGTAATAAAACCACTTCTTTTCAGGTCAAATATAAATGCAAACATGTTGTTTTAATGTTTTTTTATTATTCATAACGGTCACAACTTGTTATATTAACCTTTCAAAAAATTAAAAAAAAAACAGTTTCTAGCATTAATTATCGCCGTAGTCCTCGCTGTCTTCAACGTAAACAACTTTTTCGGGACGACCACGCTTGGGGCGGCGAGGGGCAACTTTTTCTTTTTCAGCTCGTGATTTTTTGCCCAACACCTTCAAACATTTTTTTCTCAGCTCGTGCAGCTGCCCACTGGTTGCTTGGTTATTTAACCCCACGCACTCTTTTGCGCGAAAAGCCACGTGATCCGAAATGCAAATATCGGAAAATCGTTTTAACATTCGGATTAGTGACGAATTGCTGCTCCAAGAAAACACTTGCCTAATTTTTTGAAGCCCAATTTTCACAACTTTCACCAGCCATCGGAAGCCAGACATTTTTTTTTCACATCGCTCAAAATGCTTATCTCACCACGAAAATTGTAGAAATGCAGATGCGGCAGTCCAACAAAGTACAAAAGTTGCGCATTATCGACCACGACTTATCTTATCAACGGCTACTCTTTGTATAAAGCCGGTCAAATATGAGCGGCAAATGGTTATCTTACCCGATTTAACCCCATCTTACCCTACTATTAATATTATTATTGATAATATCATAATTAATATTATCCATTTTACGAAAAATAATTGCCTTATTTTATTGTATTTTCAAGATTAGATTTTTCAAGATTCGTATTAAAATTGTTTGTTATTTTCATTACGTTTAACGACAATTTTTCTTGAAGGGTTTATAATTCGGATTAACTGATTCGATTAAATTCCGACTTCTATCAATATTTCTATATTCCAACTCATTTGTATTAGAATTATTAATACAATTTTTGCGTTTCACAATATTTCCGCATAAAACTCTTGAAAAATTGGCATCAAATAATTCGATTAATTTCCAACTCCCATCAATTTTTTAATCCAACGCACAGCTTACCAATCCTGCTTCTCACAGTAGAACGACGGATCGAACGAATTCCCGCACCCACGGAAAAATAATAAACAAAAGAACATAAAAAAAAAAAAAAAAAAAAAAAAAAAAAAAAAAAAAAAAAAATCAAACATGTATCGAAATAGGGGATGAAAATTCATCAAATATTTTTTCCTCTCCATCCATCGTTGGTTCGAGACTCCTTCACTTTGCCCGAGTTCCTTGTTTCCGTCTTGTCTCGTACCTCCTCAACCCCCAAACCGAAATTGATTTTCCTGTTTAACCCGTACGCTCCCGTTTTCAATCTACCCCTTTGTTATTTCGTTCGCGAGCGTAACGTCGGGGTGGTTGCTTTTCTTTAAACCATCACGCCGGGACGAGAGTCAGAGTGGGGGAATTAAGAGCCGGGGTAAAACTCCGGCGTACGTAGGTACAGTCGAATCTTCGTACAAGAGACTTTCGTACAAGATACTACGGGGCTCCCCCTCGCTAATCCACTACCCCCCACTCCTAATTCCTCCTCGTCTCTGAATGTTTTGAAGTTGCGCGCTCCGTATAAGATACCACGAAAGTAAATGAAACACGTTGCAAGCTGAAACTTGCAATTTGCTTCCCCTGAATTATCGGTAGTGCACGAAATCCTTCTATGAGGAAGAATCTGTCGATTTATTTTATTTTATTTTTTTTAACCTTCGGCTTCTTCATAAAGGAAGTTCCGTTCACTACCGAAAATTCAGGGGAAGTAAATTGCAAGTTTCAGCTTGCAGCTTGTTTTATACAGGATGTCCGTAGATCATTCCTACCGTATAAAAACCGACTCGAACGTATATAAAAATTCAATGTGTCCCAAAATTCGAGCGCGTTGTTTAATTGCTATCGAATCTAGTGACAACTTAAGCTGACGGTTAGTTCGAGCGTGTGTATGAATTTGAGCACGTTCCGTCGAGTGTTTTTGAATTTTCAGGGATTGGAACTTAGAAATTTCTAATTGCTCTAGAACTCGATCCGTTCGTCCGATCTCGGCCAAATTTGATATGTATTATAGCACAATGGCAGCCTATACTTGCAGAGAATTATGGTTCGATTGGTTTACGTTAACGACGAATAGAGCAAAAAAGTTGATTTTTTGAAAAATTCAAAAAATCATAAAATCTAAAGTTATCGATGGATTCGGCTCAAATGCAATACCAACCGTCCTTGTACTCAACTCTATATGTGAAAAACTATTTAGCCGAATATGTCAAAATTTGCGGACGCTAGCATGGCTACAGACATTTTTTGAAAAATTCAAAACGCTGTCGAAGCCGAATAAGTGCGTCGATAATTGCGAAAGTTACAGATTACATAGATATTAGAAGGCATCACATGTGTGCAAAATTTGAGTACGGTAGCTTGAACCGTTCTCGAGTTATGAACGTTTGAATTTTAGAGGGTGGTTACATACACACACACACACACACACACACACATACATCCGGACATTTTCTCCAAATGTGTTTTCTGGATGTTTTAGGACATTTTGAACCTATTGACATCAAAATCTCGAAAAAAAAAAATTTCAGACCGTCTTCCTTCATGAGGAAGCAAAAAATGAGTATTATTTGCACATTAACGATTTTTTTTTTAATTTGCACATTAACGATTTTTTTTTTAAATCGCAATAAAAGATCACCAGGTCATGCATCCTAAAAATTGAAAAAAAAATCAAATTTACGCATTATCTTGTACGAAGCGCAAGAATTTTATTCCTCCCCGGCGTAGCAGGCCGCTGAGCGGAGGCATGGTAATTCTCAGAATTTTATTTCCCTCCGATCCCTCGTGGTATCTTACACGGAGATTCGACTGTACATGCAACGGAAGCTTTTGAAGCAACAACAAGAGTTTCAGTAGAAAAGCCGAACGTGTGTCAGACGAGAGAGAAGCGTGTACGATGGCGAGAGCAGGACCGTTCGGTGCGGTTGTGCTGCAAGCTGTACGACGGCGGGGGAGGGCTTGATTAATGGACTTCTTGTCGGTCCGATGTCCGAGGGGTTGAAGGGGGGGGGTTGGTCGGGGCGTGGAGGGGGTTGAGAGAAAAAATTACTTCGCTGCAACAAC
>OZ020170.1:3239690-3268639 GCA_963971145.1 Sussaba pulchella
CAGCTTTTGTATTTGCTCGTTCGATCGGCGATCGACTGCGAGAGAGATTTTATTTCAGTCCGATTTTTTTTTCCGTCTGTGCGTTTGAGAGGAAATTTTTGTGTGTAGACCTGCCTTGAAAGTTTGAACCGTGCGGGAATGAATGGATAAATATAAAATTCTTGCGCTTAGTCAGTTTTGCGAGGGTTTAGATAGAATATTTATATACTAGGCTTAATATTTCTTACGGACAAAATGTTTACTCGTCATTGAATATTTTTATCGAAGAGTTGAATATTTTCAACCCTTCGATGTTTCACAAATGTCGAAATATAATTTTGATGGCTATTCGTGTTTTTTTTAGATGCTTTAGGTTTTTTGAGCAGTGAAAAATATTGTTGTATTGTAATAGTTGATTTTCAGGAATTTTAATTTGGCTTGTTGAAATCAGTAACGACCTATGGAAAAATATATTTCGAGATTCGATCAATGATTTACTATTTTCTATGTATTTTCATTTTTCAATGTTTTGTAGCGTAAATTTCTATCTGGCTACAAAGCTTGATCTTGGTGCGTTTCCCCCTTTATTTTATTATTGGCGCCAGGTGAAATTCAAGTATAAAACTGAAAAAAGGATTATGAAACGTAAAATAATTATATCTCAAAAATACGTTTTTTGAAAACTTATATCATATGGGGGATTCCATATATATATATTTATCAATTAAATTAATGTTGTCACCAGTGTTTTAGATCGGAATTCTCTCGTACTTTCAAATAAAATTATGAGACCTTGGTATCAAAAATGTTTTCTTACGATTTGAGGCAAAAAAACACAAAAAACTTCATATCTCGAAAAAATATTTTTTTTTCTTGGTCCCAATTTTTCGTAATCTTCCCATGATTACTCTAAAGCTACTGTATAAATTTCGTGATGGAACTCAGAAATTTACGGTACCCAGAAATTTGGGAATATTATGAAAAATCAGAAATACCCGTATTTCTGATTACGGAATTTACGGTACCCAGAAATTTCTGAGTACCATCACGAAATTTATACAGTAGCTTCAGAATAATCATGGGAAGATTACAAAAAATTGGGACCAAGGAAAAAAAATCACTTTTCAAGATATGAAGTTTTTTGTGTTTTTTTGCCTCAAATCATAAGAAAACATTTTTAATACTAAGGTCTCATAATTTCATCTGAAAGTTCGGGCAAATTCCGATCCAAAACACTCGTGATTACATGAATTTAATTTACCATCTTACCAATTTACAACCACTATTTCGAGTCATACTTCAACTCCTTTCAATTCCGATAAAATAAAAAAAACATCCCCTGAAAAGGGGCCTTCTCTTCGTACGGAGTACCCCATACATTTCTCGTCACAAAACGTTAATCACCCTCAAACCATCAATTCAACCGTTAATTACTCGTCGCATTAACCGATTTGTCGCCTTCCTCATCATCTAAAAATCTAAAAATCTTTCCATTCGTTTTTGTTGCAGCTCACTACCGTACGTTCATCCCTCGGGAACATTCGTCAATGTTTCGTCCCGTGACCGGCAATTTCGCCGTTCTCCAACCGCGAAACGAGCCACCGTCGTCCACCGAACGAAATCACCGTGTTCCGGAAACTCGGGCTCTGCATCGTTCCTAATTGACACCGGAAAAAGGGTAGCAACCTCGTTTTCCAAAAGCACGCGCGAGCTACAACAAACGTCTAACGAGTGAAACACGAAAAGCTCAAAGAAACCAACCGAGAAAGTATCTCCTCAACGTTTGAAAATTTACGAGTCCACGAGCACCGCGGTATCGCATTGCAAACCGGAAACTCGGGACTGGACGAGGAACAGGGCTGTTGGTTTCAACCCAAAAAGCGAGAAAGGAGGCAAAGAAATTTCTCTCTCGGCAACCGAGCTCGTATACGTTGGTGTAACGAATGGCTTTTCGGAGAAACGAACGGTCGGACGAAAACCTCAAGACCGGAAGTGGCCACTGCGCCATTCACCTATTCGCAATAAAAAATTGATTTTCATTCGTTTCTCGTACAGTAACACATCGTTGAACCAAGCAAAATCATCAGAAAATTTCACTACAATTGTAAAAATATATTTATCAAAAAAACCCCCCCAAAACTTCGATAATCGACTGCATAAAATATATTTTTTTCTTTTTATAAGAAATTAATAATAATTGGCAAATCTTTGATCAAAGTTGAATCGTCGCATTTAGAAACTTCGTCGTGCCATTACGAGATTCGACTTTTCTTCTTTACTGAATCCATTAAATTTCAATCCTCACAATTGTACGAACTACTCGTAAAAGTTTCGACACGTAACGAACCGTAAAATGCGAGACAGAAATAATTGAATGGAACGAGAAAATTTGGGGTAAAAAATTATATCGTTGTACAAAATTCGATCAAATGGGTTAAATCGAAGAATTCCGCGATGGAAGACGATTGGATTGTTGACACGTTGAAAAATGTGTCTAGTTGCGTCAAGAGTCGAATAAATGCAACGTCGAGCAAAATCGCGATGGAGTACGACGACGACGTTTAAACAAAAATCCCCAAAAAAAAAAAAAAAAACTGGCGAAAGTTCGAATTTACTCGCAGAAAAGCTCTCAACAATTTTCATCGTTGTTGCAACGACCTCGTTTCAAACTCGTCGTTGCGAATGGACGAACGATTATGTTGCCGAATAACAAATTGAATCGTTCGAGACGAAGAGCTTTTCGTTGAAAAAAAAAGCTCGGCTTCGTTTCGAATCGTTCGTTGGTAAAATTTTCGATATCGAAGCTTCTTCTT
Source organism: Sussaba pulchella (assembly GCA_963971145.1). Lineage (NCBI taxonomy): Eukaryota > Metazoa > Arthropoda > Insecta > Hymenoptera > Ichneumonidae > Sussaba > Sussaba pulchella. The sequence goes on from OZ020170.1 coordinate 3,242,483, forward strand.
TATCTTTTTCTCGCTTTATCTTCGTTCATCGACGGATTTCCGGGATTACCGGCTTCAAAGAGCTTTTTTGCATCGTCTTCCACCGTTTTTGGACGATGAACGGTCGATGGATTCGATGCAGATTCGCGAAACTGCGCCGAGATTGAGAATAATCGACCCAACGAGCGAAGCCGAATACGCTTCGTTGGAGTCGTTGATGAGGAATCCCTTCGAAAAGCCGAACCAAATCCTCGCACAGTCCAGAATCGTCCGGGCAAGTTCGTTTATACGACGATCTTCGTTTTTTTTTTTATTTTAATCGCGAAAAGTAAAAAAAAAAAAATATCTTTCTTTTTGAATTATTTTTTTTGTGTTTTCTTTATCGCGAAATCACGTTGTGGGATACAGCGGTTTGTGGAATTATTGGAACTTGGATATCGGTGAAAACGCGCGTGTTCGTGAGTGCCGGGTGAGAAAAGTGCTAGGTGGAAAAGAAGCTGTTTTAACGACGCTAACGCTGTTTGGGATTACCTTTCTCTTTCGCGGGGTTGTTTTTTTTTTCGTTGGGTTTTCGGGGGGGGATTTTGGATCGAGCGGGAGATAGAGAGGGAGGAGAGATGAAGATGACGAGTGGGGATGCCAGTGTGCCTCTTCTGGGGTCCGTGGGACCCCGCTGCGTCGTCAAACAGGCTACGGTGAAGAGATGCGTCGCTGCTCTGCTGTTGGTGTCCGTTGCGAGTATATTTTACTACACGCATTACATCATCAGTAGCCCTTTGTCCAGGTAAGTTTGTTTTTAAGGCCTGATATGAGCGATTTCGCCGATTTTCCGAAGTAATTTTCTAAACGCGGTTAAAAAATAATGACGCATATATTGACATTTTTTTTACAGATCATTTATTGGCATGGTTGAGTGTATGTAAAAAACATCAGAAGTATTAACAAATGGCAGAGATGTTACATAATAAAACAATGTATTTTCGTGTGAACCAACAATATTATTTAAAAAGAAATATTATAATAAAAATTCGAAACTTAAATTTTTTTACTCAATTTTCTGTCGGTATTTTATTTTTTATATTTTTTTCGGGTCATTGAAATTTTTTTTTCTGTGGTTAACACGATAGGTGATGATACTAAGAATATGTTGTGAAAATTTCAAAGTGATCTGAACCTTCGTTCAATAGTTAGAACTTTCACAAGGTTCAAAAAAATACATTGCTTCATTGTGTAATATCTCCGCCATTTGTTGATATTCCTGATTTTTTTACATACACTTAAACATGTGCACAAATGATCTGTACAAAAATTGTTGTCAATATATGCGTAATTTCTTTTTTCACCGCGTCTAGAAAAGTACTTTCGGCGTAATCACGTATATAAGGGCTTAAAGAGTATCTACTATTTCAATAATTATAGTATGTATGTTTACTAGCATACAGTTGTCAGCAATGTCTGGAACGGGGATGGACATTAATTCGATAAAAATGTATTTGGAGCACGTTTTTGATTGTATTCCTGAGTGATTATCACGCAACAATTTCAATTTCGTACATTGCTGCAGTAGTAATATGGATAAATCATTGTTTAACGATGGATTCTGATATTCAATGGTAATCACAATACATAATCCATGATCAATTCGTAGTGAAAGTATTTTAAATGCTTTTTTATTAAATTGATAACAAGAATTAGTCATTTTTAGGGAAACATATCCATATGTAGTTTTGATATTATGATAATAATAATAATATAAATGATAATAATAATAATAATAATAATAATAATAATAATAATAATCTATAAACTCTTCTATACGAAAATAAATAAATTACAAAAAATATTACTATTATATTTTTCCCCAAAAATGTTTGCTCACTTTTATCAATAAAATCGTATAAAAATATAGCTTGAAAAAAGTCAACAAAAATTATCAGAAAGTAGCAGTAAATAGTTTGTGCGATTTTTCTCATGATATACAAAACCCGCCAAGTTGACGGGTCCCGTAAGCTTCGCGCTAATTGCAACAATGACAATTTTTCCACATTTTTTCATCTATTAATCACACGAGTGACTACGACCCATGTTTATAAAAATAGAGTTTTTAACGGTTACAAATGGTCTCCCGGGCCATAAAGATCTAATGAATATCTAATATCCGACGTGTCCATTTTGTAACGAACTTTTATTACGCTTCGCACCGAACAAAGCCCGGAAAATCGTGGCAACGGTGGTGCAAGCTCGACTTTCACGTCGAAAAGCGAACCGTGAAAAGATCACTCGTCTCTCGCGTCCGTTCGAGCGACGTTTCGCACGTACCCTTAACGTCCCATCGACATCCCTATCTACGCCACAGCTTGCCAACTTGTCTCTCACAATCTGCACTTGTATTTCCGTAACGTGCGAGAAGAGAAACGAAAAACTCACGTGATTTTCGCATCGATCAATCTCACTGAGTTTCATTCGCTTATCACACGATTATAACTTTTTATACGGAGAAAAAATCCACGATTGACCTAAATTCGCACTGTAATCCTGATTTAGGATGTTTTTTTCGGTTAGGCGAGTTTTTAACGACGGTAAAATAATCGGAAGACAAAATAATGCGGACGAAATATCCGGAAATAACCCGAAGACGAAATAACGGCGATCGTGTAACTACAAATATTTTTTATTTATTGTTTCGCGACTTTTCTGCTATCTGAAAAACATCCTGAAGACGAAATAATTTCGATCAAGTAACTATGAATATATATTTATGATCAATTTATCGTTATTATTGTATTATTGTCAGTTCTCTATTTTTTTTTTTATTTTTTGGTTATTTATTATTTATTCGATATTGCGAATTCTTTGCAAATGAACGAATTTTTACGATAGTATATTCTATCGATTAATTTTTAAAAGAATGAATTTGCATGGTATTTCATTGAACCGTTCCTATTTTTTTATCGGGATAAGATTATTTGGCCGCAGTTGTTGGATCATTAAGTTATTTTGTCGGGGCTTTTTAATCCGCGGTTGTAATGCAATGGAATCGTTATTTCTGCGATTTTTTTATTATGTAGCGGAAAAAAATAATACAGAATTGCGATACAATTAACCTATTTCGTTCAATAAAATTTAAGCTGTAGCAAAATAACTTTTTCAGACAATGTAAAATGTAGCAGAAAATTTATTTGACATTTGAAGAAAAATTCACGCCTGTCTGAGGCTGCCGAATTGTTCCGAACACTCCCGGTTATATCCGATAAGACCTAAAAACCGGAGAATATGAGAGAAAAAAAAATGAGGGTGGGAGGACCAAACTTCAAAGTCAAACCAAAAGTTTTCTTTTCTATATCTCTTCTATAAGTGCCACGAATCCATTCAGAAATATTCCGTATTTTGAGAAACAGTTCAAGATCCTTTAATAACCATATTTCCAAAAAAAAAAACACCCTTTGTACTATTAAGACGTTACATACGTCTAACAGCGCCAAAAATGCGCTAAAAAATTTTTTTAGTAGGGTAATAATAGAAATTAATAAAAATGAATAGTACACATCGTTTTATTGGTATTTAAACTTTATAACAAATTTTATTTCACTTTATTTTTACAAAAATTACTATACAAACAATCACGTGATTCACAACGCTAAGAAAAAAAAGTTGCTCTACGGTCGGCATCATATCTCCAGTAAATGTTGATCGATCTGGAAAATAAAAAAAAATATTTCTGGAGAATTAAAAAAAATCAAAATATCAAAAATCCGGCTCGACATATTATAGAGAAAACAATTTCGAATATATAAAAAAAAATAGCATGAAAAAATATTAAAAACTGTATGAGTTATTATGCCGACCGTCGCGGAAAAAGTAGTTTCGATAAAAACGCGTTTAAAGTTTTAAGTGCGTTTTGCCTCGAAGTCGCGCTCAGCTAAAGCAAGAACTTTATGGATTTTTTCATTTGTTCCGTAAACTCACGTTTAATCTCCCATTCCGGCTTCGTATCGTACGCCTTTCTTGTCGGTAATTAATTGTTCTTGTTTATTTTTTGCGGTTTTTCAAAAGTAACGGTCAGCCGTCTCAAACAAACGACAGCTATTTGCGCCTACCAAACTCTCGTCGGGCAGTCACATTTTCTACCATAACTTCGGATCTATGGGGAATTTTTCCAATCAACTTTCACAGAAATAATCCTAAAACTCTCGAGAACAACAATCCGTGAAAAAAAAACTGACTTTTCGAAAATTCTAGACGTATGAAAAGCCTCAAAGAAAAACCCACCCCCGACATCGCCAATTTCAAAGCCAAATCGCTGCAATCTTAAGTACCTTTATTCCCAATCGCTCCTCCAAGCCCCATACAAGGACCACCCTAATTCAGTTTCACTCAACGACGTATCGCAGCAGCACCCGCGTCAACCCCCCCCCCCCCCTCCCCTCCCGTTCACGGATTCTCTCCCCGGGTTTCGGGGTTGGGCGTTGGGCCCGTTGGACTGCGGAATTGCTCTCGCTTCGTCTAAATGTGAAACGCCTCGGGGGAGGGTCCACCGCCAACTTTTAGTTAATAAACTAGCGAATCGAGGTAGGTCGAGGAGGACCGCGTTGGAAGAACGGGGGGGGTGGGGACGCGGTAGCGGGTCACTTAGAGTAACGAGTTAGTTGCAACGCGGGCGGTTTCTCGTCCTTCGGTTTCCACCCCTCGCACCCTCCCGCGTTTCCCCGGCTTACGAGCTCGGAAACTGTGTTTGGCCATGGCCTAGGCTACGTTGTATAAGCGTTTCGTTGAATGCAAAGTTAGTTTCACAAAAGCCCGCGACGCGCGTCGTTGCAAAGGACCCGGACCGAGGGCAGCGACGACTTTACGCGGCTATGATATATCTATATACATATTTTGCGCACGAACCGGGTCATCCCGAACGGGCGAATTCGGTCCCGGTCGGGACTCCGGCTATCAAGTAAATTCAACTCCGAATTTCCTCCCTCAAAACGTGTAGTTAATATATAATGTTACTCGCAACTGGTAACTCCGTGTACTTCGGAGCCGGTTGCGGATGAGGAAACTTCGTCGCCCCTGAAGCCCATTGACGCTAGGCTCGCCTGCTTCTCCTACCAACCCCGACGATCTCACTCCGCTGGCCGCCGTCGTCACCGGGGATGCTGAAGCATCCCCGGGATGTGGGGGATGTGTACGTATGTATAAGCGGCTTCGACGAGAAAAAGAAAATACTCGTGGCCTCTTTGGTTACCTTCTTAACGAGGAAGTCTCGTCTTGGGTTGCCTGGCGTTGAATGCGAACGGGCGGTAAACTTTTTCTCGTTTTACTCGTTCCGTCTTTTATTCTCGGTGGGGCGGACTTTTCCCGCGTGCAGACACGCAGGAAAGATTTGGTTATTTTAGTATAATAATAATAAGAACATATAATAATCATATAATAATAATAATAATAATTTTTATAATAATAATAATTATAATAACAGTAATAATTTCTATTATTATTATTATTATTACTATAATAGTAATAATAATTAATATTATTAATAATAATAATATATATTATAATAATAATAATTATTATTATTATTATATTATAATTATATAATTATTATTATTATTATTAATATCATAATTAATAATATAATTATTATTATTATCATTATATTATATTAAAATTATAATAATATAATAATAATTATTATTATTAATATCATAATTAATAATATAATAATAATTATTATTATATTATTATAATTAATAATAGAATAATAATTATTATTACTTTTATTAAGAACAATAATAATAATAATTATTATTATTATTTATTTTATTATTATTACTATCATTAATAACAATAATAATAATAATAATAGTAATGATTATTATTATTATTATTATTGTTATTATCATTATTATCATCATTATCGGTTATTTATAATATAACATTACTAGTAAAACTCAGCTGAACTGGTTATTCTTAATATTATTAATATTTATATATATTAATAATAATAATTACTCATTTGAAGCTTTGGCGACGCCGATCTAATTATTTTTTTATAGCTACATTTTTCCGGAATGTATATGCAAAAAATATATATAAGTTGCTATCCACTAACATCGGTAGTGTAGGACTCTCTCGAACTCGCACCAGGAGTTTAATATAGATGTCAGAAAAATGTAGCTATTAAAAAGTAATTAGGTCGGTGTCGCCAAAGCTTTAAATAAGTAAGAATAATCGGCCAAAGCAATTTCGTAATAATAATAATTATTATTATTCGTATTATTCTTTTTGGTATAAATAAATATTCATAATATTAATAATAACCAGCACAGTTCAGAGTATTTATAATATTATATTAATTATAACAACTATTATTATTATTATCATTATTATTATTAATCGCGAGCAGAAACGTGGACATTCAATTGATGGGAATTTCGTCGGTGTTCCGTTTTAATCGTGGTGAGGTTTTGATAAATAAATAAATTCAAACCATCATTTCAATATCTCCGTTCCTTCTTTTTCGCAATTTTGGTGCATTATCGAACTCCAACTCCAATCTAATGCGCAAAATTTTCTCTCAATCGGTAAATAAATGAGAGAATGAGACTGTCCGTGCCATACAGACGGACGAATGGACAGCCCGACAGAAACCATGATTTTATGAAACCATAAAAAACATTCATGCGTTATACCAATGGTAGATGAAGATCCTTCGACGATTCAACATTTCCACCCCCTCCCGTCGATTCAAATTCTTCCGTTTGAATTAACCGATCCGGAATCCACGCGAATCCTCATCGGCCCTACCCGAAATCTACCCTAGAAGCGTTTCCATCGTCTTCCTTTTCCGGGCCGACGACGAGCGTACCCGCGATATCGGCCGGAGTCGAAGGCAAACCGGCTTATCGAAGTTAGACGAGAAAGAAGCGGAGGACGTACGACGACGGCGTTGATAGCCGCGAAAGCAAGAACATCCCCCTGCCCCTCCCCTCCTAACCCTCGAAGAGTGGAAAGGGCACGACGTGAGACTCCACTCGGCCTCGTCCTCGGGAATTGGAATTGAACTGGTTACATTACGGAAATATACGGCTCTCCATATATATTCCGGAGTTAAATTGGGCCGCCGCCACGAGAGAACGGAGGAGAAGCGTATACCGAGAGGGTCGTTTCTCTTCCATGAGAACGAGGGGTATATGACCGCGGCAATTTGCTGAGTCCACAAACTATTTGGAAATTCGGAAGTACGGAGAGCATCGGAGAGAACGACGGTTTTCTCGAGTATCGTGAAATCTCATTCCCCCCCCCCCCCTGGATCGACCCGTTTCCCTCTTTGACCCTCCTACATTCAACCCCCCCCCCCCCTCCCCACCCGACTTCTATAGTAGTTATACTATAAGGGTTCTGGCGCACGATCCCTACTTACCGACGTTACCGACCGAGTTTAGGTTTTTATGCTATTTATGTTATTTAGGTTATTTAGGTTATAACCTAAACATTTAATGAACCTAAACTCGGTCGGTAACGTCGGTAAGTAGGGATCTTGCACCAGAATCCTTATGGTATTACTACTTTCGATGACTACCCGTGTTTCATTACCTTCAACCACGAAAACTCCCCCGTAAGCCCCACCGCGATTTTCTGATCTTGGGTTTACCGGGATCAGTTTATGAATTGAAGTACTGTGGAGCCCTTAAGGTCTTGTATTCGCGATTTCGCTGATTTGCGAAGGTACTTTTGTAGACGCGGTTAAAAAAAAATTAAGCATGTATTGACAAAATTTTTTTTTGACAAATCATTTATGTACATTGGGATGGGCGATGAAGAAAAAAGTTGTCTCGCTCCTTGTGAAATCTGAAGTTGACCTTGAAAGAAGAGGATCCTCCGAATTTCGGCTCTCTATCTTAATCCTAAGGTGGGCCTGTGCATTTTTTTATTTTATTTTATTTTTTCAAATAAAAAAAATCTCTTCCGAGTTGAAAAGTCTGAAGAAGACCTTGAAAAAAGAATTCCCTTCAAATTTCAGCTCTCTATCTTAACATTAAGGTGTGCCTGTGAATTTTATTCAATTATTTAATTATTATTATTTTTATTCTTTTCTAATAGTACGATTTATAATATAAATAATGATATATACAATATAATAATTTCCAGATGGAGTGAGATTGTCACAATATGTTCAATTCTAAGGAACCAGCTTGCAAATTCCAACTTCTAGCTTACCTGAATTCTGAGGAAGCAATTCCCAAGTTTCAACTCGCAGCTTGTTTATTTAACCTTCGAAAAAGTACCTTCGAAAATCGGCGAAATCGCGTACATAAGGCCTTAAATCCATGAATATTTTCGACCGCTTGTCGGAAAACTCTGCCAGCGCTGCAAGTGAAGCCGTCTGCAACACTTTCCACGGGGATGCGGTCACGTTTTTCCGCCCTACGTGGCATTTTGCGCCCCGGTACCACGATGGACGGGCAGAAACGGGAACCGACGTTCGAAACGAGACCGGATGTTTCTCGCACGCTCAATTACCGTCAATTCCACTGTCTCTCTCTCTCTCTTTCGCGTCTGGTGCATCGTCGTACAGCTTCGTTGCACGACGCCCTTGCGCCAAATTCGATATCCCTTCGGTCTCTCGGAGCTTCGCGCATTTCCCCTTTGCACGGTGGCCGTATCGTGTGAGAAGCCTCTTTCGACACTTAAGTATATGGTTTATACGTACAGTCGAATCTTCGTACAAGATACTACGGGCTTCCCTTCGCTAATCCCAACTCCCAATGCCTCCTCGCCTCTGAATGTTTTGAAGTTGCGCGCTCCGTATAAGATACCACGAAAGTAAATGAAAATAATGAGTATTATTCGCCCATTAACGATTTTTTTTATTTATTATCATAAACTATTGATTATTTAAGATCACATTTTGATTTTTTTTTTGGTTTAAATTTCATAGAGAATTTTCAATGACTCGTAAACGTAGTTTTTCGTCGGGGAAGTTCCCTGTCAATACTGCGAGAACTCCTCGTTTGCGGACTTCTAGTCACGTGACAAAAGAAAAGGAGGAAAAGGATATAGAATACAAAGCAGCCTACATTATCGGTTTAACTTTAAACTATTTTGCAATAAAAAAATTGCAATGAAAGATCACTGGGTCATGCATCCTAAAAATTGAAAAAAAAATCAAATTTACGCAGTATCTTGTACGAAGCGCAATAATTTTATTCATCCCCGGCGTAGCAGGCCGCTGAGTGGGGGAATGGTGATTTTCGGAATTTTATTCCCCTCCGGTCCCTCGTAATATCTTATACGGAGAGTCGACTGTACATGACATACATGCACATGCGGCACAAAGCTTGCGACATGCAGAACGTGCCGGCAACGTAACGTTGTCAAAGCCTCGTCGTCTTCACTTTCTCGTTCCATCGCGAAAACGTCGCGGCATTATTAATTTCCCAAGTGCTCTCGTGCCACGCCAGCTCGTTCCGCTGTCAATTATTCGAACTGGCGAATTTGTACGTCGAGAAGCGGTGACAGGATTTTTTTCCCCCCGTTGTTTGGATAAACACGAGTACGATATCTTTGGCGCCACCGTGTGATGAATTTTTCTTGTGGAACACTTCGAAATAAGCCTCAGAAAAGGAACGAAAAATGTTATCAGTGGAAAATAAACCTGCTAAAATACGTTGCCTTCGTCAAAAAACTTAAGGCCTTATATACGCGATTTCAAAAATCAGAAATATTAACAAATGGCGGAGATATTACATAATGAAGCAATGTATTTTTTTTTTTTGCGGGCGCGTTGATGGTGAAAGTTCTCGTTGTGGGTGTCTGAAAAGAAAAATGAACATATTAATAATTGCATAATGAATGTATCTTCAGTAAGAACCAACAATATTATTTTAAAAAAATTATTATAATAAAAATTTGAAACTTAAAATTTTTTAACTCAATTTTCTGCCGGTATTTTATTTTTTATATTTTTTTTGTGTCATTGAAATTTTCGTTTCTGTGGTTTCTGTGGTTTTGTGGATAGGTGATAATATTAATAATATGTTGTGAAGATTTCTAAGCGATCTGAACTTTCGTTCAAAAGTTAAAACTTTAACAAGGTTCAAAAAAGTGAATCGCGGAAAAAAGACCTTGAAGTTAGCGGTATCAATTAAAAATAGAATCTTAGCTTACTTCCGTGGTTTTTGGAATTTTCCAATTCTGTAAAGCTTAAAATATTTTTAACCGTTCTGGCTAATGGAATTAAAAATAAAATAAAAATAAAACATGAAATATTTTGCGTATATAAAGCCCGAATCGAAACAGTTGAAAATAATATTTTCATTGCTTTAGTGATAAAAGCATCAAAGGACAATATAAAAAATTACTGATTCTTGCATATTTGCATGTCTGATTAATTTTTTTTTCTCGTTGTCAGTTTTTTCGCTAGCACCGACTCCAAAAATAAATAATAAATATTGCAAATATTTAAGTATCAATAATTTGATACGGTAACATTTAATGCTCTTTTCTTCGGAGCAATGAGAAATATTATTTTTAACTTTTTACATCAGTGTCTGACAAACGTTGTTTTAAACGTTCAAATTATTATACGTGATAGTAAGTGCCTACAAAAAAATAGAACCGAAATATTCGACTTTGCAAAATGAAAAAAAAAAAACTTTTATACTACTTCAAAGACTGATGTTAAAAATGATGTAGCCACATTTGAGACTGAACAAGTTGAAAATTCTTCTTTTAGAAGCTTCTATCGTAAAAAAAGCCTGCGAAAACGTATTCGAACTTACGAAAATGAGTTTTTTTGTTTTGCAATTTGCGATTCCAGTTCCATAAAAAATTCTCCAGGATTTTCCGAATTGTTTATTTTCATTCCAAATTCCATTTCCAATAATTCAACACTAGAACAGTCCTTCAAGGGTCAGAGCGAAGTACCGCTGCATGGAATTAATTGTACAGACTCAATGGTAAAAAAAAAAAAAAAAAGAAAATCTTTGAATAGTCAAACCGAACGACAACAACAGTTTCCAAACTCTTCGGCAACTGAATTATTCGTTCGGCAAAGCCGTTTTCGCGAGCGTAATACAGCGCATTGATGTTTCGCAGAGTACAGTAACTTCAGTTATTCGGTATATATATGGGGTATTCCATACGAACAGGACCTATTTTTCGGCCGATGTTTTTTTATTCCCTCGAAATTGTAAGGAGTTGAAGAATGACTCGAAATAGTGATTGATTACAAATCTTAGACCTCTAGGTTTACTCCTCATCATACTCCTGTAATTATTATTTTTACTACTTTCGAAGTTTCGAGGCGTTTAATTATGAGACCTCAGTATCAAAAATGTTTTCTTATGATTTGAGGCAAAAAAAACATAAAAAATTTCATATCTCGAAAAGAGATATTTTTTTTCTTAGTCCCAATTTTTTTTAATCTTCCCATGATTATTCTGAAGCTACTGTAAAAATGTCGTGATGGAACTCAGAAATTTCTGGGTACCGTAAATTCCGTAATCAGAAATACGGGTATTTCTGATTTTTTATAATATTCCCAAATTTCTGGGTACCGTAAATTTCTGAGTTCCATCACGAAATTTATACAGTAGCTTCAGAATAATCATGGAAAGATTACAAAAAATTGGGACCAAGAAAAAAATATCACTTTTCGAGATATGAAGTTTTTTGTGTTTTTTTTGCCTCAAATTATAAGAAATAATTTTTGATACTGAGGTCTCCCAATTAAACGCCTCGAAACTTCGAAAGTAGTAAAAATACCGATTACAGGAGTATGATGAGGAGTAAACCTAGAACCCTGAGATTTGAATTCAACCACTATTTCGAATCATACTTCAACTCCTTTCAATTTCGAGGGAATAAAAAAACATCGGCTGAAAAACTGGTTCTGTCCGTATGGAATACCCGATATATAAAACCCATTGGGGTTTTACGAATATATAACGTGAAGGGGTGACCGGGCGGACCGTGAGAATCGACTAAATGGGCCAAAAGAGCCATGAAAACTTTTGGCAATTTCGTTGGGAACACACCGGTTGCCGATCATGGATAATACTCTCGTCGCGCCCTTCGAAACGGGACGTACTTTGCCGTAATACCACAGAGTTGGCCGTGGTCTACGTATCTGTGTATTAGGGTGGTTCTTATTTGGGTCATATTCGAATTTTCATTGCGCCGCCGTCTCGGTCGATTCCAAAAGAAAAATAACAAATTTGGAGTTTGGTTGATTCTTCCTAGTCTAACTTTTACCTACTACGCGCTGATTTAAGGCCTCACATACGTGATTTCGCCGATTTTCGAAGGTACTTTTCTAGACGAGGTTAAAAAAAATGACGAAAAATTTTTTTTACACATCATTTATTCACATGGTTATGGATATGTAAAAAAAAACGAAATCGCGTATGTAGGGCCTTAATAAATAATTAAACAACTTAGTTTTCTGCTTAACACCCGATATTTCCTCTCGTTTGGGACGTGAAAATCTCTCAGATGCAACGAAACATATTTCGTAGACTTCGACATGCCCACGGAAATCAATGTGTCCCGCAGATTAGATAATAAAACGATGACAACGTTTTTTTTTATCCATCGCCGACGTAGATACCGATAAATGACGAGTTCATGATATCCGGTTGAGAATATTTTAATCGAGCTTAATGTCGGAATGTAACGTCGCGAAAAATTGTTGTCGTGCACCCACGAGGATTATTGGGGTCGTGCATGAGATAGTCCGATTGACCCTGTTATCACTAAGAGCAAACATTTCAAGCAAAATTCATTGGTGAGAGTATGATATATGTATAAAAGCGTGAGATATGGACGCACATATTTGATGAGTGTATGAAGCCTGCAGGGCCACCCAAAACGTTTTTATTTATTTAGGTTACTTAGGTTATTGCGATTACTTAGTTTATTTGGGTTATTTAGGTTATTTATTTATTTAGGTTAATTATTTATTTAGGTTATTTATTTATTTAGGTTAATTATTTATTTATTTATTTATTTATTTATTTATTTATTTATTTATTCATTTATTTATTTATTTATTTATTTATTTATTTATTTATTTATTTATTTATTTATTTATTTATTTATTTATTTATTTATTTATTTATTTATTTATTTATTTATTTATTTATTTATTTATTTATTTATTTATTTATTTATTTGTGTATTTATTTATTTATTTATTTGTGTATTTATTTATTTATTTATTTATTTATTTATTTATTTATTTATTTATTTATTTATTTATTTATTTATTTATTTATTTATTTATTTATTTATTTATTTATTTATTCATTTATTCATTTATTTATTTATTTATTTATTTATTTATTTATTCATTTATTTATGTATTTATTTAAATTCTTTTCGAAAAATGACTCTACACATTTTTTTACGTTATTCGATTAAAAAGTAGTCAACAAACTTCGAACTCCAATAAATATTTGCAGTCAAACCGTTCTGACACGACCCAAAAGCGTGTAAAATTCACACCAATACCAATTAATTTTCTTTTATCGAAACACGACCATTGGACCGAAAAAAACGGATCGTCAGATACCCGAACAGCTAGAAATAATGCATTTATTATTATTTTTATTATTCTTATTATTTTTTCTGAAATGTTTATTGGAGATATTATTCGTAGCTTACTACTGTGGTATTGGTAACATCGTCCACCGTTATTATATCGTACGTATGATGATACGGCAATTAGTATGCACATAATTATTTATCTCGACATCGGCGAGCGTCCGACGAAACGTATATATCATTTACACGCTCGATAAATCCCACCGACGGTGGAATCGCAATATTGATAGTCGTGATTATTGGTGGAGCGACTGCGAGATTTAACGTTCGACGTATCTGATATGTTGCGACAGTTTTACCTTTTGTTTATTCGTTATTTTTATATTTGGTTACGAATTTTTGTTTCCATAAACAAGCATCGAACCGAGTTTCGGTCGTAGAATATTTTTGTGAATTGAAAAAATTGACGCATTCATTTTTCCATCCGTTATTGATCGTGACTGTAACGAACTTGGCGAAATGAACGTTTTTATATCGAATATACGAGTCAAAACATTTTCCATTGGAAACATTAAAAAAAGATTTTTAGGGTTTTTTTCTTCCAAAGAATTAACGGAACTTTTATTATTGGCACCAAAGAAGATCTTTTTAGCCTATGTACATATTTATTTTGCACTAGTTAAGAGTTTACATTATGAATCGAGGAATTGAAGGGAAGGAAAAATAAGTACCCGATTTTTTTGTTTGCTTTTTTTGATTTTCTTATTATGTGGAATACAAAAATAATTTTTTTATAATTTTAAATAGCATTTTTTAAAAGATATTCTCAAAAATATAGAAAAATAGTTTATTTACAAAACTGCTTGACCTAAAATTAACAAAAAAATCAGTTAATATAGGGTTTTTTTTAAAGTTTCGAAGAGTATTATAACAAAAGTCTTAGGAATTACAAATTCCTAGAAATAAATTATTAAGAATACGGTCCAGAATTTTCCGCGCGCCAGTCGAACTCGAACTTGACCGGTTTGTGGATTTTATTTCAATTTCAGTTCAACCACGCTTCGGTATCAAAATTTATTCTCGTACAAAATTCAAGGGTTCATCAGTTTTGTATTGAGTTTTATAATACGTTGACCAAATAATATTAATAATTAATTTTAATGAATTATAATTAGCCGACGTTAGATCAAATTCTGCAAATATTAATTTACACTGATTATCATTACATTCTATTATTAATTTCAATAACAATTAATATTGGTAACTCTGTATTCAATTGAAGCCTTATATACGCGATTTCATATATTGACAATATTTTTTTACAGATCATTTACAGATATTACATAATAAAGCAATGTATTTTTTTTGCACGTGCGTTGATGATGAAAGCTCTCGGCATCGATGTGGGTGCCTGAAAAAAAAAATAACATATTTATACCTGCATAATGAATGCATCTTCAATGTAAACCAACAATTTTATTTTAAAAAAATTATTATAATAAAAATTCGAAACTTAAAATTTTTTGACTCAATTTTCTGTCGGTATTTTATTTTTTATATTTTTTTGTCTCATTGAAATTTTTGTTTCCGTGGTTCACACGATAGGTGATGATACCAAGAATATGTTGTAAACATTCCAAAGCGATCTGAACCTTAGTTCAAAAGTTAGAACTTTCACAAGGTTCAAAAAAATACATTGCTTTATCATGTAATATCTCCGCCGTTTGTTAATATTTCTAATTATTTTACATATACTCAACCATGTGCATAAATGATCTGTAAAAAAAATGTTGTCAATACAATCATCATTTCTGTTCAACCGCCCCTAGAAAAGTACCTTCGAAAATCGGCGTAATCGCGTACACAAGCCCTTAAATAGCCTATCGCAGCACTAAAATCTACAAACCGTTGTGTCAACGGATTTTAAAACAACGATCCGTTGAATAATTCATCCTCTGCACCCGGCGCGCCCTTTGAAAGCCTTTCGAAGGGTCAACCTCACCGGTTTCTCGATACTTCAACATCGTATTATTTCGTATTATGCTCGGAAGGGTCGCTCGGGACTTCGGTCTCCGTGACACGACCACAATGTGCACGAAAGCTCGGTGACAATCGCGTGAGTTCGAGCCATCCTCATCATCGAGCTTTGAAATCGAATTCACGAGTGCCTCTCTTAAGCGCCGGAGCAAATTCGTTCAAAGAGCACGCGCGTACTCTCGCCAATTGTTCGTACTTTTTTTGTGTATCCTCTCGACGATCGGTTCAATCGCGATAACGCGTAAACCACAAACCGAACCACATCGCCGTGTTCTATACGGATTTAGTTGGAAAATTACTTTCCCATTCGTGAATTTTTAATTAAGATAATCAATTGGAGGCTGAAGTTTTCAGTGGATTTTTTTGGAGATTTTGATAATGTTTGGGCAACGATGTCGACTATGAGATTTTTTGAATTGGGAAAAAATTGGCCGAGCCAAAGACGAAGTAATTAGGATCAAAGTTGACCTCTTTTGTTTTGGGGTGGCAGCTGAGTCATTGCGGATTTTATCAATAGGTAATCTTAGCATATTCTTTCGGTTTGTCGACGGGGTCCGAGCACCTAATCTATATTGTTTTCTTGTTGTTCGGACTTTTAGCTTTAATTTGGTTGAAAAATTGTATCGATTAGTTATTTAGTTTAGTTTTTATCCAAATTTGAGAATGGAAGAACGAGACGCGCATTTTAGACATATTTTATCGTATTATTTCCGAAAAGGCAGGAACGCGTCGCAGGCACGAAAGATGTTACGTGCCGTATATGGGAAATGAAGCTTTGAAAGAAAGACAGTGTCAAAATTGGTTTGCCAAATTTCGTTCTGGTGATTTTTCACTGAAAAATCCGCGTCTCGTTATTCCATTTTTAAATTGGGATAAAAATGAAACTAAATAACTAATCGATACAATTTTTTTACTAAATTAAAGGTAGAAGTCCGAACAACAAGAAAGTAATATAGAATAGGTGCTTTGACCACGTTGACAGAACGAAATAATATGAAAGCCAGTTTTTGGCTAATTACGTAATAAATATTAGATTCACGAAAATTTTACTAGGAACCTTTTTTGTAGACCATTGAATTTCCTACAAAACTTCCAGAATTAACCTTTTTTACCATGTATAGTTTTAGAGTAATAAAAAATTTCTCCAACAAAATTCGTCTATTTCTTCCATCAAAATTGAATTATTCGACAAATTCCCGATTGCGATCAATTTTTTTTTCTATTCATGATGATTAATTTTATAGAACAATTCCAAAGAAATTCCGACATCCCCAAATTAAGAATCACCCTAGTGTACGGTTCAAATAAGTACCTACGATAATTATGAATTATGAATTGAGTAATTAATTGATCATAACGATAATCATGATAATAACGATAAGTATAATTAAGTATGAATTGAGAATAAGGCGGATAACAGACGTGACACAGAATTATTAGACATGAATTGAGGCTAATAATTGATATTCAATAGTTTATTCATTATGATGATCAAATTAACTACTTGAAGAGCTTCAGGGATGATAAACTATCTACAGGATCAGATAAGTTACGGATTTGCGCGCTAGTCTAATCGTACGCCTCCACAATCTTGGGAGTTAAGACTTTTTTATAACTGCCACGGATCAGCTCGCTCTCTATTTCAATCTGAAACTATCCAGGAACATATATTATCGGTTATTTCAGTGAAGGTTGCAGGGAGGTATCGATAATTATTCAGCGATAGTGAGAGAGGCCAGAACTCTCTTTGGAACTATTCAGAGAGCTCGTCAGAACTATTCAGGGAATTGGGAACTGGTTATTTTAACTTCAAAATACCCCGAACAAAATAGTTCGGGATTAGGCTAGGGAACAGCATTCCACGTCGTATGGGTCCAAATGTGATAATTCAGTGATTGTCAATAGTTGTTTGGGGATTGAACCAAATCGACGGAAATATCATTAAACGTTGTTGAGTAATTTAGAGCCATGCCGCCGCGGTTCCCCGACATTTCAACCGACGACAAAATAATCGACGACAAAATAACCGCACGACAAAATAACCGCACGACAAGATAACTGCAACATCACAACCGCGGCCAAAATAACCGAGACAAAATAACCAAATCATAAAATAACCGAATGACAAAATAACGGAAGCACAAAACAAGCGACAGACGAAACAACCGAACGACAAAAGAACCGCAGCAAACCCAAAAAAATTACCCAAAAAAACTGAGTACCCAAATAACCTAAATTACTATTTAACCTAAAAAAATGACTCAAAAAAAGACATAAATAACAAATAATCCTAAATCTCCGAGTACCCAAATAACCTAAATGAATAAACGATAATAAAACACAAAAAATTCAAACACAAAACATGGAAAATTAAAAATATTAATCGTTATTTGGTTGCGGTTATTTTATCGGCAGTTTATTTCGTTCCTGAATATTTTGTCTGGAGTTATTTTGTCTTTGGGTTATTTTGTCATTTGGTTATCTTGTCCGGGGTTGTAGTGTCGGGGTTATTTTGTCGCCGTTATTTCATCGTCCGGTGATTTTGTCGTTCGGAGAATTCGGTTATTATGTCGCGGTTATTTTGTCGCGGTTATTTTGTCCACGGTTAAAAAGTCGTGTCACCGCCGCATCCGTCTCCTCCATGGTCGAATATTCGAATATCCATGGCATGCTTTCAAGTCATTTGCGAAGTTACCATCTCGCTTACTTCGCGATTTTAAGGCTTAATCAACGGAACTTTTGTTATAACCCATCAGGAGTTATAACCCATCAGAAGTAGATAATTATTTTTAATATTGATGAAAATCGTCACGAATCAGTTCAATCATTCTTATCATTAATATAGATTTTTTTAAATTTAGGTCGGCATGTCAATTATACTCGACGTTAAAATTTAATGTCCAAAATAAAAGTTCTTCATGAATTTGGTCGAAAGGAGAAGATTTATTCAGATATTTGCAAAATCAATAAAAAATATTTAAAATAAAATGTATGTAATTTTTTTTCATAATAAATTAATATTGTCAATTGGAGATTTTTATAGCAAGGAGATTTTTAATGGCGATGTGTCATTGGACGAAAGTGGACGAGAAGAGAATATATTTACGTATCGAGGGCGATGCTGTCATCTCGGATTTCAAATTGTGAGGGGATATTTCGCAAATATCCGAATGAATTTCTTCCGACCAAATTTAGAAAAAACATTTTTTTTGGAAATTAGACTCTCAATAATAAGCTTTTGATTATGTTCTTGCAAATATCACCGCCCAGGATATATATCGAGAATCCTAAAAAAAAAACCAAAATCACCTTTTACGCAAAAGCTAGGTTGCCCAAATTTTAAAGTGGGTCCATTTGAGGAACCAAACTATCATTTAAGGCCGGCAGGCCATTTGGACGGCCCCAATTAAGCCGTTTTCGCGAAGCGTTGTAGGAAGAGAAAAAAACCAATTAGCCAAATTAACTTTTGGGGACAATTTTATGTGTATTTGAACTCAAAGAAAAATGTAGTCTAACGTCCAACAACGTATTATAAGCCAAGTTACGAGCAGATTCTTAGAGCTCCACGCCACTGAAGTGTCCAATTCGTGTACAGAATACAGCTCGCAATTCTTGTCTGAGAAAAAAAAATAAAAAAGATTCTTAATTTTGATGTAATTTTCTTCTATGTAAACCAAGAAAATTCTGAAAATCACGTAAAATTCGAACGTTCGTGGAAATACTTAGAACTTGACTCTGAAATTATGTATACATATTCTTGAAAACCTAAGCCATTGATTCAAGCAATAAAAAAAAATTCGATTTTTCCTCCCTCCAAA
This sequence comes from Sussaba pulchella, assembly GCA_963971145.1. Classification (NCBI taxonomy): domain Eukaryota; kingdom Metazoa; phylum Arthropoda; class Insecta; order Hymenoptera; family Ichneumonidae; genus Sussaba; species Sussaba pulchella. The sequence goes on from OZ020170.1 coordinate 3,261,853, forward strand.
TGGTCCGCCGACCTTGAGGCTAAATCACCGAAGTAAATAGAATTTTTTCATTCCCAATCCAGCCCAATAGCCATCGTATCGATACCAATATCAACCGTTCCGACGATTCGACAATGACATCCCCAGATTCGAACGGAACTCGATGTATTCCCGTAACGTTAAGGCCATGCACGAAGCCACCGTGGCGTCCGGGTGCACTCAGGCACTCGGAGAATCCACGAAGTCTGGCCGTGACGTCGCGTGTGCGACGGCAAATGCGTGCAACGACTATGTGTAGCCACACGTTTGTGGGCCCGGTCTCGGGTTGAAACCACGGCACGACGCTAATCATGCTTCTAATCATGCGACTACGGACGAAATTAGCCGCGGGCGAGCCACGACGAAGTCCTTGAGAGCGACCCAACCTCAAAGGAAGTAATCCGAGACGCGGCAACGGGCACCGAGTAACGAGGGGGTCGGAGATTGAAGCGACGATGCGAGGGCAGCCCGTTGCCAACGCTACTGTCGCTGATGTTGCCGTTGATGCTGCTGATGCAACTACTGTTGCCGATGTTTTGCCCGTGTACGGTATATGATCAAACCCGAACAAACTTTGTACACTACCGAAGTGCTTTGCGGCCGCTCGGTTCTGGTCGTCCCACGGTTTTGGCCCGCATGGAACTTCACCGTCAACGGTTTACCCTTTCAGTTTGAGGAAACTGCATCCCTTTATTGGCGAAATGAATCTCCCCAGCTCGAAAACTCGCGTTTTCAACGATGGCGCTGGAACCGGAACGAGCTTGCAAATTGGAAAGCTGCGGGGCAATGGCGCGGCGAGATGGTAATTCATCGTTATTTGAAGTCCAACTTCGTGGGGCTTAACGGGGATTGATGAGACTCATTGAGAATTGCATGTAACGTTTTGAGTGCAACGCGACAAGTGTCGGGAATTCTTGCGCTATTTTGTGCTAATTTGTGTATGTTTGGTCTTTTACTTGAGCTGGGGTTCGTAGGTGATCGTGATTCCTTAACGCCGTTGATGTAGGTCACGGAAACATCGGCTCGGGGATGATGGAGTGAAATAGGATCTCTGTCCTTATTTTAAGGCTGCTGTTTGATTCATTTGAGATGTTTTGCAGTTTTTTCTATTTGTTGGTGTGGTAATTATTATGCCGAAATCGATGGTAGAACGCGAAGCAAAAAAGAATGGACCGGAAGTCCCGGAAATGGTCGAAAGTACATCATAACTTTTTCGAGGATATAGACTAGAAATCGTGGGTCAAAAATGTTGAGACGGTACGTAACTTCCGGTTTCGCCGTGGGATCCCTCATATTTATATCTACATATTTATATACATACATAAGTATGCATATATACGTTATGAATGTTTGTTATAACGAGCGGCCAATAGTTTACAGTGCAATATTAATTATCGCTGAGAAATAAATCAAATTAAACGTGTTTTTCATGACAAAAAAAGCTGTAACTTCCAAACTAAGCCTCTAGCCAAGTTGAGGATGGTTTTAATCGCATTGTGTTTATTCAAAGAGTTTAGAGAAAAAAAATAAGAAAAATAAAAGTGGTGTTATTTGAGATATTCGATGTTAAGGCGATTAATTGTTAATTAATCATAGTTCAAACGGTGCAACATAATTGTACTCATTTTTATCGCATAGACCGTGTAAAAACAAAAGAAGAAGCTTGGGGATGATAGAGAGCGTGAAATAGGATCTCTGTCCTTATTTTAAGGCTGCTGTTTGATCCATTTCACATGTTTTGTAGTTTTTTATATTTCTCGGTGTGGTAATTATTATGCCGAAATCGATGGTCGAACGCAAAGCAAAAAAGAATGGACCGGAAGTCCCGTAAATGGTCGAAAGTACATCATAACTTTTTCCAGAATATAGACTAGATAAATATGGTTGGACAATTGTCAAACATCGAAAATTTTAGATTAAACCTCAACTATTCTCAAAATAATTTTCATTGAAAACGAAACTCTTTCCTATCATGGATCCTATAAATAAGTTTTAATTCCTTGGAGCGTTATTCGCACAGTCTTTTTTTTCTTATTCGATGTTCCATAACCAATAAAGCGATATTTTGTTTGCAGCTCGAAAGCTATATTTATATATTTCTATATTATATTCTATCTATTCTATATTATATTTCTATATTATATCTATTCTATCTTCTATATTATATATTTCTATATCTAAAGCAACATTATATATTTCATATATCCAGAGAATTGCTGTTCTTTGACTAACCGAGACAGGAAAAAAAAGTAACATACTATGAGGGGCACCGCCTTGTTCGGGGTACAGTTCGACACTTGGCCGCTAGATGGCCGACCGGTTCATCGTTTCTCGTCAGCGAACCACTCCATCCAAAATGTTCCTATGCATATATTCCTTGGTTTCGTCTTTACGGTATTTCAATCGATGTTTCAATGACTCATATTAATGTCAGAAAATCGCTAATACATATTAAAATTTGAGAAAATAACGATCACTTGGTTGCTACGGAGTGGAAGCTACATATCGATAACTCGATACCCAATAATACAATTTATTTTACCGAATCAACGTCCTCTTCCACATGGATCGTGACGTGCATGGTCAGGTCTCTACTCTGTATATGTGCTATTCGAATGCGATGCTATCTACATGCACGCCGTTAACGGTAAAAGGGATGAAAAAAACACGCAGCCCGGGCGAAAGGCTAACGCGGGGGAAAAAAATATCGTGCTACAGGCACAACAGTCAATCCCTGCTCGTTCCTACGCCCTTTCGTTCATCCAAACGTGGAGCACAGTTGACCGATCACGGTCCATTGATTAGGATTCCAATTATCGGAGTGAATTGGCTATTTTCATTTTATACGGAGTTTCGATGCGTTTTTTCGCCGATGTTCGATTTTTTTCTGCATTGTCGATGGAATAGCGCGAGCCCTTTTTGGTTGTAGTTACGGATCTGCACAGTCGTTTTTCCTGCTTGCGACCCTCGTTTCGAAAAAGCGAACGCGACGACGTAATTATGCACAGAGACCAGCGTATCACATGTTTTATTTTGACACACCCACACACACATACCAGGTGTAGGGGCATGAAACCGGATTTTTTTTTGTAAAAATTAGTTGTTTGAAAATGATAAAAAATATTTTATTCGAAGTATTGCTCATCGCTGGCTATACATTTTTCCTACCTGTCCGTTAATTTGTGGATGCCACGCCAAACAAATTTTTGGTCTTTTGAGGCAAACCAGTGTGTTCAAAATACAAAAAAGCTTCCCTACAGCTCTAAGCAACGACGTGACGAATAATGTGCTCAAATTCGATACTGATCACCTCAAAACTCCGATTTCGAGAGCTTTCACCTATTCCTAAAAAATACGTTTCGAAAAAAAAAGGCGTTCTAGGTTTCGAAAACGAGATTTCGATAAAAAAAAACGTCTGCAATCAATCAATATGCAATCCCAGATCGATAAAATACTCGTTCAAATTCTTCGTATTCTTCATGTTCACCGCAAATTTAATTTTTACCGATGTAACACTAGAACGTTTCCTCAATTATCTCAACCCAACATGCACCCGAGCACTTTTTGCCTTCGTACCCGTCGCAATCTACGTGCGGCTGAAGCCCTGTGGGTTTCACGATCGCAAGCTGACAGTTAAATCGAGCTTCGATCAAACGATTTGGTTGAGTTGAGCTTGCGGGGTTTACCCGATGCTCATCGGCCTTAATCGCGCGACCCGGCGATGATCCTTTTGCCCACGTCTCCATTCCACACTCCGTCCCCAACCGTCGGGGCTCGTTTGCATTTGTCGTAATCCGTCGGGCCGGAGTTGATATCCCGATCCCTCGTCGCGACTCGACGTTACCGCAATCGATCGGGATTATAAAAGTCACCCGCAGTCGCTGACTTTCATTCCACTTTCTCGCCATTCGCGTGACAAACGCGGCGATTTTCCGACTATCGATCGAGAAACAAATTTAACGAGCTGTGAATCATAATCGCTTCGACAATTCGTAAAAACTTTTCGTTTCAGAATTTTTGGGTAGAATTGGGTGATTTGGTAGAATTGGGAATTGTGTGGAGGGGGTATTGGTTGAATGATTTCGACTGTAGCGCGTGACCATAACGCTTTCGCGTGATTCATTAATTGGAATTGTAAAATTGACATAATTATTAATTCAAGATTTATTTTTATCATCGTAATTTTGGACATGTTTCGACAATCGGAATTGGTACTTTTATACAGGTTGGCCTCGGAAAAAGAATGGGAAATTTTCGTTCCCGAATTTTCGGGTAGAATTGGGTGATTATAAATGTCGTGGGGGGGATGCTAGTTGAATGGTTTCGACTGTACCACGTGACCGTAAGCTTTCGCATAATTCATTGATTGGATCTATAAAATTGACATAATTATTCATTGAAGATTGGGCTCTTATTCAAGGTGGGCCCGAAAATTAATGAAATTACGTCCCTAAATTTTTAGGTATGATCGGGTAATCATAATCCCTTTGGGAGGCAGTGCAGTTGAATGATTTTGGCTGTACCACGTGACCATGAGCTTTCGCAAATTTTTGCTCATATACACGGTGGCCTCGGAAAATAAATAGAAAATTTACATTCCTGAATTTTCAGGTAGGATCGAGCAATTATGATTTTTATGGAGCGCATTTTGGTTGAATGGTTTCGACTGTACCACGTGACCATAAGCTTTCGCATGATTCATTGATAAAAAATCTCACTCTTATACGGGGTAGTCTCGAAAATTGATAAAAACTTCACGTCCCTGAATTTTTAAGTAGGATCGGGTAATCATAATCCCTATGATAAGCATTGCAGTTAAATGATTTCGACTGTACCACGTGACCATAAGCTTCCGCATAATCATTTTATTGGATTTATGGAATCGCCATAATTTTGTTTTCCCTGTAAATTTTAAGTCAGGACCTGCACTCTCGATTCCAATCGCGAGGTGAACTCGCACAGTAACAAAACCGACTAGCGACTGCATGCAGTCGCATTATCTAACATTTCCAGTGCGAAATGAGCTTATCCAGTCCTCAACCGCTTGACCCGCGTGCGTTACTTTTCCTGGCCATGGCGCGGTAAACTTTCGATGTGGGTTTGGGGCGGTAGTTTAAAAGCGGGCTCTGTGCTTCGTTCGGGGGTTGTTGGCTCTCAAACTTTTTCTCCCCGGTCCACCGCCCCCCCCCCCCCCCCCCCGGCTCCTAACTCCGCTGAATTTCTTTTTGTATCTGTACACCGGCCGCGCTTGCTTAAGCACAGAAACCATTCGATTGGCAGCAACACGTTGACCTTCGGCCCTAAAAAGTCTTGCCACATGGAATGCAACAGTCTTGGAGTACTTATCGGGCGATTATTCGATGGAATATCAATCAAGGCCTTATATACGCGACTTCGCCGATTTTCAAAGGTACTTTTCCCGACGCGGTTGAGAAGAAATGATGTATTGACAACATTTCTTTTACGGATCATTTATGCACATTGTTAAGTATATGGGGGAAGCCAAGTCAACTCAGCCAAATGACAACCTTCTATTCTCCGATCAGGTCGATAATTTTTTTTTAGTATCTTTAGGGTCCTACGACTTTACTATTTTTTTTTAGATTTCTTGGACCCAAAAGCAGAAATAATAACAGAAATTTTTTTTTGAGAAATGTACGCTGCCTCCCGCAGATTAAAAAGTGAAGTCGGCATTTTTTTTTTGACTCACCCCATGGAGTGGGGTGTTTTTTAATAGGTCTCCTCAAATGCAATTCAAAAGGTCCCAAGACCTTCCCATTCCAACCCTTCACCCACGAGATATTCGCCGTCAAAGTCATCATCAGAGTGTTCCACCCTCCTCCAATTCCTAAACTATCAATTCAATAAATCCAAAAAATATCCAGAATGAAGCTTTTAATCGTCCCATTCAATAAAAATTATAACGAACACTGTAGCGAAAACAATTCATAAACAATTTAAAAAAAAAACCATTTTTTCGAAATGAATAAAAATGGCTACAAAACCCTATCATACGCGTGTCCAACGGGCTTTTGACCGTTGGTTTCTGCACGTCCCAACTCGGCCATATCTATTTCTCCACGAGAAACCATCCCCGTAGTCCGTGACTCCCCCGGTTGAGCGTTATTAGACACACTCCTAACTAAATTGCTCCAACGCGTTTGAAGCCCTTTACACACACTCGCCCTCATAACTTCTCCCTCTGGCAACTATGCCTCTCTGCATGGCACATACCTCCCCCCCCCCCCTGCCTCCCTTGCGCACCCCTCAAACCCATTCGTGCCCATGTTCTTCCGTCCTTTATACGGAAAATCCCGAGCCCACAATGCTCAGAGGCAAACCAATTCCCGAGTTCCAATCCCCATACCCGCGCCCGGGTACCAAAAGACCCAGGAATTGCCCTCCCCCCCCCCCTCCCACCCCCTTCTACCGATACGTCTGCATCGTGTGCCCGCGACCGCGGGCTTTAATGACACGTTAATTGCACCGCGTTTGATACGAGGTCCTTTTGATTCGGGTTCGGGGAAGTCCTATTGTATAATCACGATTGTGGACTGTGATGTGATGCCGACCTCACCCTCCGACCTACCACCACCTCACCCACTTGACCCCTTTCCTTTAATTATGCAACTGCCACGGCCGACGGAACTTCCCGGTACAAATTGTGCGTCAAACACAACGTTTTATTGAAATTCCGACGGGGAATTTTCATTCTCCGTCAATCGTGAATGAGAAGTCACATTGTGAGAGTTTCCATCGGGTTTAACCT
>OZ020170.1:3268839-3330763 GCA_963971145.1 Sussaba pulchella
GATCGCTTTGAAATTTTGACAACATATTCTTAGTATCATCACCTATCGTGTGAATCACAGAAACAAAAATTTCAATGACACCAAAAAATCAAAAAAATAAAACACCGACAGAAAATTGAGTAAAAAAATGTTTAAATATTTTTCTATGTTTCTGAAATTATATTTTCAGCTCTGGTCGGCACGATAACTTGGTCAATTTATAATATTTTCAACCTTTTTCTAAAATTCTTGATAATTATGTTCTCTATAGTCTGATGAGAGATTTTTTTAATTTTTCGGTTGGACAATATTAAAAAATAACCGAACAGAATTTTTGATTCATCTTTTGCAATCTTAACGGTAAAAATACTGTGAGTTCTTCATTTTCGAAAAAAAAAAAATTCCTCCGCCAGACTCTAATTACTACATTATTATACTAGATTATTTTTTATTTTTCGTAACCGAACAATTTCTGTGTTAACACAACAAATAGTGTTAACACAAAAAAAAAATTCTTATAATTGAAAAGTCAATCAAAAATGTGAAATCAACGATTTAATTATTTTTTCCCCATACAACCTTCATGATAATTCTGTCCAATTTACTCGGTTTTCATCGCGCCCAGAGGTAAGCCCTTGAACGATTTCATTCACAAACTGTCACACGCATCGTTGTATAGATTCGTCGCTCGTCGCAGTTCGCTGCACGCAAAAACAAAACAAAAAAAAATTCAAACGCCGTTCGATCGACATTCGAGATATTAAATTTCGAACCGTTTCGCCCGCACCCGCCCACGATTGCAAAGTATTTCCAAAAAAAAAAAAAAACACAACGAAACAACAAAACAAACGTTTGGCACTTCATTTTTCACTTTCATCGATGAAAACAGCCGATAGCTCTCGACGTATGGTAAAATCGTTTCGATATAAATGTATGGACTTCTTATCGGTTTATGCAGATATTTCGATGGGGGTTCGGGGAGCCATCGTTTCTCCATTCGTGCGGGCCAAAATATCGGAGGCAATAAAAAGCGCAAGCGAGAGAGCCTCGCTGACGAAGAAATCGTTTGAGCGAGATGAAAAACCCGAAGAGAGAAATGGTTTCTATCGCGCGAACCCCATGGCTGTATTTAAGAGTTGTCTGGGAAAACGTAACGGTGGAAAAATGTGGTTCGAACACGCGAAAGCTTCGACGAAGCTTCGGGTTTCCGGCTTTGTAACCGGTAACGACGTGCACCAACGATTACTTCGATATTGCTGATAACAACGTCGTGAAGCGCGATGAAGAAACTCGGGACTGCGTTGAGTATACCGGGTGGTCCACGCAACGTGCGCATCGTTATAACTTCCCAAGTATGAGTTGCACGAAAAAATGTTAGGTACAAAAGTAACATGGTTTAAAAGGGTGCACCGTGTAGTGCATCAAATTTTTTTATATTTATATTATTTATATTATTTTAAAAGAATGAAATTAAAAAAAGAATTTCAGCCCCTCCCCCTTGTATTCTAAGTTTTTTTTACTTTATCGAATGAGTCGTCTTTAAATAGATCCCCTTCAACAAAAAAGTTTTGGGACTTTTTAATTTTAAACCTTTGGTGACGATTTATTTGTTATTTCAACGTCGTTAACAAAGCGTCCACCCCTCTCTGATTTTTAAACTGTCGACACAAAAATTCTGAAAAAATTCCACAAACTAGCTTTCAAATAGTCCAATTAATATCACAAACACATTAGCGAAAACAGTTTATGGAAAATTTAGAAAATAATCACTTTTCGGACCAAACAAATTTTTCAAGGTAAAATAGCTCTTGATACCCTACGATGAAAAATTGGAAACAACGTCAGTGACAATAACTTCGAGGTCCTATCATGTTTATTACTCACTCACGCACTCAATCACTCACTCAAGCACTTAATTAATGATTTACTTCCGTCTTAACTCACTCAGTCATTGACTTAATTACTTACTCTTCAACTCACTCAATCACTGGCCTACTAATTTACTCGCTTACTTACTTACTTACTTAATCACGTACTCACTCACTCACTTACTCACTCACTCACTTACTCACTTACTCACTTACTCACTTACTCACTTACTCACTTACTCACTTACTCACTTACTCACTTACTCACTTACTCACTTACTCACTTACTCACTTACTCACTTACTCACTTACTCACTTACTCACTTACTCACTTACTCACTTACTCACTTACTCACTTACTCACTTACTCACTTACTCACTTACTCACTTACTCACTTACTCACTTACTCACTTACTCACTTACTCACTTACTCACTTACTCACTTACTCACTTACTCACTTACTCACTTACTCACTTACTCACTTACTCACTTACTCACTTACTCACTTACTCACTTACTCACTTACTCACTTACTCACTTACTCACTTACTCGCTTACTCGCTTACTCGCTTACTCGCTTACTCGCTTACTCGCTTACTAACTTACTCACTTACTCACTTACTCACTTACTCACTTACTCACTTGATCACTTACTCACATACTCACTTACTCACTTACTCACTTACTCCATTACTCAATTACTTACTTACTCACCTACTCATTTACTCATTTGCTCACTTACTAACTTACTGACTTACTTACTTACCCACTCACCCACTTCCTCGCTTAATCACTTACTCACATACTCACCTACTTACTTACTCACTTACTCACTTACTCACTTACTCACTTACTCACTTACTTACTTACACACTTACTCACTTACGCACTTACTTACTTATTCACTTATTCACTATTCACTTACACACTTTCTCACTTATACACTTATACACTCACTCACTTACTCACTTATTTACTTACTCAATTACTCACTCGCTCACTTCCGTCATGTTTTCACCGCGCTCTTGACTCTTTTTTTCCTTTATCACGGGGGTATAATCCTATCGGTAAAAATCCCGTTCTCGAGCGACAAACAGTGTATTAACCCTCTAAACAACGACCTTGAAACGTTTTCCGATACGTTACGCCATTTTTCTCGGAAACCTCCTACTTGACTCGCTGTTTCAGGTACCAACCACTGTACTATTTGGACATGATTTCACCGCGTGTGCGGTGAAACTCTCGGTACGATACGAACACACGAAAATCGTCGAAGCGCACGCGTCTATCTGGGTTCCGGGGTGGGCGGTCTGACTATTCTACGTACTGCGATGTTGATCCAGCCACTGGTGCACTCGCGATACGATAGTGCGAATACACTGGCGTTGCACTTGCTGAACATGCGGTAGTATCAACGCGTGCAGAAAGCTTCACCGACATCGGTACTGCATGTCCGACCACTTACTGTCGCTATCTACTGACGTGCCAATTTTGACCGTCCTCTCGGTTTCTCGGCGAATTTTTCCGATGCGTGAAAAGCTTGCTCAGCGTCGGTTAAGGCCTTAGTTATGGTTAAGTACATGTTGAAAAAAATCAGAAATATTGACAAATGCTGGAGATATTACATGATAAAGCAATGTATTTTTTTTGCGCGCGCGTTGACGGTGAAAATTCTCGGCATCGACGTGGGTGTCTGAAAAATAAAATGAACGTATTTATAATTGCACAATGAATGTATCTTCGGTGTGAATAAACAATTCTATTGAAAAAAAATTATTATAATAAAAATTCGAAACACAAATTTTTTTTTACTCAATTTTCTGTCGGTATTTTATTTTTTATATTTTTTTTTGTGTCGTTGAAATGTTTGTTTCTGTGGTTCACAAGATAGGTGATGATACTAAAAATATGTTGTGAAAATTTCGAAGCGATCTGGACCTTTGTTCGAAAGTTAGAACTTTCACAAGGTTCGAAAAAGTGAATCATGGAAAAACGGCTTTGAAGTATAGGCGGTCCGGCGCGCCGCGCGGTATCTATCATAAGTGCAATATTATTTTATTTAATAGTATCCTGAGCTTTTTCAATTCTGTAAAGTTTAAAATATTCCTAACTGTTTAAGCTAATGGGATAAAAAATTTGAAAAAATGAAAAATGTTGAATTTATTTGCGTATATAAGGCCTTAACGAAACTACGTGAATCGTCGGAGCGTTTTTCGAACGTATCGTACACGAATGCTTATGGTTGAACGAAGGTGTGGAGAGAAATGGCGATGGTCGGTTGGAAAAGGGTGTGCCGATGGCACTAAAGGCGATAATGAGGATATGCAAGTCGAGGTTTTGTAAGGGTCGTGGAAGCCTTTTTTTTAACTAGCGGAGTGCGAGTGAATTATTTTTGACAGTCGCTACTGTCAGCGACTCGAGCGCTACGGAATAATTTAAGGGCTCCCATAGCCATACGCGTCCTGAAAACCGAGCAGGATTTAAATAATTATTATAATGGTTATGTGGTGAATAAAAATTAAATTGTTGATGTCACATTTTATATGAACTTTAGTACTATAAGAAATTTTTTTTTTAAGTTAACATTATTTTTCTGTTTCCTAAATTATCTTTTTATTCAGGAATAATGTAGTCAATTTTTAATATTTTTCAACTCTGTTTTTTTTTAGTTGATAATTTCGTTCGTTCTCTATAGTTTGACGAGAGATTTTATCAAGTTTTTGGTCGGATCATTCTTTATTAATTATTAAACAAATTTTTTTTTATTTTTTATTGCATGCAAAGGTTTAAAATACTGTGATTTTTTATTTTTGGAAAAAAATTCCCGCCGTCGGACTATAACTGCAATTATTCTACCAGAATCTTTTGTATTTTTGGAGATCGTATATGTTTTGGTGAAGTTATCGTGCCGATCTAAAAAATGATGTAAATATTTATTTTAAATAAATGAAAAAAAATCATTCTTCTTGAATAAATGATAAAAAATGTAAAATCAACAATTAAAATGTTTTCTCCACCATATAAGCTTCATAATAGTTTTTGAAATTCACTCGGTTATCAGCGTGCCGAGGAGTATGTGATTAAATATCATGTAAACACGTAGAACAACTCTCGACATCAGATTTCGAAGATTGACTATTTTTTATCCATCTCATAGGGAAAATTTCTTACGATAATTCGCAGTATTAATTCCATAAGGAACCCCCATAATAATATATATAATCCACATTCATGTGAAACCTTCGCCACAATTTTTCAATCAAACTTGCCCTTAAAAAAAAATTGTTAAAAGATGTTTCTAACATTCGTTTTTTAATTTCCATCATCAATTTCCCGCAGTTTTTCCGAGCGTATAATTTACCTAAGTTTTACTCATTAAAAAGTTGCAAGACGATCGTAGTAATAATGTGCTTGTCACTGGTGTGGAAACTTGGCCGATGAAGAAAGTAATTTTCCACATAATACTTTCGTCCCTTCATGCCGCACGAGCATGGTCACGTGATGAATTACCATTTTCACCGAGCTGGATGGGAGTTACGGGCAACTGTTGCCTCGTTGGCTGGGGCTGACTAGCGGCTCCATATTAATCAGCTAATTGTACTTGCAGCTCTTGTTATCGATGGCATACCGATTGAACCACCGACTGAAGGCTTACACGTGATATACCTCCGGGTTTATGGCAATACAACCATGTTAACGAATTTCCGAGTTCCCTTTAGAAAGCCCTTCATTATTCATGAAACATCGACACTCAAGCAATAAACAATGAACAATAATTATAATAATTATTATAACAATTTATATTCATAATAATTATTATGATAATTTATAATTACAATAATTATTATAATAATTTATAATTATAATAATTATTATAATAATTTATAATTATTATAATTATTTATAATAATGACATATATATAATAATAACACTCAAGCAATAAACAATAAACAATAATTATCATAATAATTTATAATTATGATAATTATTTATATTATATTTTTTATAATTAATTATAATAATCACATCTATAATAATAACACTTAAGCAATAAACAATAATTATTATAATAATTTATAATTATATTAATTATTTATAATAATAAATAATAAATAATAAATAATAAATAATAAATAATAAATAATAAATAATAAATAATAAATAATAAATAATAAATAATAAATAATAAATAATAAATAATAAATAATAAATAATAAATAATAAATAATAAATAATAAATAATAAATAATAAATAATAAATAATAAATAATAAATAATAAATAATAAATAATAAATAATAAATAATAAATAATAAATAATAAATAATAAATAATAAATAATAAATAATAAATAATAAATAATAAATAATAAATAATAAATAATAAATAATAAATAATAAATAATAAATAATAAATAATAAATAATAAATAATAAATAATAAATAATAAATAATAAATAATAAATAATAAATAATAAATAATAAATAATAAATAATAAATAATAAATAATAAATAATAAATAATAAATAATAAATAATAAATAATAAATAATAAATAATAAATAATAAATAATAAATAATAAATAATAAATAATAAATAATAAATAATAAATAATAAATAATAAATAATAAATAATAAATAATAAATAATAAATAATAAATAATAAATAATAAATAATAAATAATAAATAATAAATAATAAATAATAAATAATAAATAATAAATAATAAATAATAAATAATAAATAATAAATAATAAATAATAAATAATAAATAATAAATAATAAATAATAAATAATAAATAATAAATAATAAATAATAAATAATAAATAATAAATAATAAATAATAAATAATAAATAATAAATAATAAATAATAAATAATAAATAATAAATAATAAATAATAAATAATAAATAATAAATAATAAATAATAAATAATAAATAATAAATAATAAATAATAAATAATAAATAATAAATAATAAATAATAAATAATAAATAATAAATAATAAATAATAAATAATAAATAATAAATAATAAATAATAAATAATAAATAATAAATAATAAATAATAAATAATAAATAATAAATAATAAATAATAAATAATAAATAATAAATAATAAATAATAAATAATAAATAATAAATAATAAATAATAAATAATAAATAATAAATAATAAATAATAAATAATAAATAATAAATAATAAATAATAAATAATAAATAATAAATAATAAATAATAAATAATAAATAATATGACGCTGCCCAATATATTTATCATGAAATAAGTTATCGCGTAAAAACGTTATTCGGTTTGATAAGCAACGATATCTCACGTTTTATCGTTCAATATGAAACCCCAAAATGAAAAAAAATTACAAACTTTTTCAAAGTCCTGACCCAACGAGCCTCACGAAGTCCGGCCACACGGTACGTCCAGAACCCGGGTGGTAAAACGAATTTATTCGCGCTTCGTGTACGGATATATTTTTCATCCGAAGCTCGGTCACTTTCGCGAGGTACAGTGGGATATCAATATTTAAGCATCCCGGACGACGGCCAGGATACGCTTTCGAAAGGATATCTTTTTTTTTCGCGTACCTGCAAGCCCATCCCGACTATTTATGGATGCTTTCGAGCTGCCACTAAGCCAAGCGCTCGTCGTTTGCATTTCCAAAGTTTCGAAAAAAAAAGGAGACGAAAGAAGAGAAGCAGAAGGGTCGAAAAATATAAAACTCAAGAACGTGCAGGTTTTCGACCAACTAGACGACGAGGTTTCGTTTATATTTCACTCGAACTCTTTGACTCATCTGTGAAAAGGATTTTTTTTACTTTATTTTTTTTTTATTTGTAACTTTGCATCGGTTCTAGATATTTTGGCCTTTCATTCGCGAAAAGTAGCCGAGTTTTCAGTGGAGGCCCGTTGGATAGAACAAACTAAAAATGCGACCCACTGAATTGAAGATTGAAGATCGAGTGGTGTGAATAGCTCTCTCCGTTGCGGACGAGAAAATCGAGAGGAAAAAAATTCTTACGCGCTAGCCGAGGTCTCGAAAATATTCGCACCGCGTTTTCCGTGCTGTTTCGTGAAGTTTTCTAATTTGTACCCGAAAGGTTTAGAAGCTACCACTGTGTAAAAGCTTATGCAAAAAAAAATGTAGAAAAATATTGCAGTTGAATGAGATTCCGAGTTATTTTTTGAATATGTAAAAAATAAATTATCCTGAAACTTTGTGATGTAATCGTTTCGAGATCAACCCTCGTATTTAACATTGAAACATTGGCATTATGCAAATTGTTTTGATGGTAATAACGAAGAGTAGTTTTGGGCTAGCCAGGACCCTCATACTGGAGAGCTCCATTTAAAGGTCATTTTTGTATTTTTATGTGTACATCCCTCAGATAAGTTTCAAATAATTTTAAAACAATATTCGCAAACTTTCTCCGACCCACGTCAACATTAATGTCAACAATTTTCTGAGCTTAAATAACGAGGGAATAACATTTATTGAAAAATTAAAGATTTTATATTTTCAAGCCGCCATATTGGTTCCACCATTTTGGTTTTTAGGGATGAAAAATTATTTCGAAAAGAATGCGCATCTTTCTGTTGAAAAAATCATGTTGACGAAATTTTTTGTTCCTTTGATATTTTAGCTATAAAAAATTGACTAAAATTTCTATGGTATTTAAATGTAAAAAAATAAAGTTTATTTGAACGAAAAACTTTGAAGAGCAGTCGAAATTCGACATTTTTTTCTTAACGGGCGCCGATTTGTTAATTAAAAAAATAGCTTCCGCATCGCGATAACAATTTCGTTCTTCGGTCTTTCTGTGACGAATTTTATTTCTCCGAGAGAGAAATCAAGATTTTCCCAGAGAAAAATTAGAAACCATGCGCGCCAAGGATTTCTTCATAATGTGACAAATCTAGGGTTTAAAAAAATCAGATCTGCATTGTGCAAGGACGAATCCATAAAACGCAACAAAATTAAAACGATTTTCCATCGTATTCCCTAAAGAAATAAAATAATAAAATGGCTGAGTCTTCGCTCTTCGACGCAGCTCCGAAATTTTTTGTGACAACGCTTGTCGACCCTCAGAACTTTATCCGCCATTCGTGACGTCCTGCAAAATCGCGGCCATTTTCGTCACCATTTTCGTCACCATTTCCGTCCCATAAAATAGCCCGCAACAACAACAAAATGACGCCATTAACCTCGCGGACGACCTACCAGGTGTAGAAGTATGAAACCGGAATTTCCCTATAGATGGCGCCAGCCATCAGTTTAAGGACCGTGAAACTGCTACTGCAGCGCCATCGTCTACCTCTAACAGCTGACAAAGATTTTCAACACACAACAACTCAAGTCCCATACACCGGTATATTTTTCTATAACCTTAAACATGTCGAGTTTTGTGCCTACGAACTACGATTTGCGGACAGCATTGGTTTTCTGTTATCATTTGAAGAAAACTGCTGCAGAATCGCATCGAATGCCTGTCGAAGCTTACGGTGAACATGCTCTTGGTAAAACACAGTATTTCCAGTGGTTCAAAAAATTTAAAAGTGGTGATTTTGACGCGAGAAACGAAGAACGTGAAAGACCACCGAAAAAGTTTGAAGACAGCGAATTGCAGACATTGTTGGATGAGGACGACGCTCAAACGCAACAACAACTCGCAGATCAGTTAAACGTAACACGAGAAGCCGTCTCCATACGCTGAAAACCCATGGGAAAGATCCAAAAGGCAAAAAAGGCAACACAAAGTGATTTTGCTTCGTGATAATGCACCCGCACACACAGCAAAAGCGGTCAAGAAAACGGTTGAGGCGTTTGGTTGGGAAATACTTTCGCACGCGGCTTACTCACCAGACTTGGCTCCGTCCGATTACTACTTATTTGCATCGATGGGACACGCACTTGCTGAGCAACGCTTCACTTCTTACGAAAATGTACGAAAATCGCTCGATTACTGGTTTGCCTCAAAAGACCAACAATTTTTCTGGCGTGGTATCCAAAAATTGACAGAGGTGGAAAAAATGTATCGCTAACGATGGCCAATACTTCGAACCAAATATTTTCTATCATTTTCGAACAACAGACGTGTAATTATCACAAAAAAATTCCGGTTTCATACTTCTACACCTGATAACACGACCCGAAACGTCAACAAGGTTAATCCCATTTCTCATAAGCCTTCCTCAATCTTGGGTTCTATTGAAAAATCCCAACGACGTCTTCATTGAACCATCGAATTTATCGTTGAAACGGTTGATAAGACACGTAGGTGCGGAAGCCGCCGCGTTTGCGGTGCGAAGGTTATCGTTGTAACCCGATAGTTCATTTCTCAAGAATCACAGCATCCCGGAACCCTCGAACCGTAATCGCTCCGAGTTTTCCATCATTTTTCTTATCCCCCGCGCGTTATCGATTAACCGGTTGGCCAGAGTCTCGTCCCGTCGGCCTTACGATGGTTTTTCCAACGCCCGAGACCGTTCGCATCGAACCGATAAAACCCTCTATTCGTGCATCCGTCAATTTTGCCCCTGTCGTACTTAATCATCGCCTCGGATATATAGTTACCGAAAAAAGCTCTTTGCCGAATGAAAAAACCTACTAAAAAAATTTTTTTTATCTAGAAATTCGATATTAAATTGATATGGAATATATTGATATTGATTTGATATTAATAATTTACACATTAACGGGCTCTTCGTGTAGAAAACTTTGGCTAGTCGAAATTTAAAGGTTATTTATAATAATCGAAATTACTTTTAGTGTGATGGCCCTCAAAATTACTCATAGTTGTAATTTATTTATTTAATAGATAAGATAGTTGGTTTGCATTTCATTAGTTTCTTATTTCTCTGTAATCATTGATATCCCATGGAAAAGAATATTTCTATTTTTTTTTTATGGTTGAAAATATGTTTCTGACTGATGATAATTATTTTTGGGTTCTTTCCTGTTTCGATAAAATCAGGATTCCGGATTTGAAACTGTCGGCTTCATGTGAAGCCAGCGCTAATAATTGTCTTTGCCAAAATACATAGATTCATTCGAGATCAAGATTCTTTTCTCCGAGTAAATTTCAAAAAATCCTCGGACGGAAGAAATTTTCTTCAAAAAAATCAAGAAATCGCCGGATTTTAAAGTTTAAAATACAGAGAACATTTTTTCATTTAATAATTTATAAAATATTGTACAACCAAAAAATTACAAAAAACCTTCCTTCAAACTATAACTACTACATCACTCGATTAGATGAAATTAATAATCATTATAAATAATAATAATAACAAATAATTTATTATTACTCTTATTATCACCATTATCGATTATTATTATTATTATTATTGATTATTTGAATTGCTCTGAAATCCAAATATTGATAAATCGATAATTGATAAAATCGATAAATATCCGAATTGATCGTATTTATAAATTCGACAAAAATGTGGAGTTGATAAGGGAGCGAGCTCAGACGTCGGAAAATCGATGAACCGTTCTTATCTTGAGATCGCACTGTAAAGAACGTCTTTTTCTATTATATTTTTAGTCTCATACACCGCGACACCAGACCGGAGCCGTCGATAAGATGCTCGACCCTGAGAGGAGCCACGAGATTACCGGCGGCGCCGGATCATCGGAGCGAGGCACGTCTCAGAATTGATCCGAAGGTTCTCGTCTTCGTGGAGACACTTTACTCGAGACTCGGTCGAGAAATCGCCGAACTACTGGTCTACAACAGGATTAAGTGAGTATACTCCACGGTCGACATTCATAGAAAAATATTATCTGCACTATCCAACCGATAACCGAAGTCACAGAGCTATAAGTAGAAGCTGCACATAAAACGTTGTTCTTAAAATCTAGACTTAAAGAATACTAAAATTTTATAGGTTATTTGGGATATTTAGGTTTTTTTATAGCAATGAAAAATCACCTGGGGATTTATTTAATTATTTTTGTTTCAAATTTTGCAATTTTTTTATAAAGTTATTTTATTTTTGATAGTTTGAAATTTTTGGGCAATTTGAGAAACTTCTTGGGATGTTCTGGATTTTTTTTAAAATTGGTATCATATTTTTTTGTAGGAAAAATTTGGAAATAATTGAAAGCGTAGTGATTGATATAAAGATCCATCTTGCTGGCTTACATATGAACATGAAAATATAAAATTAGAAAAATGAATGAATTCAAAGAAAATGAAAAAATTCAATGAGTAAACCAATAAAAGCTTGATAAAATGTTAATCGATTACAATGTTTCAATAAGCACTTTTAGAAATTTGTCATCGAATTTAAAAAAAAAAAGGTGCAAAGTCAAAATTGATTGACAATTAGTTCTTCATAGAGAAACTCTGGCGGATGTAACCAATTATGAGAAAGCAATGTGCAAAGTTCGACTTTTCACCCTTGTTTTCATATAAAATCCGTTGGTAACTCTATTCTAGTCCGAAATAAATATATGGCGAATTCCGTGTCAAATTAAAAAAATTGAAAGTCGCATTAAGTCTGAACGCCTTGATGGATTTTGCGCCGATTCAATACGAAACATCTTTCGATAATAGTGCGACATTGTACCAAATTTTAGTCCGATATCTCGAAATTTGTGGAAGCTAGAGCACTTACGTTGATTTTTGAAAAATTTCAAAATAAGATAAAATATGAATGGCTCGATGGAATTTGCCCAAATTCAATACAAAACATGTTTTAATAATAGTGCAACTTTGTGCCAAATTTTAGTCCGATATCTCGAAAATTGCACCAGCCAGAGAGCGAACAGCAATTTTTGACACCTTTCAAAATTCTTCAAAACAAAAGCACTCGATGGATTTTTTTCAAATTCAGTAACAAGCATCTCCCCGTAGTAGTACAACATTCTACTAAATTTGAGCTCGATATCTCTAAAATTGTGGGAGCTAGAGACCGAAAATAAATTTTTGAATTTTTTTCAAATCGCGTAAAAACAAAAGAACTACATGAATTTTTCTAAAAATTTAATCATGCTATGCGCCTTGAACCCTCCACATGTGCGACAAATTTCAGTTTGATATCTCAAGCCGTTCTCAAGTTGCGAACGTTCAACCAATGTTACATACACACACACACACACATACATCCGGACATTTTTTCTGAATATCATTTTTAGATATTTTGGGACATTCTGACCACGTTTTCACGACCATCTCGAAGAAAAAAACCTCGCCAAAACAAAGCTTTCTCTATGAATCAGCAGAGAAGAAAAACGACGAGATAATACAATCACGAGATATCACCGTACAAATCCGCGATCGGAGTTGACGCGGAACTAACACAAGAGTCGAAAATCCGGTGGGGTTTAGTAACAATTCTTACGGTCGAGCGGCGCGGATAATCAAACAATAATGACGAGGATAATGCGTCGGAGTGGGACGAGGGGTGGGGGGCTTTTGCGGGTGGCTATCGGGAAATGTCGCGGTAGCGAGGGCGAGAAGGGTTGGCAAGGGATGAAGAGAGAGGGTTTGGGGAGGTCGAGAACGTTGCGCCGGGATCACGTAGCGGCCGGGGGATGAAGTTGCAGGCAGGCGGTGGACTCTGGCGGACGCGAAGCGAAAGAGAAAGAGGACGAGAAACGGAAGGGGTTGATGACGTTGGTGAGGTATATATACCAGAGTGGTCCTTATGATGGCTTCGGACGAATTTTGACCCGCTCCCCCCTCAGATTGGCTCCAAATAATTTTAAAAAAAGTTTCCAAAATTAGCAGCCCGCCGTCTTTAAAACCGGCCATTACCAGCAGGGGTCATTTTTCCCCTTTTAAATACACAGGATTTACCGACTCTCTAGTAATATCCCTATTCGGGTCTCTTGAAATCATCTTAAAAATCCAAGAAGTATCTCAATGAGTCCGTGGTGCCTTTGTACATGAAAAAAAAATCTTACGGTTCGATTTTGAAATGGTTATGGGTCGTTCCACGCCGATATATAAAAATATTTTTCGGGTTTTTCTAATTCCCGGATAATTTTGTCAGAAAATTTTTTATATTTGAATTATCAATCCTAAAATTCAGAATACTGATCTTGAACGCCATATTGGTCATTCCGACTCAATTTGTTTTTTTTCCTTTTTTCGTTTTTCCTCTAGTTGCCGAATAATTTTATCAAAAGAAAGTTCAGAATATCCGATCTTATTCTGAAAATTGAAAATACTGGTCTTGAAATTAATATGGGCTATTCCAACTCGAAACACTATTTATTTTGAAAAATTAAATTTTAATGGAAAATAAAGAATGTTTCTAGTTGGAAAGGCCCATATTAATTTCAAGTTCGGTATTTTTAATCTTTAGAATGAGATCGGATATTTCGAACTCTCTTTTGATAAAATTATTCGGCAACTGGAGGAAAAACGAAAGAAGAAAAAAAAACAAATTGAGTCGGAATGACCAATATGGCTTTCAAGATCAGTATTTTAAATTTTAAGATCGATATTTCAAATCTAAAAAATTTCACTGACAAAATTATCCGGGAATAAAGAAAAACCGAAAAACATGTTTATATATCGGCGTGGAACGACCCGTACCTATTTCAAAATCAAACCGTAAGATTTTTTTTTTCATGCACAAAGGTGCCACGGGCTCATTGAGATTGAGATTGGATTTTTAAGATGATTTCAAGCGACTCAAATAGGCATGTTACTAGAGAGTCGAAAAATCCTGTGTATTTCAAAGGGGAAAAATGCCCCCTGCTGGTAATAGCCGGTTTTAAAGATGGCGGGCTGCCAATTTACGGAACTTTTTTTTTAATTATTTGGAGCCAATCTGGTGGGGGAGCGGGTCAAAATTCGTCCAAAGGCAATATAAGGACCACTCTAATATATACGTATCGTAATCGGAAAACCAACACTGGTACAGATGGACATAGACACGGTTGTCCCATACACGGGCTATGGGTGACTCCGGTGCATCCCGGAAACGGTTACCGAACGACCAACCACCGACTCGCCAGCTCCTCTAGCTCTCTCCATCTCTCTCTTTCTCTCTTTCTCTTTCTCATGGCTTTGACTCTCTTTCCTTCTATCGTTCTATGTTATCCGACGCAATTTCATAATCGATAATCGTTTCTCTTACTCGTGGTTGCGTCACACGTTTTCCTCTTGGGTTCGGGCTGTATTAAGGCCTTGTGTACGCTATTTCGCCGATTTCCGAAGGTACTTTTCTGGACGCGGTTGAAAAGAAATTACGCATATATTGACAACATTTTTTGTTTAACGATCATTTATGCATATTAGGGTGGTTCTTATTTGGGTCATTTTTGAAATGTGATTGGAGAGTGGTGTCAATCAATGGGAGAAAAAAAAAAAATTTTTTTTGAGCCTATTCGAAACTTGAAATTTTTTTACTCAATTTTCTGTCGGTATTTTATTTTTTATATTTTTTTTGTGTCATTGAAATTATTGTTTCTTTGGTTTACACGATAGGTGATGATAATAAGAATATGTTGTAAAATTTTCAAAGCGATCTGAAGCTTCGTTCAAAAATTAGAACTTTCACGAGATTTCAAAAGATACATTAGTTTATTATGTAATATCTCCATTATTTGTTAATATTTCTGATTTGTTTTACACATACTTAACCATGCGCATAAATGAGCTGTAAAAAAAATGTTGTCAATACATGCGTCATTTTTTTTAATCGCGTCTAGAAAAGTACCTTTGAAAATCGGCGAAATCGCGTGTATAAGGCCTTGAGGGGTTATACGCAGTTGCAAGGCCAAAAAAACGTTGTTTTTTACGAATTTTTTCTGAAAAGGGTTTTCATTTGACAAATACAAGAAGTATTGATAAATGTAGTGGTAGCATTTAACTTTATATCAGCATTTTTTATTTTTTAAAATATTAACTTATTCTGCTCCTGTAGACGATCTCCTGGAGGTCTTCCAAAAAAAAGGTGTCTGGCGGTGAGCACGATATCTCCAGTTTGGATTATCTAAAATGAAAAAAACAAAAAGTTTCTATAAGTGGATAGACAAATCTAAGTAATGATCGAAGGAATAGTTAAAATTTTGATTTTTGACAAAATGGCGGCTCCAAAAAGAAAAAATTCCAATTTTCGACCGAAAATTTCTCGTTGATATGTTTAAAAAAAATATAAATAATTATCGGAATTCTCATTCCTTCGATCAATACCTGAAGAATATATCTGATAGTGTTGTGTCAAAATTGCAGACTTATCGGTTGCGCCGTTTTTGAGAAATCATTAGGAGCTTCTAATATTCCAATTTGTTGTTGTATAAACGAAAAATCGATTTTTTTAAATTTCCAACAGCGTATAACCCCTTAAGCTCGATGCTCGTTCGATATCTCTATGTACGGAACGAGAGCTTCCAACGAGGACCCTTCCTCCGTCCTCTCGCGACGTCTATTCTCCATCGCATCTCTTCTATATCTCTCACTCAACCGCGGTTAATCCCTCTTTGCAAGTTGGCTTAGCTATACAGCCTCGTTGAAAACAAAATCCACCCGGGGCTTTCACGCCTCTCTGTAATACATCACTCGTGTCGCGCACTACGGCTGTTCAATTATGAACTATTTGATTAATTGATTACGGAAAAAAATTCCATGTTTGTACATGAGATGTACTCGAGAGGGAGTAAAACACGATGAACTTTTTTTTAGCAATCGTATGTTTGAGTTCTACGCTCGTGTGTGTGTTGTAGCGGATTATGTTTGGATATTGTTGATATGCATATTTTTTTATATGTCCGATATATGAGGAAAATTGATTTTGCAATGATAGAAATAATATATGGGGTAAAATTTCCCAATTCACCGAACTGAAATCTTCATATCGCCCGATGTGGACGACGATTTTTTTTTAGTATTCTTTGGGTCCTACGACCTCACTAATTTTTTTGTAGATTTTTTTGACCCCTCCTTCTCCTCCCCTCCCCCCGCTATATTATTTTTATCAAGAGGTAACTGCTGTTTGGCCTCTTTTTATTTGGATAAAATTTTTTTCCCGTATACTCTATTGAAATTGAAGAACTTTTTTTGTCAAATTGGAGTGGGCAGCAGGTTCCTAATATTTTTATTTATTTTTTTGAAATTCTGCAAAAATTTGATTTTTTCCGAAATTTGAATGTATGATAATGGCTTCCTATCTAAAAAAAAAAAAGAAAAATGAAATCTATCCTACAAAAAAATCGATACTTCGATTATTTCGATAGAAAATCGATTTTTGAGTATGAATTAATTGTTGCTATCATCAGGAGGTAACTTCTATTTCCTATCGATTTTCTATCGAAATAATCGGAATATCGATTTTTTGCAAGATAAATTTCATTTATCTTTTCTTTTTTTAGATGGGAAACCATTATCATATATTCAAATTTCGGAAAAAATCGAATTTTTGCAAAATTTCAAAAAAATGAACGAAAATATTAGGAACCCACTGCCCACTCCAATTTTATGAAAAAAGTTCTTCAATTCCAATAGAGTACCCGGGAAAAAAATTACATCCAAATTAAAAGGGGGCAAATAGCAGTTACCTCTTGATAAAAATAATATGGCGCGGGGCAGGGGAGGGGAAGGAGGGGTCTAAAAAATCTAAAAAAAAATTAGTGAGGTCGTAGGATCCAAAAGATACCAAAAAAAAAAAAAATCATCGTCCACATCGGGGGATCGTAGGGTTTCAGTTCGGTGAATTGGGAAATTTTGCCCCATATGTAGTTTTAGCGAATGTTTTTTCGATTTTCGTTACTGCTATAATTATTAGAGGCCATTTGTTAAAGTTTATTTAACAATCATTAGTTCAATGGGATCCTAAAACACGTACGGAATTTGATATCCATCCACACCCTTTTTAGATTGAAAAAGTATAAATTAATGAACATTTTCGCATTTTATTTCGTGCTAGAAAATAAATAATTCAACTATGAATGTTACAATTGTTCAGTTCATAAAAAAATGTATATGGAGTAAGGTTTATTCTCTCGGAATCCGAAACAATATGTTAATAGAAATCCCTTGAATGTTTCGTACCAATTCATTGAACTAATAATTCGGAAATAAATGTTAACTTCCACGATAATCGAGAATTGTTATGTATTTAAGCCTCATATCGCAATTAACCTCCGTTTGAGGGAGTTATTATTCGAAACAAATATTTCACTGCAATGCAACAATATAATTTCAACCTAACGAAAATTTGTATGCATTTTTAAACAATCGATTTCACTGAAAATTTAATTTTTCGATTATTCCAAAACTTCGAAGGGTAGTTTCACCCCCTGAATACAAACTTATGTACGTATTGAACGAAAAATAAAATACATGCATCTCATTTTCATAGTGTTTCGCGAATCATACTTCGAATTGAAGATGGATGCATCATATTTCTTGTTTCCGTCTTCACATCTCTCTAAGATTAGTCATTCATGTTTGGTGCTTCAAAAAGTACTCTAAAGTGCTCCAAAAAATTCCACAAAATTCACGAAATCTCCCCAACTATCCTAGAACGAAATTCAATCATCATATTGCCAGAATATAATATTTGTTTAAACAATCTAATCATGTAATTAAATAAAAACGCGAAGAACCATCACGACAAGGCACGAATGACCCATCGTTACAACCTAAGGATTAAATCCAGAATGGATTGCGCCATTGGCGAGGACGACTCTACAGAATTGAAATATCGCTGGGAAGTTTGGGTGCAACTGCACGGGGTCGACAAGGGTTTCGGTTCCCGCTGCTGGTGCTGCCACTGCGGGACTTCGCAGAACTAACTATCGCGAGGGTTTCGCCCGCCTTCATTAAGATAATCAGCGCCAACCGAATAAATTTCAAACCAAAGCGAGAATCCGGGACCTATTTGAGCTACGCGCTAGGTGTGGGCATAAACCTATATGGGCTATTCCATACGAACAGAACTGTTTTTTCGGCCGATGTTTTTTTATTCCCTCGAAATTGAATGGAGTTGAAGTATGACTCGAAACAGTGGTTGATTCCAAATCTTAAGCCTCTAGGTTTACTCCTTATCATACTCCTGTAATCGATATTTTTACTACTTTCGAAGTTTTGAAGCGTTTAATTATGAGACCTCAGTATCAAAAATGTTTTCTTATGATTTGAGGCAAAAAAACACAAAAAACTTCGTATCTCGAAAAGTGATATTTTTTTTTTGGTCCCAATTTTTTGTAATCTTCCCATGATTATTCTGAAGCTACTGTGAAAATTTCGTGATGGAACTCAGAAATTTCTGGGTACCGTAAATTCCGTAATCTGAAATACGGGTATTTCTGATTTTTCGTAATATCCCCAAATTTCTGGGTATCGTAAATTTCTGAGTTCCATCACGAAATTTATACAGTAGCTTCAGAATAATCATGGGAAGATTACAAACAATTGGGACCAAGAAAAAAATATCACTTTTCGAGATATAAAGTTTCTTGTGTTTTTTTGCCTCAAATCATAAGAAAACATTTTTGATACTGAGGTCTCATAATTTTATGAGAAAGTACGAAAAAATACCGATCTAAAACACTCGTGACAACATCAATTTAATCCAGAAATAAAGACGCCTCGAAACCTTCGAAAGTGGTAAAAATACCAATTACAGGAGTATAGTGAGGAGTAAACCTAGAGGCCTAAGATTCGGAGTCAACCACTATTTCGAGTCATACTTCAACTCCTTTCAATTTCGAGAGAATAAAAAAACATGGGCTGAAAAAGTAATCTTCCTCGTATGGAATACCCCATATACTCCTTTTCCTCCCCCTCCCCCCTGGCCAACTGTTAGCATGGAATACATCGAATTGAATACGACGACATCACTATTGTATACATATCTGACGGTATTGACGACGTGTACGAGGCGTTCGACGCTAAATCGAACCGACAATTATTGAAATAATTCGGAATATTGATTTTCTATCCGTTATGTAGAGTAGTTGTAACAGACTACATCGACGATGAGCCGATTATGAATTTTCATGCAAAAACATTTAGAAAATTGTAACCGCCAACCCTTGCATTTTTTTTCGGATGTTCACGGAACGTTTTTTTGTTTATACAAACGGTAGAATTTCTATATCTACTGATATTATACTAGAATAGTCGGTCAAGGGCTCACATACTCCTGCGCACGCTGAAAACCGAATTAATGTGATGAATTATGGGAAAGACTGTACGGTAAAAAAATTAAATCGTTAATTTCGAATTTGTTATTGACTTTTCGACTGTAAGATACATTTTTTTCAAATGTTGACATTTTTTCTTCTATGTATCTAAGACCGTGTCTCTAGAGAGTCTGCAAGATAACTCAGTAAATTCTCAATGATTTGAAATTTTTTTAAAAATAATAATTATCTTCTCTATTCTATATGGATGAGAGTTTCTTTTCAATATTTTAATTGGATTATTCTTCAGAAATTATTCAATACAATTATTTTTTCTTTGCATATGATAATTCAAAATATTGTAGTTTCTTTATTTTTGAAAAATTTACTCCGTCAGAGAATAACTACTACAGTGCTTTCCCAGATGTTTTCTCATTTTTACAGATTGGATAATTTTTGCTGAAGTTATAATGCCAACCATGGTTTTATGAATATCATAAAAAAATAATATTAATTTGTTTTTAAAATTTCTTTCTTTCTGATAGGTAGTTGAAAAGTGAATAAAAACTGAAACTTTTGTTAATTTTGTTTGTTTTTGTTTTTGTTCTTCAAATTCACTCGGTTTCGAGGGCATTCAGGGTTCTGTGAGCCCTTGAACTAGACTAAGACCAAGACTAAGACCGAGTCGAAAGAAAAAAAATTAAAACCAAGGCTGCTGACCGATTAACGAATCCCATTCCATCCTGATAACATCCACGATGCGAAAAAAAACAATCCCACAGCCCCAAATCAAGCCCTTATAAATATAAAACAATTGTTGCGACGTATTTTCCACACCTATTTGAAAAAGCAAGTGAATATAGCCAATGTCGGCTAGGGCTGGAAAGTCCTATATGTAGTTTCTACCTTATAATAATTAACGCTCGTGCGAATACATCGAGAAGGCTACACAGTTTCACGAGAATCCCACTCGAAGGTACAAAATATATAACTCGCACGTTTGCAACCCCCGGAGGCTCTCATGCAGACTTGAAAGCCACTATATGAGGGTTCGCGCATGCTAAGCGTATGCATGAATCGCGCTTGTATATATATGGGGCAAAATTCCCCAATTCACCGAACTGAAACCCTTCTATCCCCCGATGTGGTCGATGATTTTTTTTTTAGTATCTTTTGGATCCTACGACCTCATTGCTTTTTTTCAAGATTTTTTAGACCCCTCTTTCCCCTCCCCTCCCTCCGTCATTTTATTTTTATCAAGAGGTAACTGATATTTTCCCCCTTTTTATTTGGATGAAATTTTTTTCCCGGATACTCTATTGAAATTGAAGAACTTTTTTCATAAAATTGGAATGGACAGCGGGTTCCTAATATTTTTATTTTTTTTTTTTTAATTTTGCAAAAATTCGATTTTTTCTGAAATTTGAATATATGATAATGGTTTTTTATCTAAAAAAAGGAAAGAAAAATGAAATCTATTTTGCGAAAAAATCAATATTCCGATTATTTCGATAGAAAATCGATAGGGAATATCAGTTACCTCCTGATGATAGCAACAATTAATTCATTCTCAAAAATCGATTTTCTATCGAAATAATCGAAATATCGATTTTTTCGCAAGATAGATTTCATTTTTATTTTCTTTTTTTAGATGGAAAACCATCATCATATATTAAAATTTCAGAAAAACTCGAATTTTTGCAAAATTTCAAAAAAATAAATAAAAATATTAGAAACCCTCTGCCCACTTGAGTTTCATAAAAAAAGTTCTTAAATTCCAATAGAGTATCTGGGAAAAAAATGTCATCCAAATAAAAGGCGGACAAATAACAGTTACCTCTTGATAAAAATAATATGGTGGGGGGAGGGGAGGAAAAGGAGGGGTCTAAAAAATCTAAAAAAAAATTAGTGAGGTCGTAGGACCCAAAAGATACTAAAAAAAAAAAATAATCGTCCACATCGGGGGATAGGAGGGTTTGAGTTCGGTGAATTAGGAAATTTTGCCCCATATATATACGTGTGCGTAATATATATGTGCGTATGTGCGATGTACGTCGCACATACACTCGCGACCCGGCCATTGTTCGCCCGTGTTCGTTGCATATCGGTATGTGCGCTCGGTACATCCGGTGTGAACCGAGCGCAAGCTGCCACCCGGCAGCTGCGTGCACCGAGTAATTTTGAGCCAATGCTAGATTACATCGTACGCCGGTCTAATACCCTTAGCGGTTTTCGCCCAATTATACCAAACTCCATCTATTAATCGAACGTGACTCACCCCCTCGCGAACGCGACTTTGAAGGGGTTGCGAGGGCGGGCAGAGGGTTAGTGACTTTGACGCGTTTAGATTGAAACATGACAATTACTTGACACTTTACTTAAGGCCTTACATACGCGATTTCGCCGATTTTCGAAGGTACTTTTCTAGACGCGGATGAAAAAAAATGACGCATATATTGACAACCATTTTTTTACAGATCATTTATGCACATGGTTAACCCTACGTCCGTAATCTGGGACATTATTGGCACAAGCCGAATTTTCAAGTCAAATATCTCCGAAATTCGAAAAAGGCGGGGCTTGACTCCTTTTTGTAAAAAAAACTAGGTGTGGGTGAGAACTCGTATGCACGAGGTCGCTTAGATCCGTTAAGGCCTTACATACAGTTAGAAGGCTTTAAAAAGACGGATTTTCAAGAATTTTTTTCGCGCAGACTATTCAATTTATTAATTTGACAATTGGTGTACATATTATAATAACCTTATAATATATTTACATATTTTTTATTTGTAAAAATAATCATCGCGAATGTTGCTATCGCCGATCTCCTAGAGCTCCGCAAAAAAAAACAATTTTGCGGTGATCACGATATCTCTGGACCGGATTATCTGAAATGAAAAAACCAAATAAATTTCGTTAATATAATACATTATCTAGTATTTAATCGAAGGAATTAGCGAAAAAATAATTTTTGACAAAATGGCGACTTCTCAAAATAAAAGACTCGATTTTGAACGAAAATTTAAGCCTTAAATTGTTTATAAAATGGAAAATATTTATCGGAGAAAAAAAATCTTCGATTAATTACTAAAAAATCTAGTTAAAAAGGTTGTGTTGAAATTTGAGACTGATCGGTTCAGCCGTTTTCGAGAAATCTTGATCACCGATTTTGAAAACATAGTTTTGAGAAAAACGCGTTTAAAGTTTCAAAAGCGTTTTACATGTGGTAAATTTCGTTTTTTTTCAACTTACATGGAGTCATCTATTCCAGGGCCATATAATAATCCGTTCGCATCGTTGGCAGCTTCTAATAATTCGATTTGATGCTGTTCGATTTTTTAAAAATTACAAGTGTATGTAACCCCTTAAATTATTCCTGAGCAGTAGAAATTTGAAGTCTCGATCGTGCCATTAATGACCCAGATTACGGTTGCTGTCGGAATTTCGTGCGAGTAAGTAAAATTGAACTAACGTTACTTTTGGACTTATATTTTTATTTTTAACTTGTTTGAATTATATTCAATGATGTGTGTATACTTTATTAACATAACCATGAAATGTAGAAAACAAAACAAAAAGTAGTGCGAAAAGTATCGCACTACTTTTTTTGCTTATCATGCACTAATGAAAAAATTTTAGACCAATGTATATGAGTATGATAATCACTTTTTGTATAATATGTAAAACTTTTGTGAAAGTTTTTGATAAGGAAAGGTGAAAAAAATACCAAAACTATTATTTTTTTATATTTTTCCTTACCTGACAGAAACGACATTTTTTATAGTCAAACTAATTATACTTTTTGAAAATAACCCGTATAAAATTATTTTTTTCCTCAAAGTACATATATTTAACTGTAGAACTCCGTTGGAATTTTTCGTTTTAATGAAATTTTCATCAAGATATGATTTTTTGCATAATAATTGATGTTTTCCCGATTTTGTTGTAAAATATTTGTCATAAAAAATGTTATTTATTATAAATCACTAAAAAAAATTATTGAGATATCAAATGGGATCTGAGATAAGTATTACAGAATTTTTTCAGATTTCTTGAGCGTAATTTTCTGAGTCAAAACATCAACAGGTTATTAAGGAAATATTAACAAATGGCGGAGCTATCACATAATAAAGCAATGTTTTTTATATAATGCATGCAAATATTTTGAGCAATGCATAATGAACCAACAATATAAAAAAAAAATTATTATTATAAAAATTCGAAACTTAACATTTTTTCACTCAATTTTCTGTCGGTATTTTATTTTTTATATTTTTTTTGTGTCATTAAAATTTTTGTTTCTGTAGTTCACACGATAGGTGATGATACTAAAAACATGTTGTAAATATTTCAAAACGATCTGAACCTTCGTTCAAAAGTCAAAACTCTCACAAAGTCCGAAAAAATACATTGCTTTATTATGTAATATCTCCGCCATTTCTTAATATTCATGATTTTTCTTTACATATACTCAACCATCTCCATAAATGATCTTACAAAAAAATGTTGTCAATATATGCTTCATTTTTTTTTTGAACCTCGTCCAGAAAAGTACCTTCAAAAATCGGCGAAGCGTATGTAAGGCCTCAAACCCCTTCATCCCACATTCCAGCAACCCAAACAAACATAATACACCCATGGTCAACATCAAATCCCATTTGTTCACTCCCACCGCATCCCAACATTCCAAAAATTGCTCCAACGAAACCATGCTCTCACAAAAACCGAACGAAATAAAAAAATTCCCCACCCCCCAAAAATCGCGATAAATGTAATTCACCGGACTCCAGCGAATAATGGTAAGAGCTTCGTTACGAACGCCGTTTTCGTCTTCATTACAGAGCCTCCGTTTCGCTCCGCAAAAATGACAGGCCGTTCCATCGCGCCCGAGGAATTCCCCGAATTTTCGGATTTTATAACCGGATAATAGACGCGCCGCGTTTGTTAACACGGCATATTCGTAACGTTGCAGCTCATTCGCCGAAACTTTCGACATTCCGAACATTCCGTCGTCCGCAACGAGTATGGATCCGAGAAAAAAAAAATACGACGGACGGTAGAAGAATTTAAAAAAACGAGAAATTCCAAAAAAAAAAAAAAAAAAATAACAACAACGAAATAAAAAAATAAAAAAAAAAAAGATACAGAGCGCAGAGACGGAAGAGAACTCGGTGTATCTCGCTGGCTCGGAGAAAAATGAATTAGTTGGCTCGGCCACTCGGGAAATATAGTATTCGAGCCTCAGGTGGGCAATCGTGTGGCTGCACCGGGTTTTCTCACCCTCCCACGCATTATAGGGCATCCCGAGAGCTATATGTACAAACTGCGCTGCTGCTGTTCGTATTTTTATTCGGTATGTATGGGTCGAGGCGCGCCGTTTCGCCTGACTGAAACTCTTCTGTTTCCCGATGTGGTCGATGATTTTTTTTTTTTTTTTAAGGGGTTTTTTGGATCCTCGGACATCACTGATTTTTTTTTGAATTTATTCGACCCCTCTTTCACCTCCCCCCACACCGACTTGTTTTTTTTTAAAGCGGTAACTGGTATTTTGCTTATTCGGAGTTGAACACAATTTTTTTTTCCAGATACTTTATCGAAATTGAAGATTTTTTAAAAATAAAATTTAAATGGCGCTCGTCTTCATAATATCTTTTTTTATTTTAAAAAAATTCGAATTTTTTTGGAAATCTCAATATGTGATAATGGTTTCCTAAAAAAAGAAAATAAAAATTAAATCTCTCTTGAAAAAGTCGATTTTTCGATTATTTTTGACAGACCATTGATCTTTTGATTATTTTTTCCTAAAATAAAAATAATAGGAAATAATGAAAAAATCGAAACCACTATCATATACTGAACTTTCGAAATAACTCGAACTCGTCCACATCATAAAAAAATGGAATAAATATTAGAAAAACGAGCGTCATTTTAATTTTATAAAAAAAAAAAATCTGCAATTTGATAAAGTATTTGTCAAAAAAATGTTATCCGATTAAAAATTGGCGAAATAGCAGTGATCTCTTGAAAAAAAAGAAAGAGCGGAGGGGAAGGAGAGGTCGAAAAAATATGAAAAAAAAAAATCAGTTTTCATCCGAGCATCCAAAAGATACTAAAAAAAAATCATCGGCCACATCGGGGAAAATTAGGGTTTTAGTCAGGCGAAAAGGCGCGATTCGCCCCATATAGGATTATACCGCTCGAACGACCACTGGTCCGCGGTATGTTGTACAGACACACCCGCGACCATCGTCTATACGCCTACGAATTCAACGAGGTTGAATAATAGAAAATATTTCTCACCCCCAAAATGTCCGTCGCAGAATCGCGAATGCCTACTAAAATTCCACTCACGCGATCGATTCAAATTACTCGTATATCATTTTATTTAATTCAATAGTTGCCTTCGGCTCTTTTGAAATCTGTAAAATAAATGCGACTCCGTATGAATATTAATTTACGAATAATAATAATGGTGAGAATTGTAAAATAATTTCATTTATGTATATCGATAAATTGATTTTCCAGATTGTAAAAGAGTTAGAGGAAACAATGGAATTTGTACAATAAAGTACAATGAGTTATTCCGTGTCATGGATGGAATTTTAGGAGGGTATGTAACAACGCTGGGGCGATTTTTTATTATTAATTTTGAGACAGGGATTCTACTTTTCCGTTCAATTACGGTTGAGTTTTATGTAGGACAAATCATACTCTATGACAAATTCAATATATTGACAGATTTCTTATTTCGTTGGGCGCTGGCTAGCAATTTCGACTTGCAATTATATTAATTCGACAAGTCCGTATATTTATACAGGGGAATTCGATTGGATGACCCTTTCGTTATTTTGTGAAAGTCAAAGGGAGCAGAGAAAAGTTTTAAGACAAGATGCGAGTACTTACTTAGAATTATTCTGGTATTTTATTAGTTCTGACGGTTTTCGTCCTTCCACGATTTGACATATTCGTGACCTCATCTTGTTCGTTCAATTTTCTCGGTTTTTTCTTTTATTCCTGCTCGATGAACCGCTTCTTCTCACACACAACGATACAACGATACAATATAAATTATAGAACGCGTCTTAACGGAGCATTGATGTCTAGAAGCTTGTTTTTTAAGTCATTTTTAGGAATTAATTTTTTGAAAACTATCGAACCTATAGTGCCGGGATTTTTCACACATAATGAGTCATGTTTTAACTAACAGCACAAATTTTTATGAACGATTTTGTTGAAATTTACACAAGTTATGCGCTGTTACGCAGATCACGGCGTGAGATGCTCGTCCAAACGGGCGCACGGATTGTCGCGGTTCTTGTCGTCTGAATCAGAGGAACGGTCAAATGAAATTTTTTTATCATGTATAGTTTTGAAGTAATAAAACGTTTCCCCAACAAAATTTCAAATGCATGCATTTTCCCATATAAAATTCGATTGCTCGTAGGAATGGGTCAGACTTATCGGACAAATTCCCGATTGAGACCAATTTTTTTTCTATTTATGTTGATTACTTTTGAAGATACCAAAGAAATTCTGACATCACGCAATTAAGAACCACCCTAATCTATATATATAAAAATGTTCCGTGACTGACAGACTGACTGACTGACTGACAAAAAACGCACAGCCTAAACCACTCATAATAAAAACATGAAATTTGAAACAGATGTTCCTCCGAGGGTGTAGAGGTCCACTAAGAAAGGATTTTCCAAAAATCAACCCCTACCCAAAGAAAAACGATGGAAACCAAAGAAAAAAAAATTCGTCACGAAAAGTCCCGCGTTAATGAGACTTGGCGAAATCAAAAAAGTCATCGATAAACACACCAACTTCGTTTGAAATCAAACAAAGTTGATACCCGAAATCTACGCGGACCCGAAAGTCGCGCCTAGCCTCTGGTTATCATATAAGACTGTGGAACATCGGAAACTGGCGGGGTTGAGAATCTTCGAAAAGGTCAATACTTCTGGGGTTTCGACGAACGAGCCGGTAAGCCAGAACGAAAAGAAAAAGACGAAGGAAACTTGACACCCTCTCTACCCCGGTTCGTCATCCGCGGTGGAACCGCGAGGGGATGCAACCCCTCGTGGCGCACGATCTTGAGAAGCCCTATATACGCGAGTTAGAAGTCACCCTTGACTACCCATCGGTTTCTCTTTTACCATCCATCCTTCGTGTTCATTCAATCCCGAATGACTCGCAGCTCCGTAGGTTCATTCACAACCTCGGCAACCAAAACCATTGGCATTCCCTACCATTTCCCGCGATAATCCTCCATATCTGATACCTTTACCCGCTGCCGACCATTTTCTTTGGAAATCGCTCAATACCGCTCACCGTTGCGCGATGTCCCGACTATCACACGCGATCCCGATTAGGTCCTTCCTTCAAATCTGCACGGTTCTTTCACGACTTTCGTTGAAGGGTTTATCTACGCGGAAAAGAAATTCTTCATTTTTTTATTCCATTAGCCTCAACGGTTGGGAATATTTGAAGCTTTACGAAAATGAGAAATTCAAAAAATTGTTAAGGTTTTTTGAACCTCGCGAAAGTTCTAACTTTTGAACGATGGTTCAAATGGCTTTGAAATTTTTAGAACATAGTCTTAGTACCATCACCTATCGTGTGAACCACAAAAACAAGAATTTCAATGACACACAAAAAAAATATGGAAAATAAAATACCGACGAAAAATTTAGTTAAAGATTTAAGTTACGAATTTTTGTTATAATAATTTTTTTGTATGATATTGTTGGTTCACACTAAAGATACATTCATTATGCAGTTATGAATATATTTTTTTTTAATCACGTCTAGAAAAGTACCTTCGAAAAAATCGGCGAAATAGCGTATATATAAGGCCTTAAACTCGCTCCAGACAAGCGTACAGTCGCACTACAGTCGTCGAAAGATCACCTAAGCCTGGATATAATTCAAACTGCAATCTATTTTTGCTCCCTCATATAGGAAGCTTTGTGACGGTCCAAAAATTTGCCATCGGGAATTTGATGTTAATAGGTTTAAAATCTCCCAAAACATCGAGAAATAACACTTGTAGAAAATGTCCGGATGTGTCTGTGTGTATGTAACGACCCTACAAAATTCAAACGTCCAGAATTCGAAAACGGTTTGAGCTACAGCGCTCAAATTTTGCACAGCTCCGGTGCCTTATAATCCCACATTATCTGCAATTTTTGCAATAATCGACGGAACCGTTCGAATTTGACGTTTTGAACTTTTCAAAAAATGACTCTACGCACTCCAGCGTCCGCAAATTTTAAGATATTCCTCTAAATAGTTCTTCACATATAGAGTTGTGACACACATGTGTGTTTGGTATTTCATTTGAGACGAATCCATCGAGAAGTTTGGATGTTATGATATCTTAAGTTTTCCGAAAAATCAACTTCGTCGTTCTATCTACTGCTAATTTCAACCAATCGAACCTTCGAACCATTCGAATTTCGTATGAGTGTGTAATATCATTCATATATGATACAGATAGAATCTAAAGAAGAAGTCCGGCCAAATGGATCGAATTCTAAAGCAATTAAGAATTAATAAATTCCATCCTCGGATAATTTGAAAACGAATCATCGAATAATTTCAATCTCGAACTCTAATAAAGCGATCTTCTTTAACGACCTACGATTCACAGAAAGCCAATTGCAAGTTTCAATTCGCACCTCATTCTCAATCTTAATCTTAATCCGTGGCTGTCAGGTTTTACCCTTCCGGGTTTTCATGACCATTACCGATCTCTCATCCCACTTCCCACCCCAGCACTTCCCACCCACACCTACCTAAGCTATCCTAACTCCCCAGTGCGTCCGAATTCGACTTATCGACATTTCACCGCGTTGCCAATCAACGGGCGCAACAATCAGTGTCGGTCAATTTCCATTTTCTTCCTTCCTCGACACCCGTCCATCCACGTGGACGATTAAATCCCACCATCCCACCTTCCGGAACCGTCGCTACTGTTACGTTGAAGACCCGGGCGATCCTTTCATTCGACTTCGCAGTCTCAGTCCGGTATTTCGTTACCAAAACCCATTCTACCGTATAATCGGATACCACGAAATGTCAGCATTCACGTCTCGTGCGTTGTTCCGGTTATCACGAGTTACCCTCCCAGCATTCTCCTTGCCCGAAATCAACGGAGAACAACCTCGTCCATACACGACGGAACGGTCGAAGGCGTAATAATAACGCGCGTTCTCCGACGTTTCCCGATGCTCCGACTCACAACCGACAATGACATTCCGCGGTGGACGTTTTCGGATCCTGCTATTGCGCCGGTATTCCGCACAAAGCAACCCGAGCTTCCGCGCGTATACCTCAATGCCCATTCTCCGGGCTTTACGGACGTTCCGTTATACGCAATCATCGCACAACCACGGAACTTCGAATCCCACCCACTGTGGGACCACGGAGATCTCCGCGTTCTCCATGCCGGGAGCTTCCGTCCCGCACACGGATCTTCAACAAAGCGAAACGGAACTACAAACAGAACCCAACCGACTCAAAGACTCCGTTATTGTCTTGTTGCAAGGGAAATCGATTGAAACGCTGTCTGGAACGATTTAAAATAATCTCCCGGGACTTCAACAGCCCGGCGTATGTTTAGATAAATTTATTATCGACTTGGAAACGTCTTACGTCTCTTTCGACTCTTCACCTGTCGTCAATGCGGTCGCGCGAAATGTAAAAGCAACGGGTTTTTTATTGGGATTGGATGAGACAGAATTGGGCGCTAGAAGGAGACCGATTTCGGATGAGGATTGCCAGCAACTCTAGCACCAAACTATCGATCGAGGTTGAACCGAATAAAAAAAAACAAGAAAAACAAATGGCAACAGAAATCTTTGCCAGGTGAGATTTGTTGGAGGTTGAACATTGTCTCGTTAGAAGATTCCCTCTCGGTGGAGACCCGAAAACGTGATGCTGTTTCGTTGTCTACCAAAGTATACAATGTGGTAGACATTGTAGCATTCGTACGTAACTGCAGGATGTCGCTGATTGTCCTGCTGGCAGTGTCCGGCTAAGAACTTTTACGCGGAAGCTGCAGAGAACCACACAACTTTTCCATACAGAGACTTATTGTCTTGTTGCACTGGAAATCGATTGAAACACTGGCTGGAACGATTTAAAATAATCCCTCGGGACTTCAACAGCCCGGCGTACGTTTAGATAAATTTATTGTCGCCTAAAAAACGTCCTACGTCTCTTTTGATTCTTCACCTGTCGTCAATGCGGTCTCGCGAAATGTAAAAGCAACGGGTTTTTTATTGGGATTGGATGGGACAGAATTGGGCGCTAGAAGGAGACCGATTTCAGATGAGGATTGCCAGCAACTTCAGCACCAAACCATCGATCGAGGTTGAACCGAATAACAAAAAAACAACAAAAACAAATGGCAACAGAAATCTTTGCCAGGTGAGATTTGTTGGAGGTTGAACATTGTCTCGTTAGAAGATTCCCTCTCGGTGGAGACCCGAAAACGTGATGCTGTTTCGTTGTCTACCAAAGTATACAATGTGGTAGACATTGTAGCATTCGTACGTAGCTGCAGGATGTCGCTGATTGTCCCGCTGGCAGTGTCTGGCTAAGAACTTTTACGCGGAAGCTGCAGAGAACCAGACAACTTTCCCATACAGAGACAGTCGTGTTCCGCAGTTCACCCTCCCACGCGACCTTTCTTTATTCTTCTTTGGTTCTTTTCTTCTCTCGTTCCCGAAGCCCGCCTCCTCCGTCACGAGGGATCCTCGTGCTGCTACTTTGGCACACGGCGTGCTTCGGAGTTAAACGTTTTCGAGAAAGACGACGCGACTCGGAACGCTCGAACGTCTTTGCCGAACCAATACACGTAACGTCCTTCGCCCCATCCACGCGGATACTCGAAGTTGCGGGAGTGAGCGTGGAGGACTATCCCCAGCCGATGCTCACGCTGTTTCGACCCTATTTGCCCCGCCAGCGTGCTCAACAATTTTCGTCGACTCGATCGGGCGGGAAAAAGGGAGGTTACGGGAGCGAGCAGCGTCGGGAATGAAGATAGAACAAAGAGGAACTCATCTCGTTTCGTCAATGCTCAATCCTCGCTTCCGGGGACCTTGCGAAATCCCCCGTCGAGACTGAGAAGACCAAAAACCCATCCGTTCCAGGACGATCCTTACACCACGGTTTCTTTATCTTCGTTCGCGGATTTTTCTTTTTTGGACTCTCACCGTTTCGATGCCTTCCGGTTTTTGCTGTTTTTCGCTCCGTCTTTGTCTTGACCTTTGGGATTAAGATCTTTTCATTGACGAAGCGAGAAGGTGGAAGGTTTCGTGCTGACCTTCTCGAGCTTTGTTCCGCTGATCTACCGGATTTAGTTATGGCTCTGGCTCTCGTTGGTTTATTTTTCTGATTGGCAATCCTGTAACTTCGTTCGCCGATTCCGGAACTCATCACACTTCGAATTGGCAACGGGTTTAGGATTGTCGCCGGAGTGGACTTCGCAGTAGCGCGCGTCTCGATGATTCCATTCCAGGATCGTGAAACCGTGTGTCCTCGCGTAGGTACACACATGAGTACGAGACCGAAGCTCGGTTGAACGAACATCGAACGAATCCTTTTTTCTTCGGCAAAGTATCTTTGAAGGCGTTATTGTGCTGGAACGTATGACACGCTATGGCAAGCTGTTCACAAGCATTTCAATCTATCCTGTCACTTCTTCTTTCGGATTGATTGCGTGATCCTTCGTACACCCTTGGGACACAGGTTACTCGGTTCCGGTGGAAATTTCTGTCAAATCGAAGTGGACGTGATAATCCGCGACGAATCGTGCTCAGCTAGGACGTTGATCCTGCAGCGAAGGATCGTGCGCTTAAGGTTCAGGCATAACCGAACCGTCAACGTGATGGTATTGCTCTGCAGAAAAATGGGGTCATTATTGTTTAGGATGTAACGAACGAGGACTGACGGTTGCACGGTCGATTTACGGCTTCGGACGACCCTCGAGTTGACCTGCATTGCTCGCGGCCGTTAGTTCGATGGGTGACCACCTCAATGTGCGTCGGCTGAAGCAACTTGAACTGCTTGAAGGGGTCTTATCATGTAACTCTTGGTTTTCGACATCAATATTTGGGAATTTATTATGAGAAAATGGTAAAAGATCTTTGAAAAGAGTTTGATTTAATATTTTCGATCGTTCTTTATCTCTCGATACTTATTTTTTGGTTCACTGAATTCCACCCATGACACGTTTATTCGTTCTTAATCACGCCCTTGTCGATAAAGTCCAGAGCACACGCGGTATATAATTTAGCCGGTTCTGGTTATCGGAACCCAGAAAAACCGGTGAAAATATATTGATAATATAACTTGACTCTGAATGAAAACGAGCTTTTCCCAAAATTCCTGAATTTTTTGTAATGAGAGCTTTTTGAATGGAATTAAGTTTTTCCTTACCTTCTTTTTTGCTCATAATAGCTGTAAAAATGTATTGAATCAGTATTTAAAAAAAACTTGTGTCATGGTCATGGACAAATAAAAGTCACATGGGTGAAATCTATCAAGCACAAAAATAAGTGTCAAGAGATCAAGAATCATCGAAAACATCAGAACAAACACTGTTTAAAAATCTTTTACCGTTCTCTCATAATTAATTCTCAAAAATGCGGCTTATAAACCAAGGGTTACATCAGTACACGCCCTTAAGTGCATGAAACCGGAATCACAAGAGCACGAAACTCGCTGTGTCGGCACCAGCCTCTATTTGCGAAAGGCCGCAAATTCAAATAGTATTTTAGGGAAAGTCGTAAGAATCCGCCAGGTTAAATATTTTTAAACACAAAAAAAGATGTTTCTAATGCAAGATAACTGCACTATAATCGTCATTCAAACGGTTCTTCGATACCTTACAAATAATATCCAGCATCTTACCCTCAGAAAAACAATCGTTCTTATTCTACGTTTTATCAACCCTCGCGCTGTCCTCAAATGTAACCAATTATCCCTAAACCACATTAACTCAGTTGAACTGGCTGACAAGACTTCAATCGGAACGTAACACCGTAATCGAACAAATTCAGGCGAATTCCCGGCAGAACCGAGTAAAGTCATCACGCAAATGTCACCACGAAACACCCACCTCTTATCCCCCTCGCTCACACCCTTTCTCACTAATGAAAATACAAAAAAAAAAACCGCCTCGAAGTTATGGAAGGCGTTTGAGAGTCGCGATTCGAGAGGGCACCAGCTACAAGAGAAGAGCCGGGATAGGGGAACAAGGAGAGCCCGCAGGATCCTTCATGAATAATTCCAATAGCCCCGTCGCTTCCGGTGAACGTACGGCATATCCGGCCGTGAAATCTAACGAGGACTTTGCAGCTACACTCACACACAAACACATGAATACAACCACGTAGGATCTACGGGTGTACGTCTATATCTCACAGAGTGCTGTGACCACTGCCAACAGCACATTTCGTGGTTATTCCAGTGGACGTGAAACCTGTATTGAAGATAGAAGCTATATTAGGGTGACTGGTAAAAAAAAGTGGTCTTGCTCCTCGAAAAATCTGAAGTTGACCTCAAAAAAAGAAGATCCTCGAAATTTCAGCTCTTTATCTTAATCCTAAGGTGTGCATATGAATTTTTTTTTAATTTAATTTTTTTTTTGATTAAAAAAAAATCTCCCAGTTGGAAAATCTGGAGTTGACCTTAAAAAAAGAATATCCTTCAAATTTCAGCTCTCTATCCGAACATTAAGGTGTGCCTGTGAATTTTATTCAATTATTTAATTATCACTATTTTTACTTTTTTCTAATAATACGATTTCTAAGTGGTGGATGATTAATAAGACGTAGCAAAGACATCTGTTAAGGAAATTGCTTCAATTAAAAAACGAAAAAAACCAGCGTTGTATATACAATTAATCCGAATTTTTACGCTCAAAAAAATTGAATTTAAAAAAATGTACAGGCACACCTTAGGATTTAGATAGAAAGCTGAAATTTGAAGGATCTCCTTTTTTTGAGGTCAATTTCAGATTTCTCAAGAAGCGAGACAACTTTTTTTCAACGTCCACCCTAAGCTATATACACGGTAAACTCGTTGCTCGTCTCTTGCTCTCGAAGCCTGCAGTACATCCATGGAAATTCGTCCTAAGACCAACGTGTAGTTCCATCAAGACGCGGGCGATTCTAATCCTGGAACCGTAGCGGACTCGGAGAGTTGCTGGATCGTCTTTGCTCGGTCCATCACGCGAATCCTGCCTCATTGGGGCTTAAGGCGCACGCGTGTAGGTCTCAATGGCAAGGGTTTCGTGTATACCTGTACGAGGGCTGGTGGAAGCTAGTTCGAGACGAAACCATGGCACGG
The DNA here is from genome assembly GCA_963971145.1 of Sussaba pulchella. Classification (NCBI taxonomy): domain Eukaryota; kingdom Metazoa; phylum Arthropoda; class Insecta; order Hymenoptera; family Ichneumonidae; genus Sussaba; species Sussaba pulchella. Next base: position 3,304,156 of record OZ020170.1, read on the forward strand.
CACGTATCTCTCAACGTTCGTACAACGGATTCACCCTCGTCACGGAAGCTCAAGTCGACGAACAAACCGATCGATCTTCGGTATGGTCGATTGCACGTGAAACGACGTGTCGCGAATCTTGGTTATAGACATTGGTGTAGAATAATCGAGCATTATTGGACGTTATGGCTTTGCCACGGGGTCTCCTGTAAGGCTTACGGTGTCGTCCGGGTTATGACGTACTATATGTTGCCTGCGACTTCATTCGTTCGAATCCTACGAAATGGCATCCAACCACTTATGTTTTAACGTAATAAGGAATATTTGGTGCAGACGTTGGCTAGGTCACATTATAATGTTAATTATTTTGTATTAATTATAATTTAATTATAATTAAAAATAGGCTGTTGGCATGTCGATTTAAAATTGTATATTAATTGTATACAAACCGTATATAGTTTATATATATTGTATGAGAGGAAATAGGATTATGGATTATATGCGGATCATATACACTTTGTATATAAAAAATATGTGGCCAAATCAATATGAAAACTGTCTATTGTTTGTGTATAGATTGTATTTTGTTTTTCCACTTGGGTAGTTCCAAAGCGAATATAGTTGTTCTATTAATATGCGTCGGGAATAAAATGTTTCTTCATGATGAAGACTAAGAATATGATTTTTCATGTTTCTAACAGCTTTGAGTTTGATATTTCCAACAACTTTTTGTATATAAGGATCGTTATAGGAAAATTAAATCCCTCCACCATTTTTTGAAAAACGGTAAAGCCCGTGTTTCACAATTTTTGAAGGAGAATCTAAATAAGGAGTCACACGTCTGTAATATATCCGGCTTTTGATATACCGGGTGTCTCATCTTAATATACAATTTAGATTTCCACGACAAATGAGGGTCTAATTCAGAAACAATTTAAGCAAAGTTTTTAGGGTTTGGAAGAGGACGTTCGAAAATTAACTTTTTTTTCAATCCAAAATGGCGGTGCTACGGTGAACAACATTTTTCTGTTTGGAAACAACATCTTTAACAAATCTTAAAAAATAGTTCTCATCAATACCAAAAACTTTGGTAGAAACATTTTTTTGCTTACGTTGATATTTTGTGAGATAAAAATATTCAAAATTCAATATTTGGCTCATTTATCGAAACGTAAAGAGTTGGTCACTAACACATCGATAAACGTTCCAACTATCGAGTTTTAAGTACTTGTTTCTTACAAAACATTAATGTAATGAAAATAATTACACACAAAAGTTATCAATATTGATGAGAACTATTTTTCAAGATTTTTCAAAAACATGGTTTCCATCGAGAAAAAAAAACATGTCGACCATATCGCCGCCATTTTGATATAAAAAAAACATTACTGTTTCTTCGAATGTCCCCCTTCAAACCCCACAAACTATATTTGAACTTTTTTACAATTATACCTTCATTTTTCGTCGTTACCTAAATTATATATTGAAATAGGACATCCTGTATGTAAGTATCACGATAAAAAATCATTTTTTTCCAACCTAAACCGTATGATCCAGTTAAAATTCGTAAACCGATCATTGACCCAGACATCGTCCCCCGCACATAGCCCGGACATTCGTATTTCCGTCAATTCCATTGATTCCATTATCAAATAATCACCGCAACATCCTCGAACGATTGCACACCGGAACGGAAGGCATTTAAAACAAAGTGCAGCCCTCCATTGATCCTGAGAATCAACGACTCGTTGAAGAAGTCCGAACACGTCGATCAATCGTGACACAATACGTGATTCAAATTCCCGATCATGATGCAAGGTAAACAAAGATAATTACAACTCGTGCCACGAGTTTGCGTCCCGGTGACAAACGCATCGATCATTCACCGAACACGCGACAGATTATTAAATCAATCGCGTCGATCGACAGCCACTATAGAAGCGACGAATTGAAAAAAGGTCCCGAAACAAAAAGCCATCGGGTAGAACCGGAGACCCGTTTTCATTCCTTCACCCGCTTGGATCTTCCGGGGATCTTCCGGCTCTCGTTGGTTTATTTTTCTGATTGGCAATCCTGTAACTTTGTTCGCCGATTCCGGAACTCATCACACTTGCGAATTCGCAACGGGTTTCGTATTGTCGCCGGAGTGGACTTCGCAGTAGCGCGCGTCTCGACGATTCCATTCCGGGATCGTGAAACCGTGTGTCCTCGCGTAGGTACACACATGAGTACGAGACCGAAGCTCGGTTGAACGAACATCGAACGAATCCCTTTTTTCTTCGGCGAAGTATCTTTGAAGGCGTTATTGCGCTGGAACGTATGACACGCTATGGCGAGCTGTTCACAAGCATTTCAATCTATCCTGTCACTTCTTCATTCGGATTGATTGCGTGATCCTTCGTACACCCTTGGGACACAGGTTACTCAGTTCCGGTGGAAATTTCTGTCAAATCGAAGTGGACGTGACAATCCGCGACGTATCGTCCTCAACTAGGACGTTGATCCTGCAGCGAAGGATCTTGCGCTTAAGGTTCAGGCATAACCGAACCGTCAACGTGATGGTATTGCTCCGCAGAAAAATTGGGTCATTATTGTTTGGGATGTAACGAACGCGCAGATTATCAAATTAATCGCGTCGTACGACAGCCACGGTAGGAGCGACGAATTGGTAAAAGGTGTCGAAACAATAGCCATCGGTTAGAACCGGAGTCCCACTTTTATTCCTTCACCATGCTTGGATCATTCTCGAGCAATCGCGAAGACGCGACAGTCACGCGTTACGCTACGGGAACATCGCGCGGCAGCGCTGAGTTACGTGATTCGAATGCAAAAGACGGTTTTGGGTTCGTAGGACGTCTTCGGAACAACCGGAGACTTTGAATCGCGCCATCAGACTCGACTCCGGGGCGTAAACCCGTGCGAACTACCCAGTCACGGGGTTGTCAAGAATCTCCAGGGAGATTCCGTTCGGATCTTCCATTCCACGGGCTCTCGCGCCAATGACGACGCGGAAGTTAATCGAATCCCACAACTCTACGGATTAATTGGATCGAATCAAAATGTTTCGTCGTATTACACACGCTGGAGTTCCATGGTACAGTCGACTCTTCGTACAAGAGACTTTGGCACAAGATACTACGGGCTCCACTTCGCTAATCCACTACCTCCCCACTCCTAATGCCTCCTCGCTTATGAATGTTTTGAAGTTGCGCGCTCCGTATAAGATACCACGGAAATAAATGAAAAATATGAGTATTATTTGCACGTTAATGATTTTATTTATTTATTATCATAAATTATTGATTATTCAAGATCACATTTTGATTTTTTTTTTTTTGGTTTAAATTTCATAGAGAATTTTCAATGACTCGTAAACGTAGTTTTTTGTCGGGGAAATTCGCTGTCAATACTGCGAGAACTCCTCGTTTGCGGACTTCTAGTCACGTGACAAAAAAAAAGGAGGAAAAGTATATAGAATACGAAGCAGCCTACATTATCGGTTTAACTTTAAACTATTTTGCATTAAAAAAAATTGCAATAAAAGATCACTAGGTCGTGCATCTTAAAAATTGAAAAAAAAATCAAGTTCACGTAGTATCTTATACGGAGAGTCGACTGTACTGCGTTTTAGGTGTGTAAAATAGAAAGAGCAGATGGAGAAAATAAAATTACAAGCATGCGAAAGGGTTTAATTTTTCGTAAACTGTTTTTTCTACGGTGTTCGATATAATTTTGATTGAATGTACTAATTAAAAGCTACATTCTGGAATGTTTTTCGTTTTTTTGAATTGATAGTTTAGAAATTATCGGAGGGGGGAAGATTTTGATGACGTCTTTGGACCGAATATCTCGTGACCGAAGGGTTGGAATGAAAAATTTGAAATCACAATTTTAAGTTCACTTTTTAACCGCTTGAGGGAGGTCAAAAATTTATTCTAATTTTTTTTTGTTAACATTCTCGTTTCTGGGCCATCAATCTACGTCTGCGCGCCAAATTTCATGCCAAACGGTTCATGAGTGTTCATCAGTATTTCTTTGGTAAAAGAATTTATCCACATTCATTGAAACCCAAATCGGCGCAGTGCCAATAAATCCCATCATTTCCACAATTGTTCCACCGAACGATGCCCACACTTCGATAATCACTCGTACCAAATACATCACCTAATTTCATCGATCCTGCATAACAAAATCAAGTCAAGTTTTATTATTCGAATAAATCGCGTTGCCTCACAACCGACACTTTCATGCACCTCCGGTACTCTTGCCAATGAAGTTTATATCAAACAATTCCAATAACAACGAACGAGGCTTTGACTATTATTAAATTCATTTCATAACGGTACAATGCACGGAATATAAATAATAAAGGCGAGAACGATTTTTCACTATCGTTTCTCGCCTCTTCCATGCACAAAAGAATAAATAAATAGCAGAGGGGGCGGGGGGGGGCGAGGGGGTGGCATATACGGGAGAAAAGACGGGGAATGAAGTGGGGGGGGGGGGGGGGGGGGGGGTTGTGGCATAACACAGAGCCACGGTTCTCTTCATCGCAAAAATCGCTCGAGCATATCCAGAGGCCGGCGACAATGCGCGTGATTTCAAACCCTCCATGACTTCCCCTGCAGCTACAGCAGCGTCCATAGCGCGAAGAGTTGGTTCGAAAATGAGTAGGGGGGGGGGGGGAGTTGTCCTTCTCTCAGGATTATATAGCGCAGTGGCACAATGCTCGGGGCGAGTTTCCGCGAGGCACACACCGCAGCTGTGGCTCTCGGGGATGCTTTCAAATTAGATTCCATCTCTCCCTCTTCAACCCCCCCTCCTCCCTGGATACAGTACAGTCGACTCTCCGTATGAGATACTACAAGGGACCGGAGGGTAATAAAATTCCGAGAATTACCGTTCTTCCACTCAGCGGCCCGCTACGCCGGGGAGGAATAAAATTCTTGCGCTTCGTACAAGATACTGCGTAAATTTGATTTTTTTTTTTCAATTTTTAGGATGCACGACCCAGTGATCTTTTATTGCAATTTTTTTATTGCAAAATAGTTTAAAGTTAAACCGATAATGTAGACTGCTTTGTATTCTATATCCTTTTCCTCCTTTTTTTTTTGTCACGTGACTAGAAGTCCGCAAACGAGGAGTTTTCGCAGTATTGACAGGCAACTTTCCCGACAAAAAACTACGTTTACGAGTCATTGAAAATTCTCTATGAAATTTAAACCAAAAACAAAATCAAAATGTGATCTCGAATAATCAATAATTTATGATAATAAATTGAAAAAAATCGTTAATGCGCAAATAATACTCATTTTTTTCATTTACTTTCGTGGTATCTTATACGGAGCGCGCAACTTCAAAACTATCAGAGGCGAGGAGGCATTGGGAGTGGGGGTAGTGGATTAACGAAGGGGAACCGGGAGTATCTTGTGCGAAGAGTCGACTGTAGCTCGCGACGGCGTGAAAGAGAAAGACAGGTAGAAATCGTTCTCCGGGCAGGATGCAAAATCGGGCTCCTAAGAGACGGGAGAGAGGCTGAGAGAGGGAGCGAAACCAGGTTTCCTCCACAGGACTCTATATAGGCTCGACAAAAGCCTCATTTCTGTGTTCGCCCATCGCACAGCTTCCATTTTCTTCGCTTTCTTAACCATTTGTTCCGTTTCTTCGGGTCGGAACACTGCGGGGTCTACGACTGCACTGCTAACCCTCCGTTTTCTTTGGGTCATATCGCTTTTCAACGCACCGCACATTCTATTATCTTGGGGGAAATGAATCTGTATACTTATCCTACCGCAATACTTCGAAGGAATCTAAGCCAAGTTTTCAAATGTGATTTGGAGCACCGGAGAGTAGAATACAAGGATTTTTTTATACCTGACCGAATTTTTTTAGGGCGTTTGACTACCCTTCGAAGTTTGATGATCATTTTTTTATTAGAAGTTAAAATTTCAGTAAAATTGGTCATTTGGGAGATGACGAAAATTTTGTTGTTGATGAGATTTATTGTCGAATTATTATCCCTGCTGTAGAGTCGATAATTGATTGAGAAATAATCATTTAACTGGAATTTAATAACACGATTTCAACCTAATAAAATTCTTATCTATTGCTTTTTTAATAATCAATTCCACTGAAAATTTTATTTTTTCAATAATCGTAGCAAAACTATAACGTTTTTTTACGTCCTGAAAATGAATTCGAGCACGTATTAAAAAAAAAAAACGTTTATCATTGTTTTTGCGCTCAAACTCATACTTCAAGACGAAATCAATTAAAGATAGACACTTGGGTGAAATACCACATCAAAATTCCGTTTATTATTGAACCCAAACGTGTAAAACATTTCCCTGAGAAAACATTAAAAAGTTTTTTCCGACACGTGCCAGAGATAAAATTGTTAAATATATTATTCGTATATTCTCGACGATTTTTCGTCTCTTCGCGTAAAAGCAGAGCAAAGAAATATTACTACTCCATGAGAGAAATATCACGTACCGTCAAGCTTTTGATGTACTCACCGATGGAGTGTGTAATTCGTTTTTTTACTTCCTTTTTTTTTTTCGTTTATGGGAGGCTTCGTGTCTGCCAGGTTTTACGTCTGTCACAGGCTCGGAGCTGTGCTACGTACAGCCAAAGTTTTTGCCACATGCACTTGGGAACAGATCTAATTACAAACCTCTCATGTTTCAGTTTGATATTTGACATTTTTTTTCGTGTCAACGTCGTATTACTTGTCCGAGAGCTCAAATGAACTACGTAGATAGAATTTTCAGTACTGCCTGCTCCAAACGCATGACTTTCTATTGCTCTGCCTTAAGGGACCTCATTTTAGTGCGACAAATCCGGGAATTGCTGTTTTTTATTTTTATTTAATTTTTTTCAATCAATGAGAGAAGAAATAGTTGGTTCGAATTTTTTGGTTCATTAAAATCAGATATGCGGAATAAAAATATGCCAATTTTTTTTTTTTTTTTTAATTCTTGGAAGAAATGCTTTTGACTCTTTCAAAATAAAGCCTGATGTTGTGACTCGTTACAAAATCGCTCAAACAAAAAATTTATTGAAAATTTAAATGATAAAAATTAATCAGTACAAAAAACTTCAACTTCTAGGCTTTATTTGGCGGTAAAAATTTCTTTGATCGTTTTTTTACCTAAACGATCCCTTAATTATCAATTTTTTTCATTTTTTCAGTCATTTCGTTATTTCTATCGAAGAGAACTCGCGGAATTAATCCAATAGCGATGACAAAAATAGACAAATATGTATTTTGAGTATTCTTATAAATTATTAATTAACGTTAATTATAGAAAAAATTAGAAACAAATACCGAATTGCTATTTATGATATTATTTGTAGTTAAAAGCTTTATTCGTGTCCCCTTCGCAAGCTTAATAAATTGATTCCGCAGATATTTAATTGAAACCAATGATAGGAGAAAAATTAAACAGTTTGGATTCATTTATAAGAGAAAACATTTTATTCCTGAGTTTGCGTTTGATGGAGAATTTTTTTTTTCAAAGCGCGTCTAATAATTGAATAAACTTTGATATTTGATATAGAAATAAATTCATGGAATTAGCAGATCTAAAACAACTCAACTACAAAATTAATAATCAACTCACATTTATCGTCGCCGCGTATAAATATTCAAATTTCTTCGTCAGTCCAAAATGTCATTGTGATTAATTAATTTCAGCTATCTCCTATAATATCCCAAACAAATATCCCAAAGCAATGTATTTTTTTTTTTTTTGCACGCGCGTTGACGGTGAAAGTTCTCGGCATCGGTGTGGGTGTCTGAAAAAAAAACGAACATATTTATAATTGCATAATGAATGTATCTTTAGTGTGAACCAACAATATTATTTAAAAAAAATTATTACAATAAAAATTCGAGACTTAAAATTTTTTTACTCAATTTACTGTCGGTATTTTATTTTTTATTTTTTTTTTCGTCATTGAAATTTTGGTTTCTGTGGTTCACACGATAGGTGATGATACTGAGAATACGTTTAAAAAATTTCAAAGCAATCTGAACCTTCGTTCAAAAGTTAGAACTTTCACAAGGTTAAAAAAAATACATTGCTTTATTATGTAATATCTCCGCCATTTGTTCATATTCCTAATTTTTTTTACATACACTCAACCACGTGCATAAATGCTCTGTAAAAAAATGTTGTCAATATATGCGTCATTCTTTTTTAACCGCGTCTAGAAAAGTACCTTCGAAAATCCGCGAAACCGCGTACATAATTCCTTAAAAATGCTATTGGCGATCGGGATTTGCATTACAATGTCACTCGAAAGGTTCAGGGAGAAACGCGAGAGTGAAGTGAGATTAATGAGGACGACATCCATTGTAGCCGTTGCATTCGTCGAGGCGTACAAAAAATAAGGAAAGAAAATGCAATGCCCGTGAAATCAGATTCGCGCGGTATCCGTGACTCAAACATATCAGAGATATCACAGCGACTCCGTAGCGCCGTCAACCCAAGCGTGATAACAGCGCCATGACGCTCTGGGATATCGGAATTTCATTCGCGTATGCATCTCATTTGTGCAGCACATTCGCAAAACGGAATAAAAATATAACGCAGCCGCGACGATGCGTCACCGGAAATAATTGTAAAAGAAAACGCATTTTTTTTTGTTTTTCAAAAACCCGGCCAAAAGCTTGTTGGGCCGAGACATGATAGAGTAATTATTTTATTTTGACAAATTTACTTGCTTCAGGATTAAAGTTAGACGTTTCATTAATCACAAATATTTTCATTTATCGTTTGACATTTTCACATTCACACAAATATTAATCATTAATTACACATTTTATTACAGATTATTTATTAATTACACACACATGTTCATTAATTATAGGACATATTATTATTAGGATATTTTTCATCAACTATATTTGCTAAGGTGTTTGTTATAGTTTTTGTTTCATTATTTATTTTTTCAATTGATGTTTTTAATATGAATTTTTTTAATTTCATTGATAATTTTTTTAATTATTATAAATTTTCACTGTTTTTTCTACGGAATATAGGGCTGATTTATTAACAATTTTGACATAGCAAAATAAAGCATTTAATTTTGAAATAAGTAAATGCCATATTTTTTTATAAAAACTATTCCCCTTCAATATTTGAATCATTTCGATATCATTATTTTTCATAAAGTTATGATTTTTCAAGTAAACTAATGATTTTGTCCTTAGTTGTCTTATATTTTGTATAAAAAACATATTTTTAAAATGTATTTTTCACAATTTTATAATTGAAACATCAAATTCAAGGCTTGAAAAACCTTCGTGAATTTTTTCAGATTTTTTACAGCACTTTAACAGTTTAAAAAAACGTCAGGACGTAAACGACCCACGTTTTCAGGCTAAAGGTTCTAAAAAAAAACTTTTCAAGCCTAAGGGTTAAAATACCCATTTAAAAACAAACTCACTATTTCTCGAATGTAGCAAAACAAAATTACAATTTAGTTCAATTTTCTTCTCTCCCAAATTTGTGTTTTCAGCATACAAAATGCATTCCATCGTTTCTACGATTATTCGATTACTCTTGACAACAATAATTTTCGATCGACGAGCCTTCGAGCTAGTTTTGATTGACCCGAAATAATCTCTGCGTCGAGTGGCTTCGGTATATCGACGACACGGAACAACCTCGTTGGGGCGAGAATGCAAATAACAATCGATTCCGGTGCATCCGAGAATAATAATGCGTCGGAATGGTCGGCATTGCGGATGACATGAAGAAGTATTATTTGCGAGGAAAATGCTTGGTACATCGTACAGCCATCGCGAATGGGAAAATCTGTATGTATGGGGCAAAATTTCCCAATTCACCGAACTGAAAGCCTCCTATCCCCCGATGAGGACGATGATTTTTTTTTTTTAGTATCCTTTTGGGTCTTACGATGTCACTAATTTTTTTGGAGATTTTTTAGACCCCTCCTTCCCCTACCCTCCCCCCGCCATATTATTTTTATCAAGAGGTAACTGCTATTTGTACCTTTTTTAATTGGATGACATTTTTTTCCCGGATACTCTATTGAAATTGAAGAACTTTTTTCATAAAATTGGAGTGGACAGTGGGTTCCTAATATTTTTATTTATTTTTTTGAAAATTTGCAAAAATTCGAGTTTTTCCGAAATTTGAATATATGATAATGGTTTTCCGTCTAAAAAAAGAAAAGATAAATGAAATCTATCTTGCAAAAAAATCGATATTCCGATTTTTTCGATAGAAAATCGATAGGAAATATGAGTAACCTCCTGATGATAGCAACAATTAATTCATTCTCAAAAATCGATTTTCTATCGAAAAAATCGAAATATAGATTTTTTTGCAAGGTAGATTTCATTTTTCTATTCTTTTTTTAGATGGAAAACCATTATCGTATATTCAAATTTCGGAAAAACTCGAATTTCTGCAAAATTTCAAAAAAATAAATAAAAATATTAGGAACCCGCTGCCAACTCCAATTTTATGAAAAAACTTCTCCAATTTCAATAAAGTATCCGGAAAAAAAATTACATCCAAATAAAAAGGGGACAAATAGCAGTTCCCTCTTAATAAAGATAAAATGGTTGGGGGAGGGAAGAGAAAGGAAGGCTCTGAAAAATCTAAAAAAAATTTAGTGAGGTCGTAGGATCCAAAGGATACTAAAAAAACAAAATCATCGTCCACATCGGGGGATAGGAGAGTTTCCTGTCGGTGAATTGGGAAATTTGGCCCCATATACAGATAAATATATCTACTTATAATAGAGAAAAAGGAAATCTTTTCGGAATAAAATTATATCTCTATATATAATAGAGAAAGAGAAAACCTGTTCGGTATAAAATTATATATATATCTATATACATGTATGTATATGGAGTAGCTGGTGAACACCAATTCGATAAAGGGGATGCATCGCACGGTGAGCACTCTGCTCTTGATTACTTAATTAACTTCGAACGGTGGCTGTGTCTTCGCGGCATTTGATGGACGCGCCATTAACGAATAAAGCCCGAACGTGTACGATCCTGAACATACATATACACATACATACGTGTATATGGGGCATTCCATGACATGTCGATCAAAATCAGGCGATAATATTTCAGATCGTTTTCATAATTTTTTATCCAAAAGTACTCATCGAAAAAAACGAATCAAATTTTTTTAAAATTTTTTAAAAATGTATATTTCTAAGATGTTTTTTTGAAAATAAAAAAAATTAAATAAAAAAACGTACACTTCTTTTCGCCTGAAAAAATTCACAGAATTCTCAGAAATTATAAGAAAATTTTCAAACGCTATTGCAAGATGGAGCTTTCAAAACTAGTGGAGAAAAAAAAATAAAAATCAAAAATTTCGCCAACAAATATTGGTGATGCATTTGTCACACACAATTTTAAAGATTTTTATTTTTTTTCTCCGCTAGTTTTGAAAGCTTCATCTCGCGATAGCGTTTGAAAATTTCCTTATAATTTATAAGAATTCTGTGAATTTTTTCGGGCGAAAAAAAGCGGACGTTTTTTTTAAAATTTTTTTAATTTTCAAAAATCATCTCAAAAAATATATTTAAAAAAAATTTTTTTTAATTGTGTTCGTTTTTTTCGATGAGTACTTTCGAATAGAAAATTATGAAAACGATCTGGAAAAGTTATCGCCAGATCTTAATCGACATGTCATGGAATGCCCCATATATACGTGTATATGCAAGCACCGGCGTGGAAAATTGCGTCAAGATGAATATACAGATATACCTGATAAATATGTGGCACGGAATGACGTGGTATTGAATATTCGGCGGACCGAACGGACAGGTGAAACGCAATGACGAGATACCGCGTCAGCTTCTTTTTTCTTTCCTCCCTTTTTTTTTGTCACTTCGTTTTCGAAAGCAATCGTGATATTATAATTATCACGTTTAATTCGAGAAGCTTTCGTGATTTTTTGTTTGGCGAGAAATGCTCTCGATTGTAAGTAATCGCCGAGTCTTTGAGAATTGGCTAATCTTTTTGAGTTAAACAATATAATTGAAATAAATGTGGATAGTTGAGTGGTTGAAAAAAATTATATTTTCTTTGGTGCAGCAACCCTTAAATGTTAGTTTGGGTCTTTAAAAGTACCGGCCGGACATTTGAAAAACCTAGCTCATGGGTGAAAGATCTTTAGCGGATGGTTATTCATCCAATAAAAATGTATTTACGATATTTTCATCGCCTTAAAATCATGTGTTGTAGAAAATACAAATATTGTACTATCAAATATTAAAATCTATTGTGAGACTTAGGAAATATTCATTTGAATTATTCCTCATTAATATTCCTGGCCTCCATAAAATATGTCAGCAATACATTCTAGAAATATTATTAGGAGATTTTATTCTAGAAGAATCGTCAAGATCGCGTATTAACAGACACATGATTAACTTCAAAAATACATAAATAGTTTAAGAATAAGATTTGAAAAAAAAATGGAACTCTTCTTAATAAACGAGTTTTTTTTTCATAAGACTTATTTTTGAAAATTGAATGTTGGCATCCAGACAGTCAAATTCTGTCGATATTCGAACTAAAAATGGTCATGAATTCAATGAAAATATATCCAAGTTTTATTATGGAATCATGGAATGATCATATATTATAATTTCTATTAAATATTATAATCCGTTGTTAAACAATTGTTCATCCAAATCACTTTCCACCTTCTGTTAACGGAATTTCATTAATTTCTCACTCTTTCTATATCATTTTTCTATATCGATTTTTCATAATCAATTCATCGAATGATCATAGATTATAGTTCCTATTAAATATTAGAATCCGTTGTTAAACAATTGTTTATCCAAATCATTTTTGACCTTCTGTTAACGGAATTTCATTAATTTCTCACTTTTTCTATATCATTTTTCTACATCGATTTTTCATAATTAATTGAAACGTTCAATTCTCTACTATACGAATTTCAATAATGCAGACTCTTCGGCAAGTATTAAAAGCGTGTTCCCCATTTTTTTCCATAAAATTCAATCAAAAGGTTACGATTGTTATTTGTTTAAAAAAAAGTCTTACATTTTTCTGAAATAAATCGCCATTATTTTTTATCCCAAGCTGTAAAATCTTGTCTGCTGACTAACAAACGTATTTTCCGATAACGAAATACTATAATTAGCAATCCGAAGTTTCGATGGATTATTAATTACGTACAATTTTATTGAACTTGCAGGTACAAAGTCGAGGTTGCTGGAAAGAGTTTGCCAGTTCTGACGAATCTCGACAAAGGTCGTTACGGAGTTCTCGTGTTCGAGAATCTAAATAAGTATTTGCAAATGGACAAGTGGAATCGCGAACTTTTGGACAAATACTGCCGCGAGTACTCGGTCGGTATTGTCGGTTTCGCGCCACCCGGAGAGGAGAGTCTCGTCGGGGCTCAACTCAAAGGATTTCCGCTCTTCATACACACGAATCTCAGGCTAAAGGTAAATTGAAGGAGATTTATGACGATAACATTTTCACGCACTTGAGCCTTGAGGTTTTATATACGCGATTATATTGATAACATTTTTTTTACAGAGCACGCACATGGTTAAGTCTATGTAAAAAAAATTAGAAGTATAAACAAATGGCGGAGATATTATATAATGAAGCAATGTATTTTTTTTTTTTGCGCGCACGTTGATGGTGATAGTTCTCGGCATCGATGTGGGTGTCTGAAAAAAAAAACGAACATATTTATAATTGCATAATGAATGTTTCTTCAGTGTGAACCAACAATATTATTTTTTAAAAATTATTATAATAAAAATTCGAAACTTAAAATTTTTTTACTCAATTTTGTGTCGGTATTTTATTTTTTATATTTTTTTGTGTCATTGAAATTTTTGTTTTTGTGGTTCACACAATAGGTGATGATATTAAGAATATGTTTAAAAAATTTCAAAGCGATTTGAATCTTCGTTCAGAAGTTAGAATTTTTACAAGGTTAAAAAAAATACATTGCTTTACTATGTAATATCTCCGCCATTTGTTAATAATAATAATAATAATAATAATAATAATAATATTGTCAATATATGCGTCATTTTATTTAACCTCGTCTAGAAAAGTACCTTTGAAAATCGGCGAGATCGCGTATATAAGGCCTTAAACCGTTCACGGGGTCGAATTGACCCTGGTGTGGTGCTTGATCAAAAAAATAGGTGTGAAGCTTAATTAAGGGCTCACGTACACCTGAGCGCGTTCAAAACCAAGTGAATTTGAAACATAATTATAAAGGTCATGTGATGGACAAAAAATTGTTACTTTCCGAATTTTCATTCACTTTCTAACTATGAAAAAGAAAAAAAAACATTTTTTTAATGAAAAATTCAGAATTACAGTATTTTAAACTTTAATGGGCAGAGAAAAAAATGTTTCAGTTGAATAATTCATAAAAAAATTGTCCAACCATAAAATTAAAAAATCTCTCGCCACACAATAGAAAAAATTATTATCAAAATATCAAAATAAAAGTGTAAAAATACAAAAAATTTACTGAGTTATTGTGCCGATCTTTTAAAAAAATATAGTTTCACAAACACAGAAAAATAATATTAATATTTTTTAAAACATTTCTTTTTTCTTCTTTCAATTGAAAAGTTAATAAAAATGTGAAATAAATAATTCAACTTTTTTCCCAATATAAACTTTAAAATAATTTTTCAAATTTCCCTCGGTTTTCAACTCCCGCCCTCAAATGTGATTTATTTATGTTCGCCCTTAAATACATTTATCACGTGACAGAAAGACAAATGAGATTAAACCATAATTCTTCCAAGTTGTAATTGTCTTCTTTTTTATATTATCATTTTTATTTTCTAACATTTTTTGTCTTCGTTTTATTTTTTATTTTTTTTTTAATTCTTATCTCTCCGACCGCAGGATGCACAGCTGAACGCGGCCTCGCCCATCCTCAGGTTGACCAGATCCGGTGAAACAGCCTGGGGACCGTTGCCGGGTGGCGACTGGACCATTTTTCAAGCTAACCACAGCACGTACGAGCCTCTCGCATGGGCGCACCGAGACAGTCTCGATTATCCGACGAACAAGAGTCCTCTCGCCACCGTCATCCAGGTATCGTCCTTTTTTTTTTTTTTTCTTCTTCCTTGTTCGTGTTTTTACGAATATTATAACGAGGATGTATTGGTTTGGCAACTGAGTCATTGCGGATTTTATAAATAGGTAATCTTAGCATATTCTTTCGTTTTGTCAACGTCGTCAAAGCACCGAATCTATATTGTTTTTTTGTTGTTCCAACTTTAATTCAGTAGAAAAATTGTATCGATCAGTTATTTAGTTTCGTTTTTGTCCCAATTTAAAAATGAAAGAACAAGACGCGAATTTCGGATATATTTTGTTGTATTATTTTCGAAAAGGCAGGAACGCATCGCAGGCACGTAGTTGTTACGTGCCGTATATGGACGATCCTTTTTCAACTGAGCTACTTTTTTTTTTTCAACCTTCAATTTTTTTCATAATCTGCCGGTTTGAAATATTAGTCAAAAGGAACGTCTTGGATTTTTTTTTTAGATTTTTTTAGGCGTCCGTTCAGGATTTTCAATTTTCCATTACGAACACTGTACCTCAAAAAATATTCATCGAACAAAAAAAAACATAAGGATAAAAACTTTTTTATTTTTTCCGCTTTATCCAAAAAATTGAAATTATAATTTTTTTGGATTGAGAAAGTTGAAATTTGGCAAATAAATGATAAAAACATTTTTTTTAACGAAATAACACACCTTTGATTTTGGTACAAATTTTACAGGATGTCTGTCATTCGGTAAAGTGTTTGCGTGAATTTTTCCAAAATGGTATCGGCAATGGTTACGATGAAAAAAAAACCCTGCGAAATACCCCCTGCATATATGCGATTATGAGATTTGGCAGGGTTTTTATTTTTTTTCATGGTAACCATTGCAGGTACCATTTTGGAAAAATTTACGCACACACTTTACCGAATGACAGATATCCTGTAAAATTTGTGCCGAAATCGAAGGTGTGTTATTTGGTTGAAAAAAATGTTTTTCTCATTTATTTGCCAAATTTAAATTCAATTAAATTCAATCCAAAAAAATTATGATTTTGATTTTTTTTTTATAAAGCAGAAAAAATAAAAAAGTTTTTATCCTTATGTTTCTTTCGTTCGATGAATATTTTTTGAGGTACAGTGTTCGTAGTGAAAAATTGAAAATCCTGAACGGACGAGTAAAAAAAATCTAGAAAAAAATCAAAGACGTTCCTTTTGACTAATATTTCAAACTGGCAGATTATTAAAAAAATTGGGGGTTGAAAAAAAAAGTGGCTCAGTTGAAAAAGAATCGTCCATATGGGAAATGAAGCCTTGAAAGAAAGCCAGTGTCAAAATTGGTTTGCCAAATTTCGTTCAGGTGATTTTTCACTGAAAAATCCGCGTCTCGTTCTTCCATTTTTAAATTGGGATAAAAACGAAACTAAATAACTAATCGATAAAATTTGTCTACTAAATTAAAGGTGAAAGTCCGAACAACGAGAAAACAATAATGATTAGGTGCTTTGATCACGTTGACGAAACGAAAAAAATATGCCAAGATCACCTATTGATAAAATCCACGATGACTTAGTTGCCAAACCCAATATATGAAATATTCCGCGAGGACTCGAATCCTGGTGGAATACCTCATATGTATGTTCTACACGAAAATTTAACACGCGTGGGTCATACATGCATAACGTTATAATCGCCAGGCCGACTTATCGATCGACCGCACTGGCCATATATTTTTCTTTGTTTTTATTTTTTTTTTTTTTTGCCAGGAAAGGCGTTAAAAAATCGTAAAACCGAGAGCCGTGCGATGGTTAATACGCCGATGACGCGGGTTTAGGAACGTATAAAGAATAAAATAGCTTCAGGTACCATTCCTAGTGTGAATGCCCTTAAAATTGCTCCTCTTTAACGGTTTCTTTGTAATAGAAAAAATTCATTAACTGTCTGAATGTTTTTTATTTTTCAAAATCAGTTATGCGCTGTTCAAAAGAAATTTCTGAGATTAAAAAATTAAAACGGTTTTCTTAAGTGATAAGTTTCTGCAGGTGATCACGTCGAGTTTTTTTTATTTATTTTAACGTATTTAAAAATGGCAACATTTTCAATTTTTTTGATGAAAAATCAGTATTTTGACTTCTAAGTGCTGTAAAAAATTTAAAAATCAATTAAAAAAACTATGATTAATGATTATGGAATAATTTTAATTTCGTCATTCCTACGATGATGATAAACAATTTCGATGAATTATTCTTTCACGATTGAATCTAATATTCGACAGCAATTATTATTCATGATAATTCATCGACGAAAGTATTTTTAATAGATTTTTATCGAATGAATTTTATTTCTCTGAAGAGAAATAACACGTATACGGGATAAAATAGTGCTCAATCATTTTTATTAATTTATCTGTTTATTTCCGTCAACAATTGATTGGAAACAAAATCAATTAAAATGAAAACACAATAATAGAAATACTCCAATGAAATACAGATCGAAATGTATCATAGATTATTGTCATTTTTATTACTTCAAAATAATACGAATAAATCATTTTCCCATTCGATACATTCGATTTATCGATTCGACATACGAATTCAATTACTCCGAAGCATTCTTGATTGACGAGGCTGACGTCACGTAATTATAAATCTGCCGTGGCAAAGCCCGAGCCGAAATAAAAAAGAACAAAGGTGGTCGCAATGGAGTCGGGCGACGGAAAAGAGATCAAGGGTAACCACGGTTACGAATTGCACCAGAGCGCTTCATCGATGCCACTGAGAATCAATTATTCACTTTTCCTCCTTTTCCCTCCCCCTCCAACCCTCGCCGGAAAAAAAAACCTGCCTATCTTTTATTCTTGCCCTATGAATTGATTCTGCAATAATGATTTTTTTCTTCTCCTTTTTGCGAAACGTTTACCGATACGTTTTTTTTCAAAGGTTTTCAGTCTATACGAATGCTAATTATCGTGAGGGCTTGCTTTCCAATCGACGAAGGTATAATTATCGACTATCGCCATTTTCCCGAAGTTTATGGTTTTTTGAAATTTTAATCTGCGGGAGTACAATTGATTTTGTTCTTTCGTTGAAAAATCAGATGGGGGAGGTTTAACTATAACGTCAGAATTTTTTTTATGTTTGTGAAGCCCTACAATCCCTTCGTCATTTGTAATTTTCGTGATTATTAGTGCAGCCGCTCGAATTTGACCCTCTTAAAATCCCCCCCCCCTCCCATCCCCAATCGCCACCCCCTAACCCCTAGCAGATCGAAAAAGGGGGATGGTCTCACTATGCCTCGTCTCAGTTTGACTCGGCACAGTCTGCCTCGTCTCAATTTGACTCGGCACAGTCTGCCTCGTCTCAATTTGACTCGGCACAGTCTGCTCCGTCTCAGTTTGACTCGGCACAGTCTGCCTCGGCGATTTTGACAGGTCTCCAATCCGTCTTACCGGCGAGAGATATGTTATCATTCCGGTTTTTTTAATCCAGACCCACGCGCCATCAACCGAGCGTGCATGAAGATGCGTCTGATCGGCGGATCTCAACTAATTATACATTATACTTATGCATTATAACGTATGTACGAAGGAACGAAGTTGAGATCCACTGATCAGACGCGTCGTCAGGCACGCTCGGTTGATGGCGCGCGCATCTGGATTTTCAAAAAACAGGAATGATAACATATCGCTCGTCGGTAAGACAGATTGGAGACCTGTCAGAATTGACGAGGCAGACTGTGCCGAGTCAAACTGAGACGAGGCAGACTGTGCCTAGTCGAACTGTGACGAGGCAGACTGTGCCGAGTCAAACTCAGACGAGGCAGACTGTGCCTAGTCGAACTGAGACGAGGCAGACTGTGCCGAATCAAACTGAGACGAGGCAGACCGTGCCGAGTCGAACTGAGACGAGGCGGACTGTGCCGAGTCGAACTGAGACGAGGCAGACTGTGCCGAGTCAAACTGAGACGAGGCAGACTGTGCCGAGTCGAACTGTGACGAGGCAGACTGTGCCGAGTCAAACTCAGACGAGGCAGACTGTGCCTAGTCGAACTGAGACGAGGCAGACTGTGCCGAATCAAACTGAGACGAGGCAGACTGTGCCGAGTCAAACTGAGACGAGGCAGACTGTGCCGAGTCGAACTGAGACGAGGCAGACTGTGCCGAGTCAAACTGAGACGAGGGAGACTGTGCCGAGTCAAACTGAGACGAGGGAGACTGTGCCGAGTCAAACTGAGACGAGGGAGACTGTGCCAAGTCAAACTGAGACGAGGCAAACTGTGCCGAGTCAAACTGTGGCGAGGCATAGTGAGACCATCCCGGAAAAAGAACCAAACTCCACTGATCTAACTGAATAAAAATTAATTTGTGCAAAGTAACTCACTTGGATCTTAGGAGCTTTTGAGGGTTAGGTCAGAGATTAAGGTTAAATTTAATTTGAGCTTTTTTTATTTCCTCAAATATTATAGAAACAAAAAAAATATACAAGCCAAACCGTTGACTTCAATCTAACCCTTAAGAGCCGAAAAATTCCAAAATCGAAGCTACTCTAGTGATTTTCCACTTGAATCGGCAAAAAAATTATACGGATTGTCAATCAGTGGGAAAAATTATAAGGCACAGAGGAGGATTTTTGTTTTTCGATGAAAATTCACGAATTGGTGACAAATTGGAAATAGTGTGTTGAATTGGTCTTATTTTTCAGCCGTTTTGTGTTTTTAATAGATACAAAAAATTTGGAAATAGAGGAGAAAAAACTATACCTCTCTAAGTAATGACGTCAAAATTCTTGTGGCAACATTTTGCCATCGATCGCTAGCAAACTTGTTTTTCGAGTGCTTTTGTTGGGTTTTTTTTTTTACGTAACTATAATTTCTCCGCCACAGATTAGTAAAATAGCATTCTTGCCGAAAGCCAGCGTCTCGAGCTTTCAACGACGTCGCCGGCAATCACGCCAACGACGTTTTAAGGAGGCTCGGTCACGAAGGGGCGGATTGCGCGGGTGCATAAGCGGGGCCCATTTTTTTTTTCAGTAATACGCATGCTTGTCATAATACGGTTGATTATAAACGTATTATTGATAATTTTATAGAAAACTAATTAGTTGCGCATCGATAAATAAATACCGCAGAATTAGTACAATTTTACGTTACGGTACTGCCTAAAGAAGTACGACAACGTCGCGATTCTCCATTCCACCTTCTCGTCTGATCGCCTCTGATTTGTTCTGACACCGCGAGCTGACAGTTGGAGATTTTTATTGTGACAGGAAATATGCGTTGAACCAACCTGATTCTAAGGCTATGACAGTATGGTCAGCGCCGCCGCAAAGCGGTGGTTCGAGCCAGCACTAAACAAACGAACACCTGATTCCTGCGACGCTGCCAGATCTTCACACGTTCGCGAAACCCATTGGAGTTTCAAATATTTCGACGTTTTAACATTAAATATCTTCTTACATAAGTCGATGACCCACAACTTTTTCATTATACTTGGAATCTTCATGACCTAATCAACGTTACCGTAGTTTTTCATCAATATCCGTTGTCTGAATGCAAAAATATCACTCGATACAAGTCTTTTGGCTGTCGCCTCTTCCACAAGCCCTGTGTTAAAAATCCCAAGTTCAACCATTTTTATCTCTCTTATTTAGTCGTTAACCTTATCTGAAACTTTGCACACGTGAATATGTGTACATTATCCGTGATATACTTAAAAATTATTTTTTTCCGTCGTTGAGACGTAAGCGACGAAGCCTCCTCAACGTCAATTGAAGCACGAATCGTTCAGTTCTGAACTTTTCGTTCAATCGGCGAGCGATATAAATGTTGGTTACAAACCTCGATCGTAATATTCGTCGAATTTTACGTAGTTCACCACGTCGATCGTTCTCGTGCCTCTCTTTCATCTCGATTTTCGTTTCGACTCGAGCTTTTTCCGCATTTGAAATATATGCAATCTCTCGAGAACGGTCGAGTGGTTAATTCACTTTGACGGAATTGTTCCGTCATAAATGTCGGATTCGCAGAGTTCGCGGTAGCCGTTGCCGAGCAAATGCCGGACTGTGGATTATTGGAAAAATTCTGGGCTTTGACGGCCTTTGAGTTCGATCGATGGCCGACCGTTGTACTCGTGGATCAAAGGGGCGAGTTTTTTTTTTAACGGTTTGTTTGCGAAATATTGTGAAATTTATGCAAACCCAACGTCTTGAGGGAATTCTTTTGATGCGAAGAGCCTTAAAATTGCTCATTTAATGATTTTTCTCTTTAATAATGGAAAATTGATCGTTTGAATGCGTTTTATTTATTGAAATGAGTCATACGCTATGAGGAAATTTTATAATTGAACGATCTTTCGAATGATCCAAAGAGATGTCTCAAGAAAATTATGCCTGATGATGGAATGATGTTTTAACGCCTTTAAAAAAGGGATGAAACAGAAAAATGATACGAATTATTGACTTTTTGGTCTCCAGCATTGTCCAGTTTCGCGCTGGTGACACTTTTGGGGTCTGTTATGACCCCAGATTTCAGTATTTGATGAAATATTTTGGAATTCGTTTTCTTTTTTTAAATTATGAATAGTCGTATTTGTTTGTTTAAAAGTAAAAAATCCGATGGTTTATGGCACAATGTGATATCCTTAATTTTTTGAAAGTTATCAACGAAAATGTGCATAAAAGTGTATCTGAAAGATGTCATTTTTCTCTGGGAAATAATCGATATAAAAAGCTTTGAAGCGATATGAAAATTTTTGTTTGTTTTCGATGACGACAAACAAATTTATGACCTTTCATTAATAAATTGTCGACTATCGTCTCTCTTTCCAACAGTTTGTATTGTAAAAAAAAATGTTAAGCTTTCAAGTGAATCCATACCGATCTAAAAAATGACCTAAATAATTATGATACCAAATTTAAAATTGCTGGTTCGAAAACTCTTCTTTTAAGATCGTCCATCGATTTCAAACGCATGTGGTTGGAAAAAAAGCTTTTAAAGTTTTATTCTCCGGATATTTCTAAAGAATTTTATATCTAGGTACTAATTTTAGGTAGACGATGATTGCTCACGCTGGGTCAGTTCGCAATTTACGGAAAAGGCCGAGTCGAGCTCAATAACATCCACATTCTTAGCTATAAGCGTGTACACACACACATGCTTATATATATGAGGCATTCCACGTCAAATCGGACGGTCAAACCCCTTTTCAGAATTTTCGGATCACCCTAAAAGTCTTGAGAAAATAAAAAATCACCCCCAAGTAAGAGTAAAATCGTACTTCAACGTCATAAAACAATTCGATTTCTTCGTAATTTTAATATGTAAAACAACAAATTATTCATATAATTATTTTTTGAGATTAATTAAAGAGAAAAAATCATAATCAAGACCCAAAAACATTCGAAAAATTCATATTTTTTTGTGTCAAAAAGAAAATAGTTGCAATATTTCTCTCTGAAATTTTGGCAAACTTAATTTTTTCGCTTACTAAAATCGCAAATAAAACCATAATTCTTAATGTTATCGAAATGTGCTTTACCTGGAAGTAGCTATTCATTTTCTTAGAAAATTTAGGGTGATCCTTAAAAAATAAGGAGTATTTTTAGGATGAAATGTCAACGAAAAATCATGAACCGAATTATTTTCAGACGTCAGGATTTTGACCGTCCGATTCGACGCGGAATTACCCGTATATATAATGTAGCTCTCGCCTCGTTGTTCGAAGAACTAAAACAATTCGTGAAGTCAGGTTCCGAGAATCGTGTTTACATTCGCGAAGGAATTCGCGATTGCGAGATTCCGACGTGAAACGAAAAGCGAGAAACGCGCGAGTCCGAGGGTTGTTAAAAAACACGACATGGTCTTTAAGGGGGTAGAATGAGAATCGTTGTAGCTACGGTATGCGCGACTTTCAACGCGTAGTCCAATGATTATTAACCCTCCGTTCGTAATTCTAAATTAAGGGGAATCTTTCGTAATCTGGGTCATTAATGGCCAACAAAAACATTAAAAACTAAACACTGTTGATTAACATCAAACACTGTTGATGTTTTGACTCAGAAAATTACGCTCAAAAAATCTGAAAAAAATTCTGTAATACTTGTCTTAGATCCCATTTAATATCTCAATAGTTTTTTTTAGTGATTTATAAAGAATAACATTTTTTATAACAATTATTTTACAACGAAATGGGGAAAATATAAATTTTCATGCGAAAAATCATATCTTAACGAAAATTTCATCAAAATTAGAAATTCCAACGGGGTTTTGGAGTTAAATATATGTACTTTTAGGGAAAAAAAACTTTATAAGGGTTATTTTCGAAAAGTATAATTATTTTGAGTTTAGAAAATGTCGTTTCCGGCAGGTAAGGAAAAATATGAAAAAAATAATAGTTTTGGTATTTTTTTCACTTTTTTTTATCAAAAACTTTTACAAAAGTTATACATATTGTATAAAAAAAGATTATCATACTCATATACATTAGTCAGAAATTTTTTTATTAGCGCATGATAAGCAAAAATTAGTGCGATGCTTTTCGAAAATTGTTAACAACAAATAAACTATGCAATATTCAAAAAATCCTACGCACTTCCATAGACAATGTATTTTTAAACATACATTTGAAATTTCAAGTGAATCGGTTGAAAATTGTATGAGTTATGTTTCCGGCCAATTTGAAAAATACAGTTTTGAGATAAACGCCTTTCAAGTTTTGAACTGCGGTCGCTGCGGACCAGACGGCATTGTCCTAAAATTCAAAAAACCAAGTACTTAGAGATTTTCCCCTCCCATAATCTTCAGGTACATCATTTTTGAGGTCCTAAGCGATCATTAAAAAAAAAGACGATTTTTCAAAAATTCCAGAGTAGCATAACCCCTTAATTTTAAAAAATCCCCTCAATAACAATCACATAATTTACAATCTCATTACAAACAAACACGTGGTACCAGACACTATGCTAAATTTTGAAATCGATTGAGCAGAAAACAACCCTCGAAAATATCGTTCGAATAATCAACAATTGCTTCCTATTTATTCATTGTTTCGCGTTCGCTCGTTACTTTTTTCATTATTTCCATTCTACGAGGTAAAGATATTATTACGGTAACGCGTTTAAAACAGAACGAACGATTCGCGCGAGCGTCGAAGCAAATTGTTATTTCCACTCTTCTGTGAACGGTGAACGAAGTGAACCGCGGCATTGCTCATTAATCTAATCAGCCGACGGTTGATTGGCTCCTGATTTAATTACCCGCTGGGTCGTCGGGACGATCGTCCGACGGGGGAAGGGGTGAAGAACGCGGGTGGGGGGTGGAGGGAAGCGAAGGAGGGTGGGCGAAGCTCATCCCGAACCCGCGTAGCCCACCTGTGAGCACGTAATGAGGTTATCAACGAGATTATTATTATTGTTTACTGCTAACAAGCTCTCTTGATGCCTCGGACGGGGATAGAAGGGGAAGGGGGTGGATGGAGACACTGCACCAGTGGATTTGCTCGGGAACTTGGGGGATGAGAAGAAACGTTTCTCCGGAAGGCGAAGATGGTACATGCGCACTTGTTTAATTTCAAGTGTATTGGTAAAAGTCTTGTTTTATATCGTTATCGCTGGTCAGGCAGTTACGGGGAATTATTATTTTTATCAATTGTTGTTGTGGCGAAGTAATGGAATTGGCACGTGTGACAAATCGAGTGCGATGTAATGATTGGTCAAGTTTTTATGGATTTTTTTTGTAAAAAATTAGACGAAGATCGGTTTGATTTTTTTTTAATTACAGAAACGGGATGGTCTCAGCCACAGTTTGACTCGGCACAGTGTGACCCGGCACAGTTTGACTCCGCGAATTTGACAAATGAGAGACACACTTTCCCTGTCAAACTCAGAGAAAATTCGAAATGTCAAAGAGGAAGAGTGACTTTTATCTGTCGAACTTGCGGAGTCAAACTGTGCCGGGTCAAACTGTGCCGAGCCGAACTGTGGCGAGTCAGACAGTGGCTCAGACCATCCCGTTTCTGTAATTTAAAAAAAATCAGACCGATCTCCGTCTAATTTTTTACCAAAAAATCCACGAAAAGTTGACTAATCATTACATCGCACTCGACTTGTCACATGTGCCAAGTCCATTACTTCGACACAGCAAAAATCGATTAATAGTCTGACGCGGTACAGTTTGACTCCACGAATTGGACAGATGAGAGACAGTTTTTCTCTGTCAAACTAAGAGACAGTTTCAAATGTCGAAGAGTGAGAGTGACTTTTACCTGTCAAACTCGCGGAGTCAAACTGTGTCGGGTCAAACTGTGCCGGGTCAAACTGTGCCGGGTCAAACTGTGCCGGGTCAAACTGTGCCGAGTCGAACCGTGGCGAGGCAGACTGAGACCATCCCGTTTCGCCTTGTACGAACAATATTTTGATTTTTGAGAAAATATTTTTAACTATCCCACGAAAGTGCTTTGAAAAAATTGTCGCTGATTGCGCAAGTCCCAACTCCTTTGAAAATCGCCTAAAGCAAATAAAAATTGACCGCATTATTGTTTGAAAATAATTATGGCGTTTGGCCTTTCTTTTGATCGGCTTTTTGTGTTAAAAAAATATGAAGTTTTCGAAATAAAAGAGAAATTTCCGTAATGTTCTAAGAAACTATGTACAAAAGTATGTAGCTAAATTTGAGGAATAAGGGCAAAATAAGGGGAAAATCCTCTTCTGAGCCAGCCACAACTGAACCTAAGCTGAACGCCATATTTAATTTGAAAAAATAATGCGGTCAATTTTTATTTGCTTCAGGCGATTTTCAAAGGAGTTGGGACTTGCGCAATCAGCGACTATTTTTCCAAATCATTTTCGTAGATCAGTTAAAAATATTTTCTGAGAGCTTTCCCCATTTTCAAACAAAAAATTGCTCGAAAAAACATGTCTGAAGTTTCAAATGCGAAATATCTAAAAGAAATATTCCCGTGGTTTTTCGAATTGTTCATTTTCGGCAGAAATTTAATTTACACTAATTTTACAGTACAGGATGGTTTCCTAAATTTTCGTGCGTTAATTTTCACGAAGACTTCAAGATCTTCTTTGCTTCCTTATTCGCTTTAATATAATTTACGAAGAAAACAAATACTTTGAGTTTTTTGGCGTGTAATTAATTAAAAATCGTCACGCCGACGCAGGAAGCAAAATTTTGAAAATATTTTAATAATTTATACATTGATGCGTTTTGATAAGATGTTATGAAATATTCCACGAGGCTGGAATTTATATAAATATTCGACATTTTGTTTGGAATTGTCCAAATATTTTATATGTTTCCACGAATTAGCCAGAATATTATTTACGAACTAATTATTCTTCATTATCCGTAGAATATTCCACGAAATCGACTTCAAGCATTTTTTTGAGATTTACAAAAAATCTTACGGCTATTATCATATCCGAAACAACATATTGCGAGATCGACGTCTCAATTAAAAAAAAAACTTCATTATTCACTCTCCAACGAATTCATCATTATTCCATTGATTAATATTTTTATTCCCTCCGACACACAATTTAAAACTGGCA
>OZ020170.1:3330963-3368443 GCA_963971145.1 Sussaba pulchella
GATTCTGGTGGATGTGGATGACATATTTGTGGGTGAGAAGGGCACGAGACTCAAGAAGGACGACGTGCTGGCTCTTCTGGCGACCCAACAGAGGATACAGGCGTTGGTGCCCGGATTCAAGTTCAATTTGGGGTTTTCCGGGAAATATTTCCATCACGGAACGTCGGAGGAGAATTTGGGGGACGATATGCTTCTCGAGAACGTCGGCAGGTGATTAAACCTTCATCGGATATAATATTACAACGTTCGCGAGTCATATCGATTCAAAATATACATATATATCAGAGTGGTCCTTATATAGGGTCGAAAAGTGACCCCTGCTGGTAATAGCCGGTTTCAAAGATGGCGGGAACTTTTTTAAAATTATTTAGAGCCAATCTGGGGGGTAGGAGCGGGTCAAAATTCCTCGGAGCTCCATATAAGGACCACTCTAATATATATATATTAGGGTTTTTCTCAATTTGGTGATTTCGGAATTTTTTTGGTATTGTTTTTCTTAAGTAATCAAGATAAATAGAAACAAAATTGGTCGCAATCATTTAGAATTTTCTTGGGGACATTTTTTATTACTTGAAGATATACATGATAAAAAAACATTTTATTTTACAGATTTGTAGGAAATTTGATGCTCTACAAAAAAGGATTCTTGTAAAATTTCCGTGAATCCAATATTCATTACGCAATTAGCAAAAAACTGGCTTTATTTTTTTTTAAAATCGATCATTATGTTCAAAACAGGAATGTGACATCAAAAAACTGCAATTCATTTTTTGTATGCATTTTGAAATATGAAGAAATTCGTGGCGTACTCGATGATAAAATGTAAACATTTCAATTTCATTGATTTTATTATAAATTATAATATTCATTTATATATGTATGTATGTATTACATATTTATAATATAATAAATATATATGAATAAATATTATGAATATTATAATTCTATATAAACATAATTACAATATTCATTTATATATGTACGTATGTATTACGTGAGAAAAATAAACCAGTTTTTTTGCTTATTACGTAATAAATATTAGATTTACGAAAATTTCACAAGAAATCTTTTTTGCAGAGCATTAAATTTCCTACAAAACTGTGAAATAAAATTTTTTTATCATGTATAGTTTTTAAATAATAAAAAATTTCCCCAACAAAATTTCAAATGCATGCATATTTCCATATAAAAATTCGATTGCTCGGCGGGGTAGATTAGACTCATTCAAAAAATTCCCAATCGCGACCAATTTTTTTTCTACATATGTTGATTACTTTAAAAAAACAATACCAAAAAAATTCCGACATCGTCCAACATAATTTGCGTTTAAATAATCAACCATAATTTTTTTCTAAATAATCAACCATAATTTTCGCGTCAATAATGAATTACAATCTTTTCATTCAAACGATAAATTATAATTTTAGTTCGAATATTGAATTATAATTATTGCTCAAAACAACTAATTATCGTTCTCGTTCAAACAAGCAATTATTATAATTTTCGCGTCAATAATTAATTACAATCTTAACATTCAAACGATAAATTATAATTTTCCTTTGAATATTGAATTATAATTATTGCTTAAAACAACTAATTATCGTTCTCGTTCAAACAAGCCATTATTATAATTTTCGCGTCAATAATTAATTACAATCTTTTCATTCAAACGATAAATTATAATTTTCCTTTGAATATTGAATCATAATTATTGCTCAAAACAACTAATTATCGTTTTCGTTCAAACAAGCCATTGCAATATTCGTTCGAATGATCTCGAAAAAAATACGATTTTCAGATTTACGTGGTTTTCCCACATGTGGAATCATCAACAACCGCATCTCTACGAGAATGTAACGCATCTGCAATTGGACATGGGACTGAACAAGCAATTCGCGAAGGATCACGGTATACCAACCGTAAGCGGTTACAGCGTAAGTCCTCATCACTCAGGAGTGTATCCGGTTCACGAGGGACTTTACGAAGCTTGGAAGAAAGTTTGGAACATAAAGGTGACGAGCACCGAGGAATATCCGCACCTGAGACCGGCCCGTCTTCGTCGGGGTTTCGTTCATCGTAACATCATGGTAAACACGGAAAAACCGATTAAACTTAAGGCCTTGTATACGCGATTTCGCCGATTTTCGAAAGTGCTTTTCTTAGACGCAGTGAAAAAAAAAAATGACGCATATATTGATATTATTTCTACAGATTATTTATGCAAATGGTTGAGGATGTGCAAGAGAAAGATCAGAAATATTAACAAATGGCGGAGATATTACATAATAAAGCAATGTATTTTTTTTTTTTTGCGCGAGCGATGATGGTGAAAGTTCTCGGCATCGATGTGGGTGATTGAAAAAAAAAAAAACATATTTATAATTGTATAATGAATGTATCTTCAGTGTGAACCGACAATATTATTTTTTTAAAATTATTGTAATAAAAATTCGAAACTTAAAATTTTTTTTACTCAATTTTCTGTCGGTATTTTATTTTTTATATTTTTTTTTGTTATTGAAATTTTTGTTTCTGTGGTTCACACGATAGGTGATGATACTTGAAATATGTTGTGAAAATTTCAAAGCGATTTGAAGCTTCGTTCAGAAGTTAGAACTTTCACAAGGTTCAAAAAAGTGAATCGTGGAAAAACGGATTTGAAGTTGGCTGTCGGGCGCTGCGCGGTATCTATTATAAATGCAATTTTACCTTATTTAAGGGGACGGAGTCACCTAAAAAGTCGAGGGAAAAAAATTTTTTTTTTGTGACAAGATCAATCTACATTTTCGTTCTAATTTATCCTTATAAAGTATCTATACTTAGCTATCTTTTCAAATTTTTTCAGAACCGTATCAAGCATCCGAACGCTGTGATATTTTCCCAAAGTTTGGGAGCTTGTTGTAAGATTCAGACCGAACAACTCAACCGATCTCGGACTTTGACGTCTCATTTTGTTCAGAAAACACATTAATTTCGAAGTGAATGTGGGATTTTTTTTTTGATGCACTTTAAACATTTTGGCAGCGTATAACGTAAAAAGGAAACAAAGTTTGTGGAAAAACAGTTGAATAATAGGTCACCATAACTTCATCGTACCTCGCATTCCAAATTCCCACATTCACTCCGGAATTATGTGTTTTCTGAACAAAATGAGACGTCAAAGTCCATGATCGGTTGAGTCGTTCGGTCTGAATCTTGCAACAAGCTCCCAAACTTTCGGAAAATATCACAGCGTTCGGATGCTCGATATGGTTCTGAAAAAATTTGAAAAGATAGCTAAGTATAGATACTTTATAAGGATAAATTAGAATGAAAATGTAGATTGATCTTGTCACAAAAAAAAAAATTTTTTTTCCTTCGACTTTTTAGGTGACTCAGTCCCCTTAACCCATGCGTTCTTATAATCGTATCTTCCTCGTCACAAAGCAATCAAGTTTCCCGCAGGTCAATGCGATCCGAGAGCTTTCCAGCGACTCGCGAAACTAATGGACCGTTCAAAAGTTTCGTCGAACTTCGGTTTTTCTCTACAAACCCGACGATCTTGTAGAGAATGCTAAAAAAAAAAAAACGATAAAAAATGTTTTCTCTCGTTCGAAATTCTTAGTTTATCGACGAGAGTGAAATAATAATTATTCACGATTATTCTTTCAGGTACTTCCGAGACAAACCTGCGGTCTGTTCACTCATACAATTTTCATCGATCGTTATCCCGGCCACCGAGAAAAATTGGACGAATCCATTCAAGGAGGCGAACTCTTTCAAACAATCGTTTATAATCCGGTCGGTATAATTCTCGTTCTCTTTAAAAATATGTTTTTTTCGTCCGACCCTCCGTTGAAAACTCGCCGTTTCGCGCATGTGCTACCGGCGGAAAGTCGCCGTTTCCATCCGCACTCCGCCAACGGGCGGTAAAGTTTTTTTCCGCCCGCTACTGCCGGGCGGAAAAAATCCGAGTGTAATAATTGTAATTTAAATTTACGTCACCGTTGTCAAAAATTCTTTTATTTTATTTCAGAAGAGAATAATAAATAAATTTTCCGAGAAAATAAAAAATTTCATGTTTGCTTTTCTTCTTGTTCGTACAAAATCAAAAGTTGCATTTGGTCCAGTCAAGGGGGCTTCGCAGCCCCTGAAAACCCCTTGTTTTCGACGAGGGTAGGACGAAAAGTACGGTTCGCACCACGGGCGGAAAACGATTTTCCCTCGGGCGGAAACTTCACGCTAGGCGAAATCGCCTACTTTCCGCCCTTGATACACAATGTAGTATTATTTTCAACGAATTTTTTCGTTTTTTTATTCTGCTTTCGATCGACTAATTTTTTTTTTTTTTTTCCACAGATCAACATTTTTATGACGCATATGTCTAATTATGGAAACGATCGTCTCGCGCTTTATACGTTCGAGTCGGTAATTAAATTTATCCAGTGCTGGACGAATCTTCGATTATCGAGCGCGCCACCGCTCCAGTTGGGCGAAAGATACTTTCAGATGTATCCCGAAGAAGCCGATCCCGTTTGGGGAGTAAGTCGATTTATTTTACATTTATTTCGCGAAGTTTGGAATTTTTCTGTTTTATCGACTGAGAAAAATTATTATTTTTTTCAATGCAATTGTGATGAAATTTAGCTCGATTGGAATGAAAATCGTAGTTGGTTTGATGGTTGGAACGTTGATATTCTCTAGTACTGTCTTGATAATCATTCGTAAAATAATTGTGAGATAAATAGTCTATTTTAAAATACCTTTTTAACATATGAGCGGAAATTATAATTATCGGACAATTCTGGGGTTTACCATCTGAGATTTTTGTGATATTTACGGAGCTTGAAGTTTATGTTAATAAAAAAGTTCTTGAATTTTTTCGGATTTTTTTTTCTATTGTTTTGACAGCTGTCAAAATATTTTTTGTTTAAAAAATTTTTTTTCTCTACTTTTTTTTTCCTCTTAATTACCCGGATCAAATCGTAAACTCAAAATCAGTTTTTAATGTAAACTTTTCTCAAAAATTCGATCTTGACCTTCCCCAAACCTGAGAAATATCTGAATGACAGCTTTTTAAGTTTGAAAGTCAATTTTAATGGATTTTGAAAAGTCCGAATAAAAAATTGATTTTTTCTTCGAAAAGCTGAGAAAATTGTACTCAACAAACTGATTCTAAGTATATTTTTTCATTTGTGTAAATATGTAAAAAAATATATTTGAAAAAAAATGACAAAAATAAAAAATACTTTACCGAATAAAAAGCGAGTAAAATAATAGAAAAAAAATCTTAAAAATGATAACAACTTTTTTCGAACATGTCCTTAAAGCTGCGTAGATATTCTAAAAATCTCAGATATAAAAGCACGGAGTTTGCCAATAATTTAGCGTTTTCGCTTTTTTATTCATACGCAATAAAAAAAAATCAAATAAAAAACGAACGAACCCTAAATGCTCATGAAATTCCGTTATTAAAGCTAATCCGGTAATAATTATTGCTGAAGCCGATAAATCCCTTCAGAATTCAAGCAAAAACCGTACAATCAAAAGTTAATCTTTTATGAATTAACGTTAAAACGATTTTAAACGCGATTATCGGTATAGAATAGATTCGCTATTAATCCGAGAAGACATCAAACTATTCGGAATATTTTGAAAAACGTCAATTAAATCTATTGGATATTTTTCAGAATCCCTGTGACGACACGAGGCATCAAAAGATTTGGTCGAGAAACAAAACGTGCGACCAATTACCGAGATTTCTGGTGATAGGTCCACAGAAAACCGGAACAACGGCTCTCTACACGTTTTTGTCAATTCATCCGGCGATAAGCAGTAATCTGCCGAGTCCGGATACTTTCGAGGAAATTCAATTCTTCAACGGGAAAAATTATTACAAAGGCCTGGATTGGTATGTCGCGCCAGATGTATTTAAGGGGGGACTTGAGGTTGATTCGATATAAAAAAAGCCTATTTTCGATCATTTTTTTTTTACGACACAATTAATATTATATACTAATAATATTATAGATGTTAATAGATATTTATTTCTATAATAGGTACTCAATAAAGTGACATTTGAAGAATATTCTATGAAATTTTGATTATTATTATTATTATTCTTTATTTGAATGAATTTTAAAATGGCAACAGTTTAAATTTTTTTGATGAAAAATCGGTATTTGGACTTCTAAGTGATGTAAAAAATTGAAAAATCGATTTTTAAAAAAATACTCGACGTTGTTACCTGCAGAAACTCATCACCGAATAAAATCATTTTGGTTTTTTTATCTTTGATGTTCCAGGGATGAGTTATGAGGGGTGCGATAAAACTTTTTTTCCGAGACATCCACGGGGATTCACCGTCAATGGCTCAATTGTTCATGAAAATTAATGAAAATTTTATAGAATATTCTTCAAATGTAATTCTATTGAGTACTCATTATGGAAATCAATATATGGGGCAAAATTTCCTAATTCACAGAACTGAAACTCTTCTATCCCCCGATGTGGACGATGATTTTTTTTTCAGTATTCTTTGGATCCTACGACATCGCTAATTTTTTTTTAGATTTTTTAGACCCCTCCTCCCCCCTCCCCCCGCCATATTATTTTTATAAAGAGGTAACTGCTATTTGTCCCCTTTTTATTTGGATGAAATTTTTTTCCCGGAAACTCTATTGAAATTGAAAAATTTTTTTCTTAAAATTCGAGTGGACAGCGGGTTCCTAATATTTTTTTTTATTTTTTTGAAATTTTTCAAAAATTCGAGTTTTTTCGAAATTTGAATATATGATAATGATTTTCCATCTAAAAGAAGGAAAGAAAAATGAAATCTATCTTGCGAAAAATCGATATTCCGATAATTTCGATTGAAAATCGATAGGAAATATGAGTAACCTCCTGATGATGGCAACAATTAATTCATACTCAAAAATCGATTTTCCATCGAAATAATCGAAATATCGATTTTCTTGCAAGATAGATTTCATTTTTCTTTTCTTTTTTTAGATGGGAAACCATTATCATATATTCAAATTTTGGAAAAAATCGAATTTTTGGCAAATTTCAAAAAAATAAATAAAAATATTAGGAACCCGCTGCCCACTCCAATTTTATGAAAAAACTCCCTTAATTTCAATAGAGTATCCGGGAAAAAAATTTCATCCAAATAAAAAGGGGACAAATAGCAGTTACCTCTTGATAAAAATAATATAGTGGGGGGAGGGGAGAGGAAGGAGGGGTCTAAAAAATCTAAAAAAAAATTAGTGAGGTCGTAGGATCCAAATGATACTATGAAAAAATCATCGTCCACATCGGGGGATAGAAGGGTTTCACTTCGGTGAATTGGGAAATTTTGCCCCATATATTGATTTCTATAATAGGTACTCAATAAAGTAACATTTGAAGAATATTCTATAAAACTTCCATTATTATTATTATTATTTTTCATGTGAACGAATTCAAAAATGCCAACATTTTCAATTTGTTAAATGAAAAATCAGTATTTTGACTTCTAAATGCCGTAAAAAATTGAAAAATCAATTTAAAAAAAAACACTCGAAGTAATAACCTGCAAAAACTTATTATCTAATAAAATCATTTGAGTTTTTCGATCTCAGATAATCCAGTGCTAAGTTATGAGGGGCGCAATAAAACTTTTTTTCCGAGACATCCACGGAGATTCACTTTTAATGGCTCAATTGTTCATGAAAGTTAATGAAAATTTCACAGAACATTCTTCAAATGTAACTCTATCGAGTAGTCATCATAGAAATAAATCCATCTCAACTGTTTCGTAAAAAAAAAAAAACCAAAATATCCTTTTTTTTTCTATCGAATTAACCTCATTTCCCTCCCTTAAGGGGACTCCCGACCCCTAAATGCTAAAATCCACAATTTTTTAGCCACAATGTTTTAAGAATATTCCCCTATTCCGGACTCATTCAACTAGACGAAATAAAAAAAAAAATGTTGCAAAAAATATTTATTTTTCGTTTAATTAGCAAAAATATCGCTAAAAATCGAAAAATTTCGTTATTTTCAAAACAGTTTCTTAGAATCACTTTTCAACCGATCGACTCCAACAAGATGTCATTATGTTCGTAATTATGTAACTCAAGTAATGTACAGATGGATTTTAAAATTTCCACTTCAATCAAAAGTTATGATTTTTTCGTTTCCAACTTGCACTATTTTACTAAGAAATATATGAATTTTAAACTTTACGCGATCATAACTTTATCTAAAAATAAGATATCAAAATCTGTACAATCCCTGAGTTACATCATTACGAACAAAATGAGACGTCTCCGAAGTAAATCGGTCCAGAAATGGCTTCGAAAAACTCTTTTGAAATTGGACCGGAAAGAAAAAAAATCATTTTGAGATATAGCCGTTTGAAATCAGACGTTCCGGCGCACAGTTTCTTTTTTAATTCATGTAAACGAACAAAATACTTCCAGCAACATTTAGAATATTTTCATTCCACATATTTATAGAGGAAAGGTCCAGAGAATTAAAAAATGCAATTTTGAAAAAAAAATCCAATTTTTTCGAGAAATAAGGGTCGGGGAGTCCCGTTGATCCATCGATCAACCGTTCAAAAAATAAATCAACAAATTTTCATCGATCCCCACAGGTACATGGGTTTTTTTCCAGCATCCAAAAACGAAAGCTCTCGTTATCTGTTCGAAAAATCAGCGACTTATTTCGACGGCGAATTGGTACCGAGACGAGCTCATTCTCTTCTCCCAAGAGCCAAACTCATCACCATCCTGCTATCACCGGCCAGACGAGCTTATTCTTGGTACCAACACACCCGTGTACACGGAGATCCCGTAGCAAACAATTACACGTTTCACGCTGTTATCACGGCCAGCGACACGGCACCAAAACCATTGAGAGATCTTCGCAACAGATGTTTGAATCCCGGAAAATACGCTCAACATTTGGAAAGATGGTTGTCTTATTACACCCCTCAACAATTGCACATAATCGACGGCGAACAATTGAGACAAAATCCCGTCGAGACGTTGCACGAATTGCAAAGATTTTTGAAAATAACACCGGCTTTCAATTATTCGACGCATTTGAGATACGATCCGAAAAAAGGTTTTTTTTGTCAAGTTACGAACGAAGATCGCACGAAGTGTTTGGGAAAGAGCAAAGGACGACAATATCCGCCCATGGAGGACAAATCGTACAAATTGTTGCAGGTTAGTTGGGTTTTTGGTTGATTGGCGCGGGTCGATGATGACGAAAAATTCGTGATTGAAAACTTGTTGGGTTTGGTAGCCATTTTTACTCATTTTTAAGGCCTTACATACAGTTAGAAGGCTTTAAAAAGACGGATTTTCAAGAATTTTTTTCGCGCAGACTATTCAATTTATTAATTTGAAAATTGGTGTACATATTATAATAACCTTATGATATATTTACATATTTTTTATTTGTAAAAATAATCATCGCGAATGTTGCTATCGCCGATCTTCTAGAGCTCCGCAAAAAAAAACCAATTTTGCGGTGATCACGATATCTCTGGACCGGATTATCTGAAATGAAAAAACCAAATAAATTTCGTTGATATAATACATTATCTAGTATTTAATCGAAGGAATTAGCGAAAAAATAATTTTTGACAAAATGGCGACTTCTCAAAATAAAAGACTCGATTTTGAACGAAAATTTAAGCCTTAAATTGTTTATAAAATGGAAAATATTTATCGGAGAAAAAAAATCTTCGATTAATTACTAAAAAATCTAGTTAAAAAGGTTGTGTTAAAATTTGAGACTGATCGGTTCAGCCGTTTTCGAGAAATCTTGATCACCGATTTCGAAAACATAGTTTTGAGAAAAACGCGTTTAAAGTTTCAAAAGCGTTTTACATGTGGTAAATTTCGTTTTTTTTCAACTTACATGGAGTCATCTATTCCAGGGCCATATAATAATCCGTTCGCATCGTTGGCAGCTTCTAATAATTCGATTTGATGCTGTCTGCGAGCCATTCAAATTACAAGTGTATGTAACCCCTTAAAGACAGTTATTTTTGGATTTTTTTTTTTATAAACTGTTTTTGCTACAGTGTTCGTTATAAAATTTACCGTCTAGGGGGGGTGAGTTTCCTCCTTTTGAAGTACTTGATTACAACGAAAAAAAGATAACGTGTGAAAAAGCGAGACTAGTAGATTTTTTTGGAAGCAATTGAAGAGTGCGAAAATTTTAGATATGAACTGGAAACATTCAGGGCATGTATGAGGTACTTGTCGATTATCGGCACATGAGTAATCGTTTGTTGTAGTGGAATTGAATCGTGCCTTGGTTTATAGGGGAGAATGGTAATTAGGAAGCGTCAATATTGATTCAAGATTTCAGAAATTTGTAACTTCGAATTAACAAAAATTACAGCAGTACTTGGCGAGTTTTTTTTACAAAGTTGGGGCAGGTATTTTGCTATGAAATAGTGGTAAAAATAGATAGTATGCATAGTTCTATGTTTACAAAGTTCAGGCAGATATTTTGTTATGAAATAGTGATGAGAATATATAGTTTGCATAGTTCTATGCTTACCAAGTTGAGGCAGTTATTTTGTTATAAAATAGTGATGAGAATATATAGTTTGCATAGTTCTATGTTTACAAAGTTGAGGCAGATATTTTGTTACGAAATAGTGATAAGAATATATAGTTTGCATAGTTGAATTTTTACAAGGTTGAGAAAAATATTTTGTTATAAAATAGTGATGAGAATATATAGTTTGCATAGTTCAATTTTTACAAAGTTGAGGCAGAAATTTTGTTATAAAATAGTGATGAGAATATATAGTTTGCGTAGTTCAATTTTCACAAAGTTGAGGCGGATATTTTGTTATAAAATAGTGATGAGAATATATAGTTTGCATAGTTCTATGTTTACAAAGTTGAGGCAGATATTTTGTTATAAAATAGTGATGAGAATATATAGTTTGCATAGTTCTATGTTTACAAAGTTGAGGCAGATATTTTGTTATAAAATAGTGATGAGAATATATAGTTTGCATAGTTCAATTTTTACAAAGTTGAGGCAGATATTTTGTTATAAAATAGTGATGATAATATATAGTTTGCATAATTCAATTTTTACAAA
The DNA here is from genome assembly GCA_963971145.1 of Sussaba pulchella. Lineage (NCBI taxonomy): Eukaryota > Metazoa > Arthropoda > Insecta > Hymenoptera > Ichneumonidae > Sussaba > Sussaba pulchella. The sequence goes on from OZ020170.1 coordinate 3,342,067, forward strand.
GTTGAGGCAGACTTTTTCTTATGAAATAATGATAAGAATATATTGTTTGCATAGTTCTATGTTTACAAAGTTGAGGCAGATATTTTAATATAAAATAGTGATGAGAATATATAGTTTGCATAGTTCTATGCTTACCAAGTTGAGGCAGTTATTTTGTTATAAAATAGTGATGAGAATATATAGTTTGCATAGTTCTATGCTTACAAAGTTGAGGCAGTTATTTTGTTATAAAATAGTGATGAGAATATGTAGTTTGCATAGTTCTATGTTTACAAATTTGAGGCAGATATTTTGTTATGAATTATTGATGAGAATATATAGTTTGCATAGTTCTAAGTTTACAAAGTTGAGGCAGAAATTTTGTTATAAAATAGTGATGAGAATATATAGTTTGCATAGTTCTATGTTTACAAAGTTGAGGCAGTTATTTTGTTATAAAATAGTGATGAGAATATACAGTTTGCATTGTTCAATTTTTACAAAGTTGAGGCAGATATTTTGTTATAAAATTGTGATGAGAATATACAGTTTGCATTGTTCAATTTTTACAAAGTTGAGGCAGATATTTTGTTATAAAATAGTGATGAGAATATATTGTTTGCATAGTTCTATTTTTACAAAGTCTAGGCAGATATTTTAATATACAATAGTGATGAGAATATATAGTTTGCATAGTTCAATTTTTACAAAGTTGAGGCAGATATTTTGTCGTGAAATAGTGATGAAAATATATAGTTTGCATAGTTCTACGGAATGCAGTAAAAAAAACTGGCTAGTAGCGGATTGGTTTTCGAGAAAAACAGAGTTTTTGACCACCTTTAACTATTTTTAGCATCGCCGATTTTCTGGAAACCCATGCGATATAGAAACGTGATATCCGGCATAACAATGCATCATATGCATCGGAGCTTTGGGATCCCATTGCAACTTCCATCAATAATTTTGCAGTTCCGTAAGAAATTATCGACGGAAGTTGCAATCCGATTCCAAAGGTCCGCACCTCATTTTAAGCGGGTTTTTCAAGAGCTTTCAAATGTAACTAACCGGATCGATGTACCTATAAAATTGGCGGGGCTACGATTTTTTTAATGGAAACTTTACGCCCTTCCCATGTTAATCAAATGGGAAAACTAGAAAAATCTTGCGCGACCCCTAAAAATTCTCCGATCGGGCTCATCTTTGTACACGATTTTCTCGATGGAAGATACTTCGGCGTGAATGTATTTCGATTGAAAGAAAAAAAAAAGTTTTTCTTTCAAGCCGGCCTAATCTCCGCCCCCTAACCCACACATTTCAACCCTCACAACCATGGAGACTAGAGGTAAGGAGTACGCACGACCGTGGAAGTCGTGGTTGAAAAGTGTTCCCCGAACCGTGTACAAACTCCAAATACGAACCGGTGTGAAGTAAGCGTACCTTTGAACGCAGCCCTGCGGCTCTCAAGTTGAGAATCTCAGCTCCGACGCTCCGACGCGTTCTTCGCGGTTATTTTAAAAGCAACCATTATCAACCATAGCAACCATTACAATATATTTCGTTGTATCGTCGTTTCGTTGTATCGTCGTTTCGTTGTATAAAAAATAATCGACTAGTGGATTTAATACGGTGGGTGTTATTTTTACACTGAATACTTACGTTTATTATAATTTCATACTAGAATGAAAAGAGTTATGGTAGCAAATTTTGTGCTGGATGTTGGAGCAGTGAGGATATAATTTCACAGCCGCACACCAAAAAGCACAACACGCAACGACGCAGTGTACTGCTTCGTGGCATGTTATGTCTATTTTCTAAATCCATTTGTGCGAAATTAAATATTAAACCTCATGACATTTGAATTGGCGCCATTAATAGCGTACTCACTTTCGGGGTACGTTCGCTTCTATCGGCGCTAACTTCATCTCGGTTCGTGTTTGAGCTCAGTGGTGCTCAGATTATATCGGTTTTCGGGAACAACTTTTTTCCTTCCGTGCGTACTCCTTACCTCTAGTCTCCATGCTCACAACCACGACGAATACGAAAAAATCATGAATTCCGTTTGATTACAGAGGTACTACTTGTCTCACAATACGGCATTGGTGAAGCTTCTGAAAAAATTGGGATCACGAACGATTCCCCAATGGTTGAAGGACGATCTTACCGACACGGTGATGACTTAGCAAACGCCGGACGCATGAAACGTCACGGCGTTGATTCGATCGATCCCAAATTCCGAGACGGCTTCGACGCCAATCGCGAGCACGCCTCAGGAAGATTTGTAATTAAAATTGTACATTGAATACATTCCACGTTGGATTGTGAATTACTGTGAAAAGAGGGAAGAAAGATTAACGCGCCCGTAAGCGAGGGTGGAAAAACGGCCTAAAATGGTGAATTCCAGGGATAAATAATGGCCTGAAAATTCCAGCCCGAGCGAGACGAGCAGCCAATGAAACTAGTCACCGATCGGCAACGGGCGAATATGATCGTTTTCGAACGTTGGCGAACGTCGATCGTTCTTCTGATGTCAAGACGATTGTACGAAATCGGGGATGGGCTTGTGGGGATTGCCGGAAAAGTAGGTGAATTTTGGGAATTATTATCTCAAAAACTATTCAGTCGATTGGATTCAAATTGGTTTCATTTGAAAGTATATACATTGAGGTATGTTGACGATTTTTTGTATGAATATAGTGTGAATGGGAGCGCTGTTATCGTGGCCGGCGTAAAACAACTTTGTCGTCGGCACGGTTTGCGGTTTTCACTTTTTCTCGCAGTCGGTTGGTCCGAAACAAAAATTTCAAGAAGATTCTTAAAGTGTAGGGTCTTGAAGCTGTTCGGCACGTAGGATTTTTTTTTTTTTTTTTTTTCACAAAATGGCGCTTGATTGAAATTAAAATTCACTTTTTAACCTTAATTTACGACCTTTTTTGGTTGATAAAAAAATAAATAAATTAGTTAAAAAAAAAATCCTACGTGTTGAACTTCATTGCCTATTTGTGCGGATTGTGTCCAAATTTTAGAGGAATCGGTCAAGCCGTTATCTAAAAAAAAGTGGGAACCGACTTTGAAAACCGTGTTTCGAGATAAACGCGTTTGAAGTTTTGGGAACTCGCTATATGTTTATATAAAAAAAATTATAACGTAAATCGTCAACATTCCTTGATGTATATACTTTCAAATAAAACCAATTTGAATTTAATCGGACGAATGGTTTTTGAGATAATAATTCCCAAAATTCACTATGCCTTATTTTCCGGCAATTTTCACAGATGTACCCCCTTAATGCAAATGGAAATGGATTTGAAATACTTTAATCTATTAATTATCGTGAATTATGATTGCCATTATTTATTGGAATCGATTAGAAAAAAAATAATAATTCATCCGAATTATTTATTATTGTTGCAGGAAATGTGAAAATATTAAATATCGCGTGATAATTAATCAAAGTTTTATTTGGTTGAAAAATTATTTCAAACAATTTGCATGAAAAAGGATTATGCTATGAAATATTAGGATCAATTTTAATAGAATTATTCATTCGAATTAATTGCTGTTATTGCAGCAATTTAAATAATTTTAATGGTGATAATTAATCAAAGTTATTTGGTCGAAATACTATTTCAAAGAATTTATATTAAAAAGAATTATGATTGCTATTAAATATTAGAATCAATTGCAAAACAATGATTCATCTTAATTTCTTAATTATTCATTATTATTGCAGGAAATGCAAAAATATTAAATGTCTCATAATAATTAATCGAAGTTTTATTCGATTAAAAAATTATTTCAAACAATGAAAAAAATATGAAAAAAAAATTATAATTGCTATTGAATATCAAATTAAACTGTAATACAATTATTCATCCAAATTATTCGCTGTTGTTGCAGAAATGTGAACATTTTTATTTTTGCATGATAATTAATCATAATTGCTTTGTTTGAAAAAGTATTTCGGACAATTTTGGCGGAGAAGAATTATCATTGCTATCAAATATTAGAATCAATAGTAGAACAATTATTCATTCAAATAACTTGCTATTATTGCAGAAATGTAAAAATTCTAATGATCGCGTGATAATTAATCAAAATTATTTGGTCGAAAAATTATTCTAAACAATTTATATGAAAAACTATCATGATTGCTATCAAAATATTAAAATGAATTTTAAAACAATAATTCATTCAAATTATTCATTATTATTGCAAAAATACAAAAATTTCAACTATCACATGATAATTTATCATAGTTTTTTGTTTAAAAAAAAAAGTATTTCAAATACATTTTCATTCAATAAATGCCCACACCTGTAAAAAAGAGAGATTAAAAAAAAAAAAATGTAAGATACGGTGGCTGTCCCGAATAATTTACACAACAAAGTTTTATACACAAGTGCTAGTTTACAAATTTGATTTATTTTATTTTTTACACTTGCTCTTCATCGAATTGTAATATATTTTTTTCATTCCACGAATAGATACATCCCTCGTAGGGTCAATTATCATCGTCAACGACAATTTTATCATGTCGTATTGATCGCCACTGCCCTCATTAAATTATATCATTGGTTTGGCAACTAAGTCATTGCGGATTTTATCAATAGGTGATCTTAGCATATTATTTCGTTTCGTCAACGTGATCGAAGCACCTAATCTACATTGTTTTCTCGTTGTTCGGACTTTCACCTTTAATTCAGTAAAAAAATGGTATCGATTAGTTATTCAGTTTCGTTTTTATCCCGATTTAAAAATGAAAGAACGAGACGCGAATTTTTCAGTGAAAAATCACCGGAACGAAATTTGGCGAACCAATTTTGACACTGGCTTTCTTTCAACGCTTCATTTCCCATATACGTCACGTAACATCTTTCGTGACTGCGATGCGTTCCCGCCTTTTCGGAAATAATACAATAAAATATGTCTGAAATTCGCGTCGCGTTCTTACATTTTTAAATTGGGATAAAAACGAAACTAAATAACCGATCGATAAAATTTTTCTACTAAATTAAAGGTGAAAGTCCGAACAACGAGAAAACAATGTAGATTAGGTGTTTTGACCACGTTGACGAAACGAAATAATATGCTAAGATCACCCATTGATAAAATCCTCATTTTATTTAGAAGATTATTTTTTTTCTTTTTTTTTTTTTTAAATAATTAAATGATGGCATTTTTTATGCCGGAACTTTTATGAGAAACCGGATGTTCAGCTTGATTTTTACACGACTGGGACATCCACCATATCGTCAACGTCGTTATCGTCTCGCTGTCGGCGAGAAATTGAGAAAAACAAAATGGCGAGTGTTGATTTCTCACGTAAGTTTGTTTGCACGCTAGTGCGATCGATGTATTTATCGTTTTTCATGAGCTTATCTCGAGCAATTTGTCGCACGTGTTCTCGGAGGTTCGTTAAACTATTCGTCATGGCACGGTGAAATATTTTTCGTGGTAATTCGCGCACAGATATTGTGAGAATCTTTGGGATTTTTTTGATCCAGAAAAAAGGGAGAAAATTGGGTAGCAAACGTTTAGAAAATACGATGGAATAGTGCGTGATTGAGGCGGCAATGGAAACTTAACAGTGGTCGAAGAGTTTACCGATATAACGTTAAGGGACCATTTTAGTGCAACGGTTCTGAAAATTGCTGATTTACGTGCAATTTTTTTTTTTTAGATTTAATTTTTGCTCTTTTCAACGAATAAGATTGATAATCTGGATTGATTTTTCGCTGTATAATTTTTTTTATTGGTGGAATGTGGTAGATTTATTGTTAGATTTTTGTAGATTTCAGTGGAATCAATTAAATCCACAACAACAATCAATACTTTTCTGGACGAGGTTAAAAAAAATTACGCAAAAAATTTACGCCTTGAAAGAAAATTTCAATGTTATTTTTTCATCGATTTTTGGAAAAATGTTTTTGGCCTATGGAAAATAATACCTTGGAAAAACGTTGCCTGGTGGTCGAAGATAATTATTTTTTACAATTTTTCCAAAACGAAAAAATGATACGAATTATTAATCAGTTGGGGAAATTCTATGGGATTTTTTTATTCCCATAAAAATCAAGAAATTAGTGAAAATTTCTGAATTGAGCGTCGAGTTTGGTTTCTTCTTCCAACAGTTTGTTGTTTAAAAGAATGCATAAACATTTTCCAAGCAAGAAAAGCTTCTATACGTTTTTTGAGAATGGGGTGAACAATAATTTGACAGAAAAAAAACATTTCAAGGGATAAAACGCATGTAAAGTTTCTCATACGAGATTTGGATAAGAAATGTGGACTCACAGTCAATCTACGACACCTGGTATATAAAATATCCATCCGGTTTTATCGAAAAGTTCATTTTCAACCGCCACACAGCTATTTTTTCCATCAAATCTCACCCAAAGGGTCAATCAAACCCTGCACAAACTTTGAAAGTCCGCCATTTTGAATTCACCCGTGCGATCAGGTCAAAAAAATTCTCAAATATACTTTGAACATTGTTGAATCAATCCGCATCCATTCATAGTGCAATAAAAATTATTTACATGCATAAAAAAAATCATGAAGCAATCAACTTTTCATGAAAAAAAAACGTTTGTTCACAAGAAAATGAAAAAATTTGATTTAAATTAAATTTTTCACGAATTTTACGGTGAATTGGTCCCTTAAGAGTCTTGGGATGAATCTTCTACGTTGTTTCAAACGGACCGTCGAAAGTTTATCGAACCAAACGAGAACAATATTGAGAAAGCTCAGTGAAAAATTTTGTAAACTCGTAAATACGAGTCGAACGATAAAATCGCATTTGTCCAAATTACGTCACGAGATTTGCGTCAGTGTGATTTGTCCATGCCGATCGACGATTCGACGATTATCTCCCATGTAAATGGGATCCAGGTGGATCGTTCATCACACAAAGATTACTCAGAATTCGATTCTTTATCATATTTTGCTATAAAAAATGTAGTCATCCGTTTAAAAAAAACAAAGTTGTCCTTCAAATCTTCAAAACGCTTCGACCTATAAAAAAAATGGATGCACTACGTAGTGCACCCTTTTAAACCATGCAACTTTTGTATGTAACGTTTTTTCGTGCAACGCATATTTTGGAAATTATAACGGTACACACGTTCGTGGACAACCCTGTATAGATTATTAAATTTTCGATACGAATATTTTTTTTCTCGGTGGCATATTTAAATGGTTCCTAAGACTTTATAAAAAAAATCCTATTATACAACCGTTGTACCTTCGATTATTGCATGGCCAATAATAATCGCCACCGATTTATTTTTAATATTAGATACATCAATTATTTTTTTCAATCGCTTTATTTTTTTGCCTGTCTTCTTTTCAAATTTGTATCTGCGGCTTATTTTCATGCTACACGGAGAAATCTTTTATATCGCACGTTTCGGTTTCCAGACGTTGAAAATGAAAATATTGTCGATAACATCATAATTAGGGTGATTATTTCTTAATTTGATAAGAATCCGATTATTTTAACTCAAACTGCTATTTCTACGGGCAATTTATGAAGAATTTTCATTTTCTCGAAGTAAGTCGGGAAGTTTTTGAAAATATCCGGTTTTACCAACGTCCACCCTTTATCGTCGATTCGTCGAATCGCACTCACAGGATCGTCCATGGTAATCGCGGTTATTTTTTTATTCCCCGCGAATACCACTACTTTCGGTGACAGTGTACGTTATTCTCGTTTGTAAACGTGTTGAACGATGATAATGGTAATGATAACGAAGAGAATGATGATAATGATGATGATGATGATAATGAGGATGGTCTCAGTATGCCGCGTCACTGTCTGACTCGTCACAGTTCGACTCGGCACAGTTTGACTCGGCACAGTTTGACTCGGCGAATTTGACAGATGGGAGACACTCTTTCTCTGTAAAACTCAGAGAAAGTGTCAAATGTCAAAGAGATAGAGTGACTTTTATCTGTCAAATTCGCGGAGTCAAACTGTGCCGGGTTAAACTGTGTCGAGTCGAACTGTGGCGGAGTCAAACTGCGCCGGGTCAAACTGTGCCGGGTCAAACTGTGACGGGTCAAACTGTGACGGGTCAAACTGCGCCGGATCAAACTGTGGCGAGTCAAACTGTGACGAGACAGACTGTGCTGAGTCAGACAGTGTCAAGGCATACTGAGACCATCCCTGATAATAAAATCAAGGAGGTCTCCTCGTGAAATCTTTGGTTTTCGAGCCTCATTTTTATAAATAAATTACGAGAAAACGGTCAAAGATTTTTGAACGCAGTTTGTTTTGTCATTTCCGATCATTCTTCATCTCTTGACACTCATTTTTTGGTATGATGAATCTCAACCGTGTGACTTTTATTCGTCCTTGACCACGTTCTTGTCAATAAAGTCCAGAGCACACGCGGTATGGAATTTTAACGGTTCTGATTATCGGAAACCATTAAAACCGGGAAAAAATATATTTATCACACCCTTGACTATGAATAGACACAAGATTTTTCCAAAATTCCTGGATTTTTTGGAAATGGAGATTTTTTAATGGAATTAAGTTTTTTTCTTTCCTTTTTTTGCTCATGAGCTGGAAAAATTTGTTAAATCAATATTTAAAAAAAAGCTTGTGTCTATTTATCTATACCACGTGTGCCCTGGAATTTATTGACAAGAACGTGGTCAAGGACGAATAAAAGTAACGCTAATGAACATCATTGAACAAAAAAAATTAGTGTCGAGAGATGAAGAATTATTGAAAACATCAAAACAAACGATGTTTAAAAATCGTTGACCGTTCTATCATCATTAATTCCCAAAAATGGGGCTCGAAAATCAAGGGTTAAATGATAAAACCTTCTCAACAATAATTACGTGTATATTTATAAAAATACTATTCTTGGTACCGATTCGTAACGTCCCGAACGTTACCGATTTGTGTAACTTGTTGTTACGTAATACGGCAAAGTTATAACTCATCGAGTCACGAGTAAACGACTAGTTTACATTATTTATTATTAATTATTATTATTTTGTAAATCAACGTGTTATCGTTTATCAAAATAACGTTATTCGGCTCGAAAAAATTCGACATTAATCTTCTTGGCGATTATAATTCGTGCGAAAATATTCTCGATGCGTAAACACGCCGAATTGTAAATTACTCAAAACATGCGTTTAATTTCAATTACATTTTTTTTTTTTTTCACTCGTGACCTATAATTCTCAACGATGTAATATTGTGCGAATGTTCCACGTTGGTGTGTCGTCTTTATCGAGTTGCGAATGAATCGAGAATGTTAAGTTTTGTTAAGTTTGTACATTTGTTTATTCCGTAAACTATTTTTATTTTCTTTATTTACGTGTATCGAAGTATTGTATAGTAGATGATTTTGAAAAATAAGAGAGAGAGAGAGAGGGAGAGAGAGAAGGAGAATTATAGTATATCATGTACAAAGTTAATAATTGTTGACGACTAGTTAAGATCAATTTATGTGTAAACTCGTCATCTAACGTGCCATTACGTCAATGTTGTAAATACTCATATTGAGTTTCATCTCGAGTGATAAGAAGAGGCGTTCGATCATTAATAATATATATATAAATCCGCGATTTTAGAAGCAGGGGGGGGGGGATAAATTCGTTTCGATAATTAAATTTGGGCCCAGCGAAGACGGCGCCGTCCATGCCGTCATCGTCTGACAATAAATCTACTACGTCACGAACAAAACGTTTTTTTTTTTCCGCCGAATTTGCCGAATCTGCAACGAGAATTCAATAATGCGAAACAGATAAATTATCAATTAAAACGTAAAGAATGCGAATATATTCACGTAAATCGTTTGCGGATATCAAATGAAATTTATTTATTTTATGATTTATTTTTTTTTTATCGTCTTCTTTTGCATGTAACTTTATTACGTGCACGAACGACTTTATTACACGCTCTTTATCGTTTATCTTATCATCACACGTATATTGTAAAATACTGTAATAACTGTACGAATAGTCGATAAGTTCTAATAAAAACAAAACAAAAAAAAAATAAATTTCGTGAGTCAGAAAAAAATTTTTTTCCCGGTTTTTCTTTTTCCTCAACCGTAGAAATAATTTTAATCAATTTCCGGAACATTTAGAAGTTCGAATAGTTGAAAAATCACCGCACACATTTTCATCGAGCTTCGTCGGGAGATTCACATCCTCGTCGCTTTCGGATTCCGTGCTGGTGAAACTTCGTGGCCGCGGTTTAACCAAAAATTCAACGTTTTCGTCGTGTTCGCGAATGGCTTCGAGACGCAAATTCATAAATTTCTCCGTTCTGTGAAGACGATAAGGCTCTTTTTTTTCGTTCAATTTTTTTTCGACCTCGTCGTCGAATATTCGAGCGTTCTCGAACATTGATTCGTCGAACGACGAATCGTGATTCGTCTTCGATTCGTTCGTTGGATCTCCGACATCTCCCGAACAAAAAATCTTCGAGTTTTCGCGATTTGAATCTCCCGCGTCGCCATTTTGATTGGACAACGGATTGTCGCCCATGGCCGCCTCGTAGCCGACGATGGAAGGGACTTCGATCGTCGTAGTCGATCTCATCGTGTGAACTTGACGGAATTTCTTCACTCGTGTCTCAATCGCGAGATTTTGAGGGTTCGGAGTTAAAAGCGTGGTTTCCGGTTGCGAAGGACGCTGATTGGTTCGTTGGGATTCTTCGGATTTGGGTTTGTCGATCTTGGCTGCGGCACTTTCGTATTTTGCGAATCGTTGGCTCACGATGGTTCCCGAACGTTGAACGGGAGCGGTTCCGGGTTGGAGGTAGAGCGTTTCGCTGTCCGGATAGAAGAGTCGTTGCATGTACGATCTGACGCGGGGAAAAGTTTGTCGATCAATGAATCGAGGAGAGAAAAGGCGACGGTGACTTATTCTCCGCTGAGAATGAGATCGGCAAGATGGCGATATTTTTGGCGCTGCGATTTGATGAATTTTTACTGCGGAACGAGCCGAAATAAGCTTAAGGCTTTATATACTGAACGGTTAGGAATATTTTGGGCTTTATGGAATTGAGTAATCCTAAGAAAAATATAAGATAGAAGATGAGATAAGGTAAGATTGCATTTATAATGGATACCGCGCGGCGCGATTCACTTTTTTGAACCTTGTGAAAGTTCTAACTTTTGAATGAAGGTTCAGATCGCTTTGAAATTTTCACAACATGTTTTGAGTATTATCACCTATCGTGTGAACCACAGAAACAAAAATTTCAATGACACGAAAAAAATATAGAAAATAAAATACCGACAGAAAATTGAGTAAAAAAATTTTAAGTTTCGAATTTTTATTATAATAATTTTTTTTTCATAATATTGTTGGTTCACACTGAAGATACATTCATTATGCAATTATAAATATATTCATTTGTTTTTGCAGAAACCCACATCAATGCCGAGAACTTTCACCATCAACGCGCGCGCAAAAAAAAAAATACATTGCTTTATTATGTAATATCTCCGCCATTTGTTAATATTTCTGTTTTTTTTACATATTCTTAACCATAAATAAATAAATAACCATAAATGATTAGCATAAATGATCTGTGAAAAAATGTTGTCAATATATGCGTCATTTTTTTTAACCGCGTCTAGAAAAGTACCTTTGAAAATTGGCGAAATCGCGTATATAAGGCCTTAAGGCCTAAATTAATTTTTTCATTGAATGAATTAAGAAAAACAAGAATTAACCTTAACTCAGAATCGAAAGGAATAACCTAACCTTACCTAAAACCTAGGTCCGGTTAATATTATATTGTCAGGTTTTTCAAATAATAATTTTTGTTTATTACTTTTTTTAATAATTTTTTTCACTCCTCGATTGAAGAAAGTTCTGTTTATCCGATTCAGATTTTCTGTTTCGAATTAGGTTTTTTTCACATTTTTTAATGATATAAGTATGATTTATTTATATTATCACGAAATTATGAGAACGCTCTTTTTCTCACTCCAGCTTTCAAAAAAATAGGAAATTTTTTTAAATTTTTCACGAAAAAAGGTTGTTTTATTCAAATTTTGGGCACGAATAAAATTTATCATCTGGAAAACTGGGCGAAATATCAAAATTTTTGATTCCTCTTCTTAGTGCTTATTTTGGGGTATTTCACAAAAAAGGTTAATCAGATTGCGTTACCAGAGATATCGCAATCTCCCAAAAATTTCAATATTTCTCAATAATAAAAAAAAGATATGCATAAAAATTCGCCATCTCGATAACTAAGCGACATATCCAAATTTTTTATTTCCATTCTCAGTCTCATTTTGGAGTCTTCTACAAGAAAGTTCAATCAAATCACAGCTCTAGTGATATCCTAATCTTGCCAAAGAATTTCAATTCTCGTTCTTAAGCTTATTTTAGGGTGTTCTCCAAGAAAAGTTAATCAGATCGCTTCGCCAGAGATACCTCGATCTCCCCCACACAATCAAATACAACAAAGAAGAATCCATCAGGATTCTTCCGAGTCAAGATGGCCGATAAACTGACCTGGAAGGTCCTCTTTCCAATGCCACGACGGCTCGCAAATGATTGATAAATTCCGATCTGTTCCGGAGAAGACCCAAGCACTCGAGACAAGAAAACGCAACTGTCATCGTGATCGTTACCGCGGTAACTATGACGACCAGACAAATGATTTGCCATCCAACATTGAGAATAATCGTACGGGCGTCGTAACCGGCCGATGCGGATGTTCGACAAAAACCCGCAACGATATTGCCAAAAATGGCGCAGGTCAGATGTGTCGACAAAATATTGCAATAATCTTCAAATGCACTTTGAAAAACGTGCTTGGAAACGAGATAAAAAATTATGCCACCGGAAAATCCGAGACCGACGCACATTATCGGATTGTAGACGTCGACACCGGCGGAAACGACGACCATACCGGCGACGGATGCTTGAACGCATCTCATGACCGTCCAATGATTGAAGGGTTCTTTGTTCAGAAAAAAATGAAGCCCGACGACTGCGAGAGTGCAGACCGAAGCGGCGAGTAAATTGTTCGTGATTATGAGAGACGTTTGCTTGCCGATGATTCTTGAGTGGCTGGGTGATGTGCTGGGCAGACACAAGCTCTGAAAAATTCGAAGGTCAATAAACTTGCCCCCCCCCCTTCCCCTACCCCTGCATCTTAAGGGGTTGGCCACCCTAGAATTTTTGAAAAATCGATTTTTTTTCAAATTGGTCGCTTAGGACCTCGAAAAGGATGTCCCGAAAGATTATGGCCGGGAAAAATCTGTAAGTACTCGGTTTTTGGATTTAGTACAAAGCCGCCTGTTCAGCAGTGACTGTAGCTCAAAATTCCAGACGCGATTATCTTAAAACTGCATTTTTAAAGTTGGCCGGAAACATAACACGGCCAATTTTTAACTAATTCACTTGAAACATTAGATATATCTTTGAATTTACATTGTCCACAGAAGTACGTAGGATTTTCTTCTTATAGTACATAGTTAATTTGTTATTAACGATTTTCTAGGTAAATTTTTCATTATTCACTTTAGAAGTGCGCCATTTGACTAAAAATCAATATATCAAAAAAATCCTACGCACTTATATAGCTGTTGTTATACGTAATCGAAAATAATTCATTGGTTCATCATAATTAAAAAATTACAGGAGCTGTTCGTCCGGCCGTGGACCCTGAAAAAACGGGGACAACATCGAAAAAGGGCTGCACAACCGTCATTTTGAAATTCATCGCTTGAAAAAAATAATTGCATACAGTCACTGATATGATAAGCACCCTTTTTTGTAATCTCGATTTATTTCGTAGTTTTTCTGAAAATAATCACCAAAAAGCCTATTTTTTCGGCCTCTAGAGTGGCCTAACCCCTTAATATTCAAATATACACCCAGATTTTCTTGTTATTAAGTTATAACGCTTTTGGTTCTAGAAACGATTGCAAAAAAAAGTTATTGATTGCATTTCCATCTTCTCTCCATCGGAAAGAACAAAAAAATCTGGGTTTACATTTGAATATTAATGAATTGTTATTGTTAAATTATTAATGAGAGAGTTAGAATAAGAATTAGGAGGAATGAGCGAAATTATAAATTCATTACGTGATCGTTGTTTAGAATTAAAAACATTTCTCAAAGTTCTTAATTATTTTTGTTGATACAAAAAATGTCATCGTAGTATCTGTTTCTTTCTACTTCAAGAAAACGTAATGTGATATATCGCACTCGGTTTCGATCCTCAAATATTTTTATTTTCCGGGAAAATCGATTTTCTCCGGAAAAATCATTAATTCGACCAAAGGCAAAACCTATACGATCCATGCGGAACCTCTTAGAATATCCCGATTGGGCTAAAATTTGGACAGTGGTGTTGTTAAGGCATCTACTTCAATTCTGGAGAGTACACTCGACTCTTCGTGCAAGAGACTTCCGTACAAGATACTACGAGCACCCGAATTCTATACCTCTTCGTTGTATCAGGCCGCTGATTGGAGGATTGCTAATTCTCGGAATTTCATTCCCCTCCGGTCCCTTGTAGTATCTTATACGGAGATTCGACTGTACCCAAAATTTCTTTTTACGACCCAATCTACGGAATAAATACCTGAAGGCCGAGAATGACAAGTAAATAACCAGCGAATGCAGTTCCCGCCGAATCAGCTGATACACTCGCGTCATCGATGTCCCGAAGTCTGAGTATTCTTCTACCCAGAATCGCGCATCCTATCAACCCCGTCAAACTTCCGACCGTGTGAACAATGGCGGAACCGCCGTAATCGCGAAATTCCACGTTCTGATCGTGCAAACGATTGCGGTTCATCCAACCGTTCGGTGTCCAAACCCAATGGATGAAAAATGGTTGAATCAATCCGGCCGTGACGATACCGATGAAGAGATAACCCACGGTGTGAGTTCTGCCGACCAGGCAAGACGTGCAAATCGCCGAGGTCGTCACCACGGCTTGCCATCCGATCACGATTTCCTCTTTGTCCGTTGAATCCTCACCGATCCAACGACCTTCGCCCATCAAACCGTTGACGTCACCCCCGTAAGCTATGACACAACCACCCAGCGCGTAAGTCAGAGTGACGCAGGAAAAATCAACGACGTTTTGAAGTAGTATCAGGTTGACGTTTGTCACGGGAACGCTGCCAATTTGAATCAGCGCGAAACCGATTCTCAACAGAATCGTTAGGACGAATCTTGCGACGACAGTCCAAGAAGCAACTTGGTCGGATGAATCTCCGGATGTTCCATTGGGAATTGAATCGACGTGGCGAGCTTTGAAATCCGATGGCTCGTGGTAATTTTGAATGAAAGGATTTGAGCGATCGAATATTGACATTACCGGAGTTTTGACAGGTTAATTGAATCACGGAATCTATTGACTGGTAGAGCCGTGATATGGATGACGTTTAAAACCAGCTGAAGTGAGCTGTCATCGAATCTGATCGAATCTATGCGTGTCTTACTATCGAAAACTGACGTCAGGAAATCGAAATCTTTGATTTTCATTGGCGGTCTTACTTAACATCTTCCAGATTGTGGGCAAATGCATTTTTTTTATCTCTAAGAGCTGAAAGTATGTAATAAATTGAGCCGAGCCTTCACGTACTCACGACTAGTCGGTAATTAAAACTATAAAGTACTTTTTTGAGGCTGCCGATCGCTTTTGAATAAGATTATAGTTTTAGGTGGTCCGTTTCGTAATTATGCATCATGTGTCGAACTCTTTTCTTCATCCGGAAACGATTGGCCCCCGGTTCGAAGGATTGTTTTCGGTTTTCTTTACCGGCAGAGCAAACAATAGCCGCAGGGGAGGTTATATCGCCCAAGACGCGGATCGCAGGCTTTGCCTTAATGTCTCGCAGGTGAATTTTTTAATCACATGAAATTCGACGTTGAAAGATAAATTACTATATTACGAGGAATTGAGACTTCAAAAATTAGCCCGTGCTAGAACAATCTAAACGATTAAATTCCAAAATGCCCCGCTCGTTCCTGATAACCTGAACAACTTGAATAATCTAAACAATATATAACAAAATAATCTAACAATAAATAAACGAAATAATCCTTAATCACTTTCAATAACGTAAGACCTACGATAACCCGCTTAACAATACTTATTTATATCTGCCTTTTTTCCCGCCATTTTTTTCAATAGGCCATTTTTTCCCAGGCCATTCTTTCCGTCCGCCATTATTTCCCCGGCCTTTTTGCAACGGCCATTTATTCCGGTTACCCCATTTGACACACACGAGTCGTATTTCGAGCGAAGATCGTGCACCAAACGAAAATTTTGGTGTTCCAACAGGACGTCAAGGATGTCAAGGTGGACTTATTCCAAAACAAACGTGTACCGAGGTACCACTGTGTATCGACATTGGATTTCCTTGAATGTCGTAAGGGAGTTCTTGAGCAAAAGCACTTTCCAACTCTTTTATTTTCCACCAGGATCCAACCCTTATCGTCCAAATACACGAATAGAAGTAATCATGGTAATCGCAGATATTTTTTCCCCCTGAAAATACCGAGGCTTTCGGTCACATTGTACGTTATTCTCGTTGTAAGCGTGTTCAATAATGATAATGGTAATAGTAACGACATGAGGGGCGGGAGACAAGGGGGTGTGTCGCCTCCCCCGTGATTCTATTATATATATCTATGGATATATCTATGAATATCCGCCAATGTAATCCCATGTTCATGTTTACAGTTCGCATATGCTTAAGGTAATGGACTACATCGCCCAGTGGAAAGGTGACAGCGCTATCGGCGCTCGCTGCGGAGCGAAAGGGAAGGAGAGAGCGTTTGTAGTCCATCGTTTTAACCCTCCGTCCGAATCTGGGTCATTATTGGCACAAGCCAAATTTTCAAGTCAAATATCTCCGAAATTCAAAAAGGGCGGGGAGTGACTCCCTTTTGTAAAAAAAACTAGGTGTGGGTGAGAACTCGTACGCACGAGGTCACTTGGATCCGTTAATTTATTCCTGAGCAGTAGAAATTGGAAGTCTAGATCGTATCATTATTGATCCGGATTACGGTTGGTGCCGGAATTTCGTGCAAGTAAAATTTAACTAACGTTACTTTTGGACTTATATGATTATTTCAAACTTGTTTGAATTATATTTAATGATGTATGCATAATTTATAAACATAACCACAAAATGTAAAAAACAAAAAAAAAAAGTAGTGCGAAAAGCATCGCACTATTTTTTACTTATCATGCGATAATAAAAAATTTTCAGACTCATATGCATTAGTATATGAGTATGATAATCACTTTTCATATAATATGTAAACTTTTGTAAAAGTTTTTGATAAAGAAAGGTGAAAAAAATACCAAAATAATTATTTTTTCATAATTTTCCTTACCTGCCAGAAATGACATTTTCTATAGTCAAAATAATTATACTTTTTAAAAATAACCCGTATGAAGTTTTTTTTCCTAGAAGAACATATATTTAACTGTATAACCCCGTCGGAATTTCTAATTTTGATGAAATTTTCGTAAAGATATGATTCTTTGCATAAAAATTGATGTTTTCCCGATTTCGTTGTAAAAGATTTGTTATAAAAAATGTTATTCATTATAAATCATTGGAAAAAACTATTGAAGCATCAAATGGGATCTGAAATAAGTATTACGGAATTTTTTCAGATTTTTTGAGCGTAATTTTCTGAGTCAAAACGTCAACAGGCCATTAAGGGCGGGGTAAGGTTAATTCGGCGAAAAAGAAGCATGTTTTTAAGATTTTCTTCTGGCGATACAAATAGTGTAAATTTATCCAATCAATTTCCATATAATAATACAACATTTAAACAAGATTTTCCTAAATTTTCATCCAAAAATATTGAAAATTAAGCGGGTGACAGTGAATCTCCGGAGGCGCTTCGAAAAAAGTTGCTTTGCGGTGTTCATCATAACTCGCAAAGGAATCATCTGAAACAAAAAAATCAAAATGCATTCGTTAAAGGAGATGGTTCTCGAGGTAATCACGAGGGGATTTTTTTTTTTTTTTGATTTTTGATTTTTTCGTAGCACTTGGAAGCAAAAAAAACGATTTTCGCTATAAAAATCAGCTAATTTCTTGCTGTAAAATTAATAATTATTAAAAAAAAAAAAGCTCTCGACAATACCTGGTCAATTATGTGAAGAAGCAGTGTGCAAAATTTCAAAACGATTGGTCCAGTAGATTTTGCGTTATCGTGAACACGGTCTTTAAAAATGTCAAGTTTCAGAAAAACGCTTTGAAGTTTTGCGCACTGAAAAATTTTAAATAAAACTCAATATTTTTTTTATACTCACACAGAGTCGTCGATGCCAGGTCCGTAGAGCAAAAAGCTTCCATCGACACGATCTAGAGGATCTTTTTGCATTTGTCTACGCAAAACTCTTTCTTCTTTACTGTCGTGCGCCGCTTGCTCCTCTGCTCTAGTAATTCGTAATAAAAATCCAGCCCGGAGCAACGAACACTCAAATACTCATAACGTCGTAAATTTTGCTCCAATCGACTTGAAATGTTGACACAATATTCTTGAGATATTATGCATTCAGTTGAAAAAATAAACAAAAAATGCAAAAAATTCTAATACCTTACCCCGTCCTTAATGACCCAGATTACGTACGATCACCCTCAAATTAGGATTACGCCGGAGGGTTAATACTTCGTCGTATCATAACACAAATGTCTGTACTTACGCACTGCGACCTCCGTCATCATCTGAGTCCTAGTTACTAGTTCCGAAGGTCAACGGTGATTTTTACCGGATTTCGTGGCGTACGACGACTTACGGCGACGCGACGTTACGAAGTTCCGGAACGATAACTTCCTCAACTAAACGACTTGGAGATCGCGCGTTTATCACGTAATCAAGTTTGAATCATCGATAAATCATAGATAAGCGTGTCATAGCTTCGTGAACGCAAAACTCAACTCAGGCGATAAAAGTAAAACATATTTCCATCTATTTTGCTGGTGGCGCCAGCCCTTGGCTGGCACCATTTTCGGTGTACAACGTTGCTGGCACACAGGGGTCTTTTCGACCCCGAGCACACGCAAAGGCTCGTTGCGAGTAATCGATTGATTTTTTTGTAATTGTAAAATTATCGTATATTCGTTGATTACGGACAGTATAAAAATCTGGACTGGAAATTGTAACTCTAATTTAATTCTATGAATTCAACCGAGTTGTAACTTATTCTATTCTACAATTTTCTTTATGAACTTTTCGAAGAATAATTCCCTATAAATTCTATCCTATCTAATCCAATAATTCGCAACGTGTAAGAAGGAAAAAATCAATTGATTTAAAATTTAACAGTGGCTTCCTCAAGGATGTAAAATAATGCAGAGATACTCTGAATAGATTGATTGTCTATGAATCCAACTGATTTGCAACTCATCTTAATTCTACGAATTTCTCCATGAACGATCTTGATAACATTGCCGATAAATGCATCTTTCGCAACATGAAAGAAAGGAAAATTGATAGATTCGAAATTTGCCAGTGCCATCCTCAAGGAAGTACAACAATAATATCTACCTGTTTCCTCTCTCTCTCTCCCACCCAGAGTCAAACATATGGCAAATGGATTTATTATCGATGAATCCAACGAATTTGCAGCTCATCCGAATTCTACGCATTTTTTTAAGTAACATCCTGCCAATATTCCGGATAAATCTATCTTTTGCAAAACGGAAGAAAAAAATCGATAGCTTAAAAATTTGACAGTGGCTATCGATGAATCCAACTGATTTGCAGCTCATCCGAATTCTACGCATATCTCTAAGTACGATCCTGACGACATTTCGGATAAATCTATCTTTTGCAATACGGAAAAAAAAGAATCGATAGCTTCAAAATTTGGCAGTCCCGTCCTCAACGACGTATACTAATGCACCAATGTATCTCCCTCTACCCTCTTTGCCCCCTGACACCCAGAGTCAAAGATATTCCAAGTAGATTGATTGTCTATCAATCCAACTGATTTGCAACTCATCCGAATTCCACAAATTTCTCTATGCAACTTCCAAACAAAATCCCCGATTAACGTATTTTTCGCAACGCGTAAGAAAAAAAAATCATTATAGTTTCAAAATTTGACAGTGTCATCCTCAAAGAAATGTGCCAATAATATCTCCGTCTTTCCTTTCTGCCTCCTGTCACCCGGAGTCAAAGCTATTCCAAACGGATTGACTATCTATGAATCTAAATGATTTATCAATTCATTCCTCTATGAACCTCCCAACCAAAACACCCGAAAAACGCACATTTAGCAACTAGCCACAAAAAGAAATCGATATACTGTCAAAATTCAACGGTGACTTCCTCAAGGACGTATTCCGATGCATCTATCTCTCTCCCCCCTCTCCATATCCTCTCACCCAGAGTCAAAGATATTCCAAATGCATTGACTATCTGTGAATCCAACTGATTTGCAATTCATTCCACTATGAACCTCCCAACCAAAACACCCGAAAAACGTATTTTCCGCATCACGCCAGAAAAAAAAATCCCTATCCTGTCAAAATTCAACGGTGACTTTCTCAAGGACGTATACCGATGCACATATCTCCCACCCTCCCTCTCCATCTCCCGTCACCCAATGTCAACGATATTCCAAACAAATCGACTATCTGTGAATCCAACTGATTTGCAATTCATTTCTCTATAAACCTCCCAACCGAAAAAACGTATTTCTCGCAACACGCCAGAAAAAAAAATCCCTATCCTGTCAAAATTCAACGGTGACTTTCTCAAGGACGTATACCGATGCACATATCTCCCACCCTCCCTCTCCATCTCCCGTCACCCAATGTCAACGATATTCCAAACAGATCGACTGTCTATGAACCCAACTGATTTGCAATTCATTTCTCTATAAACCTCCCAACCGAAAAAACGTATTTCTCGCAACACGCCAGAAAAAAAAATCCCTATCCTGTCAAAATTCAACGGTGACTTTCTCAAGGACGTATACCGATGCATCCATCCCCCCCCCCCCCCCTTCCTCTCCATCTCCCGTCACCCAGAGTCAACGATATTCCAAACGGATTGACTGTACACAAACCGAGTTAACCGGATACACGGAACCGATGGATGTCGGGAGGGGGTCAGGAGGACAACGAGGAGGAGGAGGAGGAGGAATAAGAGGCGGAGGAGGTGGAGGACGCGCGATACACCAGCGCCCGAGGTTGCGCGCGCGCCTCCGTCGACGTCGTTCGTCGTTCGTCGTCGTTCGTCGCAACGGCTCCGGCCGCTGAGACCGGCGGCGAGACTCTCTCTCGGGTCTCTCGGGGTTCTGCGTCCGGTGCGGCAGTCGCTCGTGAGCGACCGTTGGTCCCTCTTTCATCCGGGGTCGCAGAGGGATAAGAGAGTCCCTTCCAGCGCACCGCTGAACACCGTAGTGGAGGGGGAATCCCATCCAGAAAGAGAGAGAGAGAGAAGTTAAACCGAGAAGGAGAGGGAGATAAAGAGAGAAAGAGAAGGTTGTTTAGTAGCCGACCGGATTCCGTGAGCGGGAGAAGAATCGTCGGAGAGAGACACTTTGAGGTGCGCTTGAAAAGACTTTGTTTGTTTTTTTTTTAGCAACGGTTTTTTTAAAATTTTTTTTGGCTAACGTCAGACACCGGAGTGCGCGTTGCAATCGTGTTCCCGGTTAAACATGGCCGCCGCTGGTGTTTCGTGTCGCGCCTTCGTCGTTCTGAGGTACGAAATCGCCCGGGCGCTAACTGTCACTACGCTCAATGCTCCCAGAAAATACAACAATGTGAGTAACAATAGTTTTTTTAAAACATTTTGATCAATGTTTATAATTTAATTACATATGTATCTATATGTATAAATACATGGATGTATGTTGGGGTGTCTGTTAATGTGGTAATTTCGGATTTTTTATACGTCTGA
Source organism: Sussaba pulchella (assembly GCA_963971145.1). NCBI lineage: Eukaryota > Metazoa > Arthropoda > Insecta > Hymenoptera > Ichneumonidae > Sussaba > Sussaba pulchella. The sequence continues at coordinate 3,363,946 of OZ020170.1, forward strand.
CCTCTGGGACGATTCGAGGTTTATCAACAATGAGACTGGACGAAATCGGAGAACCGTGAGACGTTATTTAAGGGGTGCCAACGGGTGATTTGAATTTAACGGTTAAACGACTACATTTTGTTTCGGTGTTGCTGATTTTGTTTTGGTTTTGAGGGGTTTTTTTTCGTTTTTGAATTGTTACCGACGGAACCACGTGGTCACGGCGTATGGAAGAGTGATATGGATCGTAGGAGGTAATAAATTAAGGCGTCTGACTCTCCGAGAATGCTCGAAAACTTAACTTATTCAGATTTTTCGGTATAACCCCACCTTTTTTAAGGTTTTTGTATGTTTGCGCGTGCGATGAGGAATATTTACTTGCGATTTATCGTACGCGGTATTGCGAGAGAAATGAGAATGTGCGAAAGAGAGAGGGCACGATAATTGCGCAAAATCGCCGGCACGAGTTGTGCCGGTCGACCGGCTATTTTGCCGGCGTATTAAAACTGCTACTCTCCCGCCTCGGGCGATAAATCGCACGCGATACGAATTGTAAAAAAAATTGTTCGCCATTTTTTTTTTTTTTTTACGCAACATTGACTCCTTAGTTTTTTTTTTTTTCACCTCTTGGGTTTGGTTTTTTTTTGTTTTTTTGGCGGCTGAGAACGAATTCGATGTAACGCGTGTTGGATGACAGTTGGCTCGGATGATAATTAGTTACCGACCGAGCGGACGTTTGAAAACGAGACGTCGGATTATTTTTTTTTCGTCGCATTTATGTGGTTATGTTTATTTTATTTTCGTTGTTGACATTTGTTTATTGTTTGGGTCGATTTTTATTTGCTATGTTTATTCTTTTTGTAGGATTTACGATATGAAATTTTATTTTTTAGATCGAATTTTTGTTTTTGGTTAGGAGCGGATTTTTGTTGCGATTATTTTATTCCGTTTTTTGTCGTATTTTCGTGGCTATATTTTTTTTTTATTTCCGTTAAATTTTCGTTTTTAAAATTTATTTATTTTTTCTATCGTATTTTCGTGGCTATATTTTTTTTTATTTCCGTTGAATTTTCGTTTTTGAAATTTATTCATTTTTTCTATTGTATTTTCGTGGCTATATTTTTTTTTTTATTTCCGTTGAATTTATGTTTTTGAAATTTATTCATTTCTCCTATCGAATTTTCGTTGCCATATTTTTTTTCTCTCGGATTTTCGATGGTAAAATTCATTTTAACCGAATTATCGTCGTTATTGGCCGAAGCAGATTTTTGTTGGGATGATTTTAATTCTTTTCATGTAGAATCTGCGACGCTTTCAAAGCCCTCAGCCACGGACAGCTCTGTCTATCTCGCTCTCGCTCGGCTATCGCAAATTTTTTTTTTTTTTCCGTGTTTATGGTTTTTCATCGATTCAAAGCTTCACCGGAGTTTGATTGCCGCTACGTTGCTTCGTAACGGATTTGTTTTTGTGTCAATATCTATCGTTATAACGCTTTGCGAGGCTTGGCTTCGATGTATTATCATCGGTTCCACGTATCGAGCGATAAGGTTTTAATATTCGTCGCGGAAAATTCGCTCGGGATTCAAACGAATTGCAAAATAATTTTTTCCGATGTCGTATAATAATTGAATCAATGAACAATTCAATAGATACAATTAATCGGTCATTGGATTAATTCGATTAATCGATATTCGAATTGTTAATTAATCGACGATTAAATTTATTTAATTGATCAACAATTAAATGAAAATAATTTAAATGATATAAATAATAATAATAAATAAATAATAAAATAATGGATAATTTCAATGAATATGAATTTAGAAATAACCTGAATAACCTACATTTATTCAATTAATCAACAATTCAATCAGCATAAATTTGGAAATATCCTGAATAACCGAAAAACCTAAATTTATTCAATTGATCAACAATTGTTGATTGTGTTCGATTTTTCTCTACGTTTTGATGAACAATCGAGCGAAACGTCACTGATTGAAATCAAAGACTTTGAGAAAATTTATATTGATTCAATTGTTGATTAATTGAATAAATTTATTTTATTTAAGTTATTTCCAAATTTATATTGATTCAATTGTTGATTAATCGAATCAATTCACGTTATTTAGATTATTTAGCTTGGTTACAAATTTATATTGATTCAATTGTTGATTGATTGGATAAATTTAGATTATTTAGGTTATTTCCAGATTTATATTAATTTAATTGTCGATTAATTGATTCGAATTAATCTAATGTCTGATTAATTGAATATATTGAATTGTTTAATGATTCAACGGTCAATTAATTGAATCAGTTCAATGGTTGGTTCATCAAGTAAATTCAATTATTCATTCATCGAATCAAGGAAATTTTTGATCCATTGAAATAATTCAATTTCTGATTTATCAAACCCATTCAGTTGCCTATTAACTAAACCAATGCAATTGTTGATTAATTGACTCAATTATATAGTCGATTCGTTGAATCAATTGTATTCTTGATTCATCGAATTCATTCAATTGTCGATTAATTGAATCAAATGAAATGAATACAATCGAATGTATATTGCTAAAAATTAATTGATCAACTAATCATCGATCATTCGTACGATTGCGAGCGATTTTTGTATGCTAGCCGACCTTATTTCCCCTAATTATTATCGTTGATGCGACAAATTTATTCGCATTACGTCTTCATGCGAGAGTCGAACACGCGGGTAAATAGCGATACGGCAAATCGTGGAACGCGTGAATCATTGCAGAGAGGTTTAAAAAGAATTGCGAATGAATCAGCGAATCGGTTTATCTCGAGTGTAATGACGTATGACGTTGCATTGCGTTGGCGGTTTGTCGTCACTGGTAGACCCCGGGATTGACCACGTGCCAGACACTTGAGACGTAACAACATATTGCATTCACAAAACCCATTTGTGTGTTGAATCTGTGGAAGATCGGTTATTTGCGGAGCCCTTCAACATTTTTTTAACGTCTTTGGTAATCTAATCACTGACGACAATTTTCTTATTTTTCTTTTTCCTCTTCTTCCTTTCCTTCTTCTTCTTCTTTTGCTTCTTCATAGAGGAAGCTTTGTTTTGGTGACATTTTTTTGTTGAGATGTTCATGAAAACGTGGTCAGAATGTTCCAAAATATCTAAAAAACACATTTTTTAAAAATGTCCAGATGTATGTGTGTATGTGTGTAACATTGTTTGAACGTTCACAACTTGAGAACGGCTTGAGGTATCAAGCTGAAATTTGTCACACATGTAAAGGGTTCAAGGCGCGTAGCATGATTAAATTTTGAGAAAAATTCATGTAGTTCTTTTGTTTTTACGCGATTTAAAAAAAATTCAAAAATTTATTTTCGGTCTCTAGCTCCCACAATTTTCGAGATATCGAGCTCAAATTCAGTGGAATGTTGTACTACTACGGGGAGATGCTTGTTACTGAATTTGAAAAAAAATCCATGCGGTGCTTTTGTTTTGAAGAATTTTGACAGGTGTCAAAAATCGCTGTACGCTCTCTGGCTGGCGCAATTTTCGAGATATCGGACTAAAATTTGGCACAGAGTTGCACTATTATCAAAAGATGTTTCGTGTTGAATTTGGGCAAAATCCATGGAGCCATTCATATTTAATGTCGTTTTGAAATTTTTCAAAAATAAACGTGCGCGCTCTAGCTTCCACAATTTTCGAGATATCGAGCTAAGATTCGGTACAAAGTTGTACTATTGTCGAAAGATGTTTCGTATTAAATTTAGACAAAATCCATCCAGACGTTCAGATCTAATACAATTTTCATTTTTTTTTATTTAACATAGAATTCGCCATATATTTATTCCGGACTAGATAGATTTACGAGCGAATTTATATGAAAACAAATGCGCAAAGTCGAACCTCGCACATTGATTTTTCCTCCCACAGGAAACTCTGGCAAATGGGTAAAATTATGAGGAAGCAATTTGCGAGGTTCGACTTCGTTTTTAAAGAATTATTATCTCAAAAACTATTCGTCCGATTGAATTCGAGTTGGTTTTATTTGAAAGTATATACATTGAGGTATGTTGACGATTTTTTATACAAATATATAGTGAATGGGAGCGCTGTTATTCTGGCCGGCGTAAAACAACTTTGTCGTAGGCACGGTTTGCGGTTCCCACTTTTTCTCGCAGTCGGTTGGTCTGAAACAAAAATTTCAAGAAGATTCTTAAAGTGTAGGATCTTGAGCTGTTCGGCACGTAGAATTTTTTCTATATTATTTTTTTTCACAAAATGGCGCTTGATTGAAATTGAAATTCACTTTTTAACCTCAATTTACGACCTTTTTTGGTTGATAAAAAAATAAATAAATGAGTTAAAAAGAAAAATCTTACGTGCCGAACTTCATTACCTATCCGTGTATATTGTGTCCAACTTTTAAAGTGATCGGTCAATCCGTTATTTAAAAAAAAGTGGGAACCGCGAACCGTGCCGACGAAAAAGTTGTTTCACGCCGGCCAGAATAACAGCGCTCCCATT
>OZ020170.1:3368643-3484571 GCA_963971145.1 Sussaba pulchella
TGACCAAACAGTCCGAAGTTGCCGAAATTCCCAGGAATACCCCATATATTCTGTAAAGCTTAAAATATTCCTAACCGTTCAGGCTAATGGAATAAAAAATAGTAAAAAAATAAAAAAATTTGAAATTAATCAATATAAGGCCTTAAGGGTTGACATACCCCTGGGCGCGTTGATAATCGAGAAAATTTCAAAAAATATTGTAATGGTTAAATTGTGAAGAAAAATGAAATTGTTGATTTAATATTTTTTACAAATTTTTCAACTGGAGACATTTTTTTTTATATCAATATTATTTTTCACGAGTATTAATATACTTGTACGTAATATTAATAGAAAATTAAAATAAATTAAAACATACTTTACAATTACAAAACAATTGAAAGAAATTACAATATTTTTAACTTGTGTATGCATTCAAAAAAATTAGTTTATAATGATTCATAAAAAATCGTCTAGCCAGAAGATTGAAAAAAAGTTCTCGTCAGACTAGAGAGAACATAATTAATCGAGATGAATTTTGAAATTTCTTGCTTATAGAAGGCCTCAATTCGAGGAACTCAAGTGTGACGACCCTAAAATTTGCTGTTCTTTTTTTTCGTTCTCGTAAGTAAGATCGATGAGCGGCCGGAACTTTTGTTTATTCGAATACGTTGAGACTATTAAAAACAATATTTCATGTTTTTTTTGTTTTCAATTATCGACAAAATGTTTTTGACTCAGAGAAAAAATGCCATAGATCATCAATCAGTACGAAAAATTCTAGGATATATTTTTTTACCGATAAAATTATCAAAATGATGGTTTCGAAAATCGATTGTCGAAAGTAGCCACTTCTTTGGGCTATTTTTTTAATTTTGAAAAATGTAAAATTTTCAAAACAAATAAAAAAAGTTTTCAAACCGCTCCGAGGAACGACATAAAAAATGATGAAGCCAAATTTGAGACTGATTCCTCAAAAACTCCTCTGTTAAGAGTGTCCAACGAAAAAACCGTTTTGCATTTAAAACGTGGGTTCGGAATATTCATAAAATATCCTTCCGGCTTTTTCAAATGTTCATTTTCCGACAGAATTTAATTCGACTGATTTTGCACGACAAATAATTCCTCCAATTGTGACATTTCCTCATAAAGACTGCACCTAAAACAATACGCCGCATATTCTCAAGAACTAATATAAATTATAAATAATAAAAAACTACACATTTTTGTAACGCACTTGAAATTACAATAATTTAATACATTCTTTTAAACTCAAAAATTTCCAATTCTCGCTATGATTTATAACAACATATTTTCTTTTTACCGTCAAATACAATATCGTTTAAAATAATTCAAAGCATTTGCGAATTTTCAATGTCGGATTAAACCACAATTATGTATTGCCAACACCAATTTTTTAATTAAATTTTCTTTTGTTTATAACAAATAAATTTACGAATTTTCGTCATCGAAGAATAAAAAATAGATATTGAGTGTAGCTCGTGGCCGACGCGTCTGACGAGGTGAATATTCGACGGCATCGCCCACTCATGCGACGTAACGTTGCGATTAATCGGCGACTGTGGCTTCTCCGCTATCAGACTCCGATAAATGATGGTTTTGCGTCGGTCGTTCCGGGTCGACCGTGCTCGTTTTAACGCCTTCTTACGAACCAGTACAATCAATGTCGTTTCACAGACCGAATCGCACCGTCTAACATCGGATCGTTATAAATCTAAAAATACAAAAGAAGAAAAAACGAAAAATTTGAGATCCTCTCGATTTCACGTGACATGGAGAAAGCACAGACGAAAATGTAGCGGGTGGATCTTCGGTATCGTTGTAGCTCGCAGGTCGTTGCGGGTCGTTGACTCTCGAACGTAGAAATTTCGTTGACTCAAATTTTGCCTTTTTTTTCCATTTATTTATTTTTTTTCCAACACTTTGAGCTCGTGAAACGCCGACGGGTGCGAGTCGAGAGAGAATCCAACGGTCGTTTGTTTCGTTTCTGTCGCAGTGGATGGCAGTGGCCTTCTATTTAACGATGCGTGTGTAAAGTCGCATGCAGAACAGTCTCGGTGCCACGCGAATTTTCTATTCGGGACACCGACATGCGGGAGTCTCGGGTCTGGCTAACCGCGAATAATAATAATCGTTATGACGACGATGAAACACACCGGGAGAAATACATAATTTTACAACAACGAAAAAATGTGAAAAATATTTCGAAAAATTATGTTTGTGTACGTATATAGATCGTCAAATGTATTATGTTTATTTTAACATTTTTTGTTGCTGTCAATAATAATTGTAAATAATTATAATAAATAATATTAATGAAAATAATAATAATAATAATAATAATAATAATAATAATAATAATAGTTACTATTATTATTATTATTATTAATAATATTATTTTATTAATAATAATAATAATAATAATAGTTACTATTATTATTATTATTATTAATAATATTATTTTATTAATAATAATAACAATAATATGAATATTAATATTATTCCTATTATTATTAATATTAATAATAATAATAATAATAATAATAATAATAATAATAATATTAATATTATTAAATAATATTCATAATAATAATAATAATAATAATAATAATTATTATTATTATTATTATTATCATTATTAATAATAATAATAATAATAATAATAATTATTATTATTATTATCATTATTAATAATAATAATAATAAGAATTATTATTATCATTATTAATAATAATAATAATAAGAATTGCTATTATTACTATTATTATTATTATTATTATTATTATTATTATTATTATTATTATTATTATTATTATTATTATTATTATTATTAATAATAATTAAGGCAATTAATACTATTTAATTGATATTAATATTAATATTATTGTTATTATTATTATTATTAATATTAATAATAATATTAAATTATAGGTAATATTAATATTATTAAATAATATTAATAATAATAATAATAATAATAATAATAATAATAATAATAATTATTATTATTATTATTATTATTATTATTATTATTATTATTATTATTATTATTATTATTATTATTATTATTATTATTATTATTATTATTATTATTATTATTAATAATAATCATAATAATAATAATAATAATAATTATTATTATTATTATTATTATTATTATTATTATTATTATTTGATAAATAGTATAGATAGAAATAATAATAATATTAATACTAGTATTATATTATATCGTCATAAGTATTTCATTATTATTATTTTTATTATTATTTTTTAATTCTATTCAGTAGAGGAAGTATTTTTAATTTGACTGATTGATATTTGTTATATCTCCCATCAAATATCAGAATATATTGTGAAGCAATGATTTTTAAAAATTATTTATAATTATTCCATGAATGTGACAACATCGATTGACATTTGATTACAGTTATTCGTTCGAATAAGTATTCTAAATACAGTTTTATCAAAAGAATAATCTCCGCGAGAGTTTTTGCTCAAATTTTTCACTCTCAAAGGTCTAAAAAAGATGATAAAAGTGCAATGCTCCGAGCTGAGGGCTTAAAAAGTCCCCATTTCATACCTTCACATTAGCATCACGGAAAAATAAAAAATATATAAATCAACAAGTTTCGTACTCACCGAAAACTGAAAGTAGACATTAATTTCTTGCGCCAGAAAAAAGTTTAACTGACCGGGCGACGATGGACGTTTGAAAAAAAATAAATAAAAAATGTTATCCAATTAATAAAACAGAATTCCTGTGTCGGAGGATAAGTTTTCGTAAAGTCTGACTTCGTTTATCGTCCATACATAAAAGTGTTAATTAACTTGGACAAATATTGGCTTTCAACCCATTTCTTTTGTTTTCATGGTTGTTCTGACAATTTTTTACTTTTTATTTTCCTCATCGTGACACTAACGCACATGCATAAAAATATGTACATAGAAGCTACTATTAATAGTTTGCAAATTTCACCGTGGAACATTTCAACGAAAAGTCTATATTTGTGAGAACCCATCACGCGTTTCCCTACGAGACGGTCGAGCCGGCACTAATTGATCGATAACACTTTCAAGCTCGATGATGAGGAAAATATCGCTCATGTCCGGTCGCGCAACAGCCCGTGAAAACGTCAGCCGTTATTGCGTTCCAGTGGATTATTGCAATTAGAAGTTCTTAACTCCGAAAAAAAATAAAAAAATAAAGCGATTGAGTTAACATTTTTTTCGGATGTTTAATCTTGTAATGATTATTTTTACAGTGTATTTTGCGATAACGCAGGAAGTTTTTGCGGGGATCGATAAAAAATAATGCACCGTCGTTGAAAATTTTTCGTCGTATTTTATGGAGTTCGAGGTTTTTAATTGGAATGGAAATTCCATGATCGAGTGATTTGATTAGAAGGTGATGGAATGATTGAAAAACAAGTTGTTCAATGGTTTTCGCAGGTGGCTTGATGAAACCTTCTTTTTTTTCGGTGAAGTTAAATAAGAAACTTCAATTTTAGCTAAGTAAAAAATTAGTAATTAAATTAATTAGTAATAGTATTTAATATTGATTATCATGAACGATTTGGTCTATGTTCAACTAATAAAGTTAATAATCGGTTCGATTTTGCTTCCTCATAAAGGAATCTTTGTGACGGTAGAAAAAAAGTTCTTTCGTCTTAAAACATCCAGAAATTACGTTTGGACAAAATGTCTGGATGTATGTGCGTGTGTGTGTGTGCAACGGCCTCACAAATTTCAAACGTCCATAACTCAATAACGGTTTCAGCTACAGCGCTCAAACTTTGCACACATATGCAGCCTTATAATGTCCGTGTCATCTGTAATTCTCGCTATAATTGGCGAAGCCGCTCGGATTTGACAGCGTTTTGAAATTTCCAAAAAATGTCTGTGTCCACTCTAACGTCCGCAATTTTTGAGTTATCGGTCTAAATAGTTCTTCACGAAGACAATGATGCTCAAGGATGTTTGGTATTGAATTTGGGCCGAATCCATCGGGGAGTTCAGATTTTATAAGATTTTGAATTGTTTGAAGAATTTACGTTTCGTTCCAACTCACGTCAGCTTCGAACGATCGAAGCCGAACTCGGTACATGTCAGGAACACCATTCAACCGTACTATGGATCAAATTTAGTAAAGATCGGTCGAGAGGATCGAATTTTATAGGACTTTGAATATTGTAGGAGTTTGAATTTTCCTGAACTAGCTGCAAGTTAAAACTTGCAATTTGTTTCCTCCGCACTTGAGCCAATGGACGAAATCCTTTATGAGGAAGCCAGAATTGATAATGAAAAAGGTACTTTTAGGAATCCTCATAAAGGACTTCGTCCATTGGCTCAAGTGCGGAGGAAGCGAATTCCAAGTTTTAACTTGCAGCTAGTTTTTGTTTATTTTTATCAGTGATGAGCCAAGCAGAAATATATATTATTGTTTTGTTGATTATTTTTCTGATTATTAAATATTCTCTGAATATTCTACACATATTTCAATAATTATGCATTGATAGAATAATTTAATATTTTGAATAATATCGAATTCAATTGGACTTTTAGATAAGTAATTTAATATAGAAGTTTATATTCTGTGACAATCGTCTAGGATGAAAAACATGATTCGGACTATTATCGAACAGTAGAAAATTAGAGCACTATGGAATATTTTTTGGGTGCTATAAAAATCAACAATACGGTGAGAATTTCAACATCGAGTGTCGACTTCCGCCTTTTTTCGATCAGTCTTTTTTCACTTTAAAACAACATGAAATAAATAATATAATAAATCGCCTGAACGTTCTCATGAGAAAGATCGTAAAAAATGATGAATCTCAAAATTTGAGACCGTAAACTAAAATCTTTCCTCCGTCGAAAATTTTAATAACGTTGTCAATAAAAGATGTCTCTAAAATTAACCCGTTCAAAGCTCAAAAAACGAGATTTTTCATGATAAACGTGCTTACTAAAAAAAAAGCCAGGTACAAAAAATATCCCTTCGACTTTTTAAAATCGTTCCATTTTCCTCAAACATTTTATTTCCACTAATTTTACAGCTAAACATTGGCCTCTCCCAAACGAATATGAAATAATCAAAAAAGCTCACATAAATCATAATTAAGGCAGGATTCTACTTTGGAACCATGAAAAAAACGCTATTTTCGTGAATTTTTTCTGAGAATACTATTAAAGATATCGATATGGGGTTTAAAATGTTCGATAAATACACTCTTTAAGTACATAAAAAAATTTGTTTAAATGTATTTTATTCATTTTTTGTACACGTAAAATATGTTTAAAGAAGCCAACGCCTCGAAAAGAAGGTGCCGTTGCCGTGGTCGTGAAATCTTCCCGACGGATGGTCTGAAACAAAAAAATCAAATAGTTTCATGTTCAGTGTGTTTTCAGGAACGGACCCAACTAGAATATTTTTTATACGTGCAAAATTAACAAAACGGCGGCTAAAATACGAAAAAAAAAAAATGCGTTTTTTTGGGTCTTTTATGCAATAAAAAAATAGTTCCAATCAAAATTTTAAGTTGATTGTAGTTAGGTCGGTTGGTACAAACATATAGAATATGTGTTCCAAATTTCATAAGGATCGGTTCAGTACTTTTTGAGTTATCACGACCACGGTACTTGAAAATGTCGTTTCGAGAAAAACGCGTTTAAAGTTTTGGTGAGTGATAAATCTTAGAAAAAATTATCTTACCCTCAATCAGCGATGCCTGGGCCATATAATATGCCTTCGACCGAACATTCTTGAACATATTTACTTTCGAAAAATGTAAAAAAAAAAAAAAAAAAATTTTTTTCAAAGTTTCAAAGTAAAATCCTGCCTTAAATCTACCTCAATGAAATGTTATTTTTCGTGAAATCAAAATATAAACTTTCGCGTTTCCACGGAGTGCAAAATTGCAGTACTCGAAACGAGAAGCACGGATTTGACGGGAGCGTAGCGGTTCAAAGTTTCGATGTCTCTCGCAGTGTTGCACTGGTTAGGTCTGTGTTTCTCAAACTGCAACCCTTTGGAATCGTTCGAATTCAAGTTTTACGCGACCATGCTGAAAAGCAAAGCGCGGAGTTATACCCCGACTGGGCGACAAGTAACACGCGGAGTTGAAGAGGGTCATTAAACTCTAGTCACGAAAAGGTAGCGGTTGACCGTCTTTGTTACCGCGTTATATACCTGTCGCGATAGAGCTTGTGCCATTTCGTTGGGTTTAACCACAACGAAACGCGTTATTATATGGTCTATTCCACATCTGATCGGACAAAACCGAGATCCGAACCCTCTCGATTCAGCTCGTGATTTTTTTTATGGCTTTGATTCGTTTCTCGGGACACCATTGATTTTTTTGTATGATTTGTGGGGTAGTCTGGAGCTTGTAAAAAAATAAAATCATCCCTCGACTGAGTTATTTTGAGAATAGAATTTTAACATAAAAAATATCGGATTTTTTAATTTTGAAAAGAATGTATTTTTGTTTTTTTTTATTTATCTTATTTCGTGGTTCGTTAGTTCGAAAGATAGTTTACGGAGATGATGATAGTGGTAATGATAGGTTGAATGATGGTAATATTATTAATTTCACGTATTATTATCATTATTATTGTCAATATCACGATTTTTTTGGACTGATTGGAGAGGAAATTTCTAAGTTCCGGAGCTGTCCGACCTGAATTGAAATGTGCCATATATACGGCAACGATTAAGGCGTTACACACGCGATTTCGCCGATTATCGAAGGTACTTTTCTAGACGCGGTTAAAAAAACATTACACGTATATTGACAACATTTTTTTCACAGATCATTTATGCACATGGTCAAGTATATCTTTTAAAAAATCAGAAATATTAACAAACGGCGGAGATATTACATAATAAAGCAATGAATTTTTTTTGCCCGCACGTTGATTATATAATAATAATTATAATAAAAATTCGAAACTTAAAATATTTCAACTCAATTTTCTGTCGATATATTATTTTTTATATTTTTTTCGTGTCATTGAAATTTTTGTTTCTGTGGTTCACACGATAGGTTATGATACTAAAAATATGTCGTAAAAATTTCAAAGCGATCTGAACCTTCGTTCAAAAGTTAGAACTTTCACAAGGTTCAAAAAAGAGAATCGTCGAACTATAACGAACGCCGTGTCAAAAATCGTTTATGAATAATTTAGAAATAATTCTTTTTCGGAAGCAATCAAATTTATCAAGGCGAAATTGCCCTTGACACATATTATACAGAGTTGACGGAAATATTACTGAGAATGGCTAAGGAAATTCTATTATCCGCGCGCCAAAAACGCTCTCCGCTCTTTTTTTCCCATTGAAAAACGCCGGAAGTCAAATTCGGAGAAATCGTTTACCCAAATTTCTCCGAATCTCTCTCATTCTTGAAATAAAATCGGATGATTGCTCATTCCTTCTAGAATAATTGAAAAAGTTAAATGAAATTGAAATAAAAATCATATGCATCGTAACTATAGATAATTCCAATGAATTTCCAGATATTTCCAAACAAAATTCCTTTTCGTCGTCAAAAATAAAACGCAAATTGATAATTTCACGGACGTCGACGTTTCGTCGTTTCAATGAAAATAAAAATCTAGATTTAAAAATATTCCCTCGAAATCTCCGGTTAATTTTGACCCAATAAATTCGTGTGCTATTTTCTCGAAGGTCAATTAAAGGTTCGCGAAGAGTCGGAGTTCCATATTCGTAGCACGATCGATTTAATCGAAGTGTCGCTCATCCGACGAAGGCATGCATGCTGGAGAATTTTTTTCCGTCTCGCATTCGATCGATGCAATTCATCATTTACAGAGTGAAACGCGTCGAGGCTCTCTAGAGACCGTATAACCATGATCCCATCCATTCTCGTCACACGTTCACACGCTCGAGGGTTAATTTTAGTGTTGAAGTGGTAGAAATGAAATTTCTGGTGAAAATTAGCATTTCGAAAAAGTCGAAGAGATGTTATATGGATCTGGCATCGACGATTGATCGTGAATACACGAAATTCTCATTAAAATCTAGGAATCGTAACTTTAAAAAAATTTTAATTCGATCGAATTCTTGACATTTTTTATAGGCTGGTATAAAAACTTTTTTTTCATTTTGAAATCTTTTTAGTTTGATGAGAAATAAATAACAAAAAAATTGTAGGAATAAGGAATCAAGTCTTGACGCTCAATTTCGTAATGGTCGCCATTTTGTTAATTTTTTAACGCAACCAAAAAATCTTTCGTACAGCTCTATAGTTTTTCGGGAGCACGTCTAAATGCCTTGCATCAAAAAAACCCCGTCAAAATGTCCTGGTCAGAAAAACTTGTTCCAAAATTGCTCCTGTCAAAATAGACTCTTTTCATGTACATCCTTTGCTATAAAAACTCGTGCACAAAATGTTTTTTCCAAAAACAACTCTGCCTGAACAACTTGGTTTGGAAAACTTTTGTAAGTGTCTGTATCTTTCCGAATAATATTAAGCTGGCATTATCCGTTTTGATTTGGCTTGGGCTCAGTCTAGTACAGATAATAATAACAGCATATACAGACAGAATATCAGCATTTGAGTGTATTGTAAATATAATATTTTTGTTTCCGAGAATTGGTGTTATTGTGCATCGTGTTTATTGTTTTGTGGAATGGTATTGAATTTTGCCCAAACATTTGATTTGAAAATGAAAAATGATTCAATCAATAATAATAAATTATAATTTAATAATAGAACAATAATAATAAATTATTACTCTACCCCCCCCCCCCCCCCCCCCAGGATCCCTATAATATTATTAATAGTATATTATTATTATTATTATTATTATTGATTAATAATTATTATTAATTTTCTATTATTATTATTCTATTTTATTTTATTACTCTATTATTCTATTATCTATTAGTATTTATTATTATTATCTGTTATTTTTATATTGATTATTTATGATGATTGATTTTGGTTGATTGTTTTTGAAAATGATTGGGGAAGTTTTTTTGGGCGGAGTTTTTTTTTAACGGGGTTTTTTTTGGCGGAGTTTTTTTTGAGCGGGGTTGTTTTGGGCGGAGTTTTTTTTGAACGGGGTCTTTTTGGGCGAGGTTTTTTTGACGGGGTTTTTTTTGTCGCAAGGCGTTTTGACCAGGTTATTTAGACATGTACCCAGTTTTTCATGCTGATTAATAATCCGTATAATTGTTTCTTGACATCATTTTTCAGCTATTTTCTTGGATTAGTTACAAATATTTTTTAAATAATTGAAATCAAAAGATTTAAATATTATTTTGTACAGTGCACAATTGATTTTAAGAAACAAAAAATTCAAATCGATTGATTAATGTCATCTATAGAAAAAAAAACTCATTGAAATCAGCAATTTTCCGGGCTGTCTAGAATGCTTAAGGGGAAAACTACTGTGACATTTTGTAAAAATCGATGTTTTTTTTTTTACATACTTCGGAAGATGCATTTATCCCAAATGTATCATTATTTCATTATATTCATTATTTTATATCATTTATAGATAATTCACAATCAAAACTTCAATTCTGTTTTTCTGGAAATAATTTTTTCTAACTCAGTTAACGGTAAATAAAATATACGATGCAGCCGAATAATACGATCAAGATTTTATATCTCTTTCATAAAATCTTCTCTCACAGCATCTCGTAAGAATCTTTTCTAATGGCGCCCCAGCTAGTTCTTCGTCCACGGTTGAACGCCTAAAAAAGTTAAAAGAAAAATCGTTCAAAATTAGAAAAAGTCAGCCATTTTGTTATTGTTTCAGCTACATTTTCCCCTATGTGACGACATCGCCATTGATACAAAAATTCCCCAATTATTCCCCAAAAATCAGCTTAATTTTTTTTATTTCGGATGCAATTGCTGTCAACCAGATTAAAATTTTTTTCGTAGTCTTAAATTCTACGGAAGGGTTGGACAAAATGATTTTTAACGAATTTTCTCTAGTTTTCCTCTAGTTTTTCTCAGTTATATCAACAATAAATTGTAGTAAATATTTCAACAAAAAAGTCCTATCGTGACAGTGGTAATCAATACAATGACTTGCGCCCTCAACAATGTGGAGGTTGGTGATTACGAAGCGATATTGGATGGTGCAGGTGCGAAACCGAGGGATATTTTTGCAAAAAATATGATTACGGAAACGCGTGAATCATCGACGAAAAGAGATATTGGATTAAAACGAGGCGCACCCTGCGTACGCTAATTGGCAACCCTCGGCTGTTGGTCCAATGGCAGCACCCAGCGGGATAGGCACCCCTTGGCCAAAGAAAACAGCATGCCGGAGGGGGAGGCAGATTGATGTTCGTGCCAAAGGGTGCGGTCGGAAATCAGCCGTTCCTTTAAAGCTCGATATCGTATAACGTTCCGATGGGTTCTTCTTCCGCATAGGCTACATGTATAAATTAGAGTGGTTCTTCATTTGTTGATGTCTGAATTTCTTTGGTACTGTTCTTCAAAAGTAATCGACATGAATAGAAAAATTCGCAATCGGGAATTTGTCGAAAAAGACTAACATTTGCATGCATTTGGAATTTTGTTGGGGAAATTTTTTATTACTTCAAAACTATGCATGATAAAAAATTTTTTTTTCATAGTTTTGTAGGAAATTTAATGCTCTACAAAAAAGGTTTCTTGTAAAATTTTTGTGAATCTGATATTTATTACGTAATTAGCAAAAAACTGGCTTCATTATTTTCGTGTAAATATATAAATGAATATTATAATTCTTATAAAATATAAATGAATATAAATGAATATTGTAATGCTTATATAAAATTTTAATATTCATAATATTTATTTATATACCATCTTTATATATTATGAATATGTAATACATACATATACACATGAATATTATAATTTATAATAAAATCAATAAAATTGAAATTTCAAATGTGGTGTACATTTTATCACTGAGTACGCCACGTATTTCTCCACATTTCTAAATGCATACCAAAAATGAATTTCAGTTTCTTGATGTCGCATTCCTGTTTTGAACGTAATGATCGATTTTTGGAAAAAATAAAGCCAGTTTTTTGCTAATTACGTAATAAATATTAGATTCACGGAAATTTTTCCGGAAACCTTTTTTGTAGAGCATTCAATTTCCTACGAAATTGTCAAATGAAATTTTTTTATCATGTATAGTTTTGAAGTAATAAAAAATTTCCCCAACAAAATTCCAAATGCATGCATACTTCCATATAAAATTCGATTGCTCGTAGGGGTGGAATAGACTTATTGAACGAATTCCCGATTGCGACCAATTTTTTTTCTATTCATGTTGATTACTTTTGAAAAATAATACCAAAGAAATTCCGACATCACCAAATTAAGAACCACCCTAGTATGTAACCACTTCGATGCAATACACGTTTTATCGATCATGTATTTCAATTCCCCCTCGTAGGTCCACTGACAAATGATCCTGAACAAAATGATCCCCCAACGAGATCCTTCCCTCTGATTAATGAATGGATCACCACACAAAATCATCCGTCACAAAGAGAGATCCTCGCGACGAATCACGACTATTCGTGCACTTTAAAAGTGAATAGTAAATTACAAAAACCGACCATGAGGTCGAGCGCGCACATGATGGGATTCGACGTAGCCATTTTTACTCATTTGAAATAAAAATGATTCCCAAATTTTTCAGTAACCATTTTCCCTATAGTTTGGAATTACAATTCTAAGTGGAAAGGTTAGAATCAAAAAGTCCTCCAACATTTTTTGTTTCATTTCAAAACAATTATTAAGCCCCCACTCCAAGAACGACGAAAAAAAAATGAACTTTTTGGGGAAAACTTCTCAGGTCCAAAGGAGAGAGAGGTCAAAACATTTTGTATTTTTGAATCTTATCATTTCTATTTCTGGGTCATCAATCTACGGCTCCACACCGAAGTTCATTTTAATAATCAAATAAACGGGAGTATGAAAGGACTATGAAATACAAACAGACGTACTGACGAGCTGGCCCGCAACTAAACTGGTTCCTAAACTGTTACGAAACCGTAAAAAGGATTTTAAAATACCTAAGCTTGAAGAACCTGAGAAAACGTTAAAACTCAAACCTAAACTTGATGAAACTCATGAAACTGGGGGAACTTGAATGAACCAGGATGAACCTGGATCAAGGTTGGGTAGGTAAAATACTCGACGTAAATTACATGGTTTTCGACATGTAAAATACTAGGTATTTTACGTCCCTAATTTTCAACATTATGTAATTTACGTCGAACGACGTAGGCGCCTCTTTAGGTCGTTGGTGCAACTACATCCAACTGCATCGCATACACATAGATTGTTTGATCATTTGAATTTATCGATAAAAGAAGGTCGATATTAGCCGATAAATTCGTCTTATTTGAATTTTTGCCCGAAATGTAAAAAAACTCCAAGAAATACCGCGAAAAAGAGGCTCGAAACCTCGAAAAATATTCACGGAATCTTTGAAATGCTGGGATTCTACAACTTTGAATGAAATATTACATCCAAAAAAAAAAAACAAGTAGAAACTTGCAAAGTGCTTCCTCCGTAATCCTCCGCACTTGAGCCAATGGACGAAGTCCTTTATGAGGATGCTCATGAGTACCTTTTTCTTTATTAATTCTGGCTTCCTCATAAAGGATTTTGTCCATTGGCTCAAGTGCGGAGGATTACGGAGGAAGCACTTTGCAAATTTCTACTTGCAGCTAGCTTTAATTTGCAGGGGTTGGAACTTAAAAATTTCGAATTACTCTAGATCTTGATCCGTTCGGCCGATCTCGGCCAAATTTGATATGCATTATAGCACAACTGCATCCTAAGCTTGCAGAGAATTATGGTTCGATTGGTTGAAGTGAACGACAAATAAAGCGAAAAAGTTGATTTTTTGAAAATTTCAAAAAATCATAAAATCCAAAGTTATTGATGGATTCGGCTCAAATGAAATACCAAACATCCTTGTACCCAACTCTATATGTGAAAAACTATTTAGCCGAATATCTCGAAATTTGCGGACGCTAGGGTGGTTACAGACATTTTTGAAAAAATTCAAAACGCTGTCAAAGCCGAGCGAATGCGTCAATAATTGCAAAAATCACAGATTACATAGATATTAGAAGGCACCACATGTGTGCAAAATTTGAGTACGGTAGCTTGAACCGTTCTCGAGTTATGAACGTTTGAATTTTGGAGGGTGGTTGCACATACACACACACACACATACATACATCCGGACATTTTCTCCAAATGTGTTTTCTGGATGTTTTAGGACATTTTTAACCTATTGACATCAAGATCCCGAAAAAAAATGTTGGACCGCCACAAAGCTTCCTTTATGCGGAAGCAAAACGAGCCAGAGCCGTATAAATTTCATCCTTGGTTGGAGTACCTCCATTCTGAAATTGGATTATTCGCATTCAAGAACAATTCACATTGATTCGGAATCAAGTAATGATAAGCAAAGCTTAGTCTTACCACTCATAATTTCATCTAGAAAATTTTGCACCAATATCAATGAAACAATCCCGAGATTGACGACAACACTGTTCATATGAACTTTAAATAAGGTTAGATGGTTTTTGACGTTTTCGACGTAAAATACCAGGTAATTTACATGACGTGTCAAAAACCCTAGATATCATCATTTTACCCAACCCTGACCTGGATGAAACTTGCTCAATTCGACAAGGATCGCATTTTTCAGGACCTTATTGTCCAACAATAAATAGGAAAGGATGAAATTTACAACGACATCGTTTTAACCAATTCCAACATGAGCAAAAACGATTATTGAAACAATAAATACATTACGACACCCCGAAAATTAGCAGGTAACCGAGTTAACACATAAAATCTCTTGGCTGACATAAATTCCCGAAAAATATGTTATCATCGTAATGATAGAGCGCACTGTTATAAACACGAATAGCCTCGAATACAAAATGCGTTTATTAGTCCTCGATTCCGCACCGAATCATATCTACATTTATTAAACGCTCTCCTACTCGTCCAATTAAAAATGTAAATTCAATATCCGTCGTTTTATGATGCGTTAAAACTGTTAATACCTTCGAATTGAACGCATATTCCCAATCGTTTTTTTTTTTATTCCGTCTACCGCATCGCAGCTGTTATTGATTTTCAAAGTTTCTCTTTTATCCATTTTTTTCCTCCATCATTTTCCAATTAAATTTCCTTCATATTTTTCGCATCGTTCCCGCTCTCGTTGCAGACCCGTTTTCAAATAAAAATAGGCTCCTGCCTAAAAACCTCCGGCATTTTATTTTTAGATATCAAAACGTTTCGTTGGTGACGGTTTTACGTTAAATTTAGTTTTTTTAATTTTCTTCGCTCAAAGCTTGCCAACTTGCGAACGAAAATTGCCGGAGCTATTTATATCCGTATTTCGCGAGGTATCGCTTTAAAAAGTTGTTGCGGGGGATGGAGAGAAAAATTTGAGCGTTGGAACGTTTACACCGTCGTGGAATCGTCGCGACGAACGGGGGCGGTTAATGGCCGAGTCGAGTTTCCGGGTAATTCGAAATCAAATTGGCGGGTTCACGGTTGCTCGAGCGCACACGCCGGTACCGAGTGGATTGCGTGTTGGTGCGATGTTTGTCGCACAGCCTGGTTAGGCGGAAATCCCCCGAAGGAGGGTCCGTCGGGAGCTTATCGTCACCTCTGACCAATGGTCCGACGAAAATTGAAGATTGAACTTTTCCAATTAATTTTTAATCATTTTTCGGGCGGAGCAGGGGGGGGGGGAAGAAAAGTTTTTCGCGTCGGCGAGGAAACAACATTGGAGGACCTCGTGAACATGGTTTTTTCCCGATAATAACAAAAATAATGATAATAATAATAATAATAACGATAAAACAGGATTTGTCTTTATAATTAATATAGATACTATGATTCGATTTTTTTGAAAAAAACGAGTATAGATCTTCTTATTAGTTCATTTTCTCAGAGAAATAATAATAACTGAAAAAAAAGTTTCCGATATTTTCTCTCATATTAATTAATAATAATAATAATAATAATTATTATTATTATTAATTATTGATATTAATAATAATAATAATAATTATAAGTATTATTAATTATTGATATTAATAATAATAATAATTATTATTATTATTATTAATTAATAATAATAATAGTTATTATTATTATTGTTATTAATAATAATCATTATTATTAGGTAATAATAATGATAATAATAATCATTATTATTAGGTAATAATAATGATAATAATAATCATTATTATTAGGTAATAATAATGATAATAATAATCATTATTAGTAGGTTACAATAATGATAATAATAATGATTATTATTATTAATAATAATGATAATTATTGATATTATTAATATTAATGATAATTATTGATATTATTAATATTAATAATATTGTAATATTAATTATAATAATAATAATAATTATTATTATTATTAACATGATTATTAATGAATATGAGAGAAAATAGTATTATTATCGGAAACTTTTTTTTCAGTCATTATTATTTCTCTGAAAAAAATAATAATAATAATAATTCGAATTGTTTCTCATTCCGAATTTAACTAATCTTTTCTCAAATATAGTTTTTTTTATCAATCATCAAAACTGAAATGAAAATCGAATGAAACAATGAGACATGGTTGGTTATTTCCCAGGGAAACACTTTTTCACAAAAAAACTTCTTTTTCGTACATGGCGTAATCACTTTTAGTGAACAAGGAAAATTTATAACCACCATGAAACTTATCAATTTTATCTAAAAAAATCACGAAAATCCGATTTTTCCGGGCCGTCACACTAGAATAGTCCCTTTAATTCGTCATCTCGTGAATATTCGTACAGAATTACTAGTAAAAATGAAGATCTAGTCTAGGTATCTCGAAAGAGGGTTGCAAAATGTTAATCTCGAGTTGTCGAGCACCCTTTAAATCAGATACGAAGATCGGAGGGCGATCGTGATACGTCAGACAGCAGAATTATTCAAGCTTAAGGCGACGAGAAGCCGCTGATATACCGCTTGTTTGGTGTTTGCGTCGTTATAATCGATAAATATTATATTATAATATACATATTATGGTAGCTTTTATTTAAATCATGTTTGAATTTCGATCGTGTCCAGGTCTCAATCGATTCCAAAAGAAAAAGGAAATGTTGTGCCTAATTCGACCTTTCTTGGCCAACTTTCACTTGGGAACGGGGGCCCCATCCCCTCGCGATTTGACGTAAAGTATCCTATATAGCCTTCTTAAACAATCAAAATCGATGGGACACTAAAATTCTAATTATTGTAAAATTATCTGATTAAGTTGGATGATAAACGTCGTAAAAACGGTATTAACGTGGTACGAGATCATACGTATATTGGCATCTGTAAAATTAGGGTTCATACGATTTAATTTCATATGGTATTGGATTTTTCCAGGAATAATTCGTCGTCCCGCCAATATAATTACCGAAAAATATGAAAATTTTGCATGTATTTTAAAAGACAAACTTTACCTGGAATCAGAATCAAATCAAATTAGAATCACCCTAAAATGTATGTATACGAATAAAAGAATTTATACCTAAAAACCCAATATAATTACCGAGAAATATAATAATTGCGTGTATTTTAAACAAAAAAACTCTCGAATTAGCGCACAGCTAAACATTTTTGTTATTTTCATTTAAAATTCCAAATAACCCAAATAAGAATCACCCTAAAATATACGTATATGCATAAACGTGGTTATACCTAATAACCCAGTATAATAACCAAGAAATAAAACAATTGCATGTATTTTAAACAAAAAATTTCATCTCGAATGAGCTTAAAATGTCTGTTATTTTATTTTTAAATTCTAAAATAACCCAAACAAGAACCACCCCAAAATACAAGTTACGCGTGAAAGAGGTGTTCGCGAGGGACAAACCCAAGCGAACCTTGGGTGTCGACTTGTCCAGGCGAGTTTCCAGCAGACTGCAGAGGCTGCGTCGGGCGCCACGTGCATCGATCTGCTACCATATCTCCCACTCTCCCTCCAACGTTTTCCCCGATTACTCGACCCCTTGCTGCCGCACCATTCGGCCTCCGCGTATTCCGGTAAAGGAAAATTCTACACGCCCCCGTAACCGCACCGAAAACCTTCTTGGCTGCCCCACTTTTGTCCTCAAGTGGGTCATCATGGTGCATTAAAACTTACGGATGCGGGTTGCATATAAATGCACCGAGACGATGCGGGGTTTTAACTCGTGAAATTCTTGGACATTCGATCTAACTTTATTCGCGTGAACTTTCGGACCTTTGGACAGGTGAAAACCTTGAAATTTACTCGTCTTCTTGTGGAAATCCTTGACAGTTATTTAATCATCCGAGGTAACGTGGAAAATTGCGTTTTCGTTGACAAACTGGAGATTAAATGGTTCATCATCGTCTGCGACAATTTTCGTTTCGTTAGCGGGAGGGGCGGGAAAGCCGGATGACGTCACGGATATTTCTGGGGATATTTTTAACGGGAGAAAAAAATAAAATTGATAAAATGATATGAAAGATTTGAAATTTTTCTGTGTAATTTGAATTTTGTA
This sequence comes from Sussaba pulchella, assembly GCA_963971145.1. Lineage (NCBI taxonomy): Eukaryota > Metazoa > Arthropoda > Insecta > Hymenoptera > Ichneumonidae > Sussaba > Sussaba pulchella. The sequence goes on from OZ020170.1 coordinate 3,387,245, forward strand.
AATTTGCCAAGAACTATGTGTCGATCAATTTTGGCTTCCTCATAGAGGAAGCTTTGATATAAAATCCGTAAATATATCTATTCCGGAATAAGTATATAGGGAATTCCAAGTCAAATCTCAAAAATTAAAAATCGCATTAAATCTGGACGTTTTGATGGATTTTGCCCAAATTTAATACGAAACATCTTTTGATAATAATCCAACTTTATATGAAATTTTAATTCGATATCTCGAAAATTGTGCGAGCTAGAGAGCGCAACTGAATTTTTGACAAATTTCAAAATTCTCTAAAAACAAAATTACTACATGGATTCTCCTCAAATTCGATACGAAACATTTTTTGATAATAATGCAACTTTGTACCAAATTTGACCTCGAAATCTCGAAAATTGTGCGAGCTAAAGAGCGTAAATCGATTTTTGAAGAATTCCAAAATCGCGTAAAAACAAAAGCACTGCATAGATTTTCGCAAAAATTTAATCAACCAAGACACCTTAAAACCTTTGGATGTGTGCTAAATTCCAGCTTGATATCTTAAGCCGTTCTCAATGTGTGAACGTTAAACGAAATTCACACATACACCCACACATCCGGACATTTTTTCTAAGTGCGATTTTTGACGTTTTGGGACATTCTGAACAAGTTTTCATGAAAATCTAGAAAGAAAAAAATCACCAAAACAAAGCTTCCTCCATGAGGAAACAAAAAGGATTACTTATCGAAGAGCGAGGAAAATTGAAATTAACCTAAAAAAATTAGAAACCATAAAACCGCGAAAAAAAAAATTACTTATCGAAGAGTATAATCGAATAAAATGAACCATAGAAGACACTTTCGTCGATGTAAACAAAAAACGGTGTAACGTAAAAATTGATCAAACCCCTGGAAGATAAATGACACACGTTTATATAGATCGTACGGTCACGATCGCGATTCACCGTCGCTTCGCCCCCGCTCCACTGGTGGTCGAATTAATAAATAAACCAAACGAGTGGCACAGCTGGGTTATATCGAGACCCATTTGCGAAGGTTCCGACGTCCTCGACCTCGAGATATCGTCGACGCCACGACGAAAACGTCGTCGATCGTTCGATGTGAAATATCGATGAGAACTTTTTCCTTTTTAGGTTATTTCCGCTGTGTCCTCACGGCTTGGAAGCAATTGCTCGTACTTGCCCAATGGCCCAGTTACACCCCCGCCGCCGGAAGCTTCGGCTATGGTCGCAACGGGACACGCGGGCCGTGAGCCAAGTGTCGTTGAAAATTGAAAGAAAAAAATTGCCAACCCCGATTGTCGTACGGATAAGAAAAAGAAAAAAAAAAAAAACGAGGGTCGAACGTTCTGAGGAGAATCTTGCACTTTGCAGTATCATTATTTTGCACCTTTCGCAAAGCCATCTGCGAAACGAGGATGTACATTCGATCGATTTTGGCTTTCTCGGGGAGGAAAATGGGTTTGAGATGAGGAATAATGCGAATGCGATTTGCATGGTTTCAATTTTACAGGATTTTTTTTTAATATGAGAGGATTTATGTGGTTCTTGAAAAAGCGAAGTTTCGTGAAATTTACGGATAAACCGTTTCTTATGGAAAGCGAAATATTAAGTTTTTTCTTTGTTTTTCCTGGGGAAAGTTTTTTATTGTTACGATTAGGAATTTACTGATTACTTTAATTATTGAAAAAATTCATTTTTTCATCGCAATCGATTTTAGAAAGGTTCATAAGAAATTTTAATTGATGGAAATTGTGATTTATCTCCCGTTAATGAACCGCGTTGTATTCGTCGAATCAATCAATTATTTCTGATAGACAAACAATGGATCATTTAATTAATCGGATATTTATATTTCGACCGACGATAGCGAATGATTCGAGCGACGTTATTGGATAATTTTAGCATGGGGAAATTAAGATCAATTTTTCATCGATAAATCACATTTTCTTCATCCAATAATTATTTTACCAATGAAGTATTATCATACAACCATTTTTATAGTTCTGTCGCCGAAACAATTAAATAAGTTCTAAAGGAACCCTTAAGGTTTCGGTCTGACTGTCCGTATGCCACCGCCTCGCCGTTATCTCATCTACGAACGTAGATTGATGATCCAAAAATAAGATTTTCGGAAAAAGAATTTTTTGCATCCTCCCAGATTACTTCCAAGGACTGAAAAGTGTACTCAAACCTTTTTTTCCTACGTACCCCATTGAGTGAGGTGTCGATAAATAGATCTCTTAAAATGCAATTAAAAATATCCCAGGAACTTTTGATTTTAAACTTTTAGTCAGGAGATATTTGCTTTCAAAGTCGTTATCAGAAAGCCCCTCTAATTTCTAAAATATAGATCCAATTAATCTGAAATTTTTTTCCATTGGTACCTTCTAATAAAAACTATAACCAACATTTTAGCCACAAATGATTTGTAAAACTTTGTAAATAACTCTTTTTCGAAAGCAAGAAAATTTCTGAAAAAGTGTTCAATAGCTCCTAGTACGTATTATAAACCATTTGCGAGAATATTAGTGGAAATATCTGTGGTGGCTATCACGCGCCTGCCCAACACGTGCTTGGTCGATTTTTTCATTTAAAAAATATCTTTTATTCATATTTTTTTCAATACAAAGAAATTAAGGTGCTTCGAAGTCTAAAGTTTTGAACATGGAGCATCGACAGTTAGAAAAGAAATATATACAGAGAAATGCCCGCAAAGTACCTAGTACTTCCCTCTTTTACGTCCTTCGCAAATCCCTTTTATAAATCCATTATCGATAATTCTCATTGTTATTTTTCCAAAGTAATTTTACTAACAAACAAAAAATATGATCGTGTAAACAATAAAGTTACCGCATAATCCAGTATAGTAGTAGTATTGATTCATCAACTATAAAGTTCGCAGATCCTAGTAGGTCGCCTTCAAAAATTTATGCCCCAAACGAATGCAACCAAAATTGCATCGCTGTCTCTCTTGGTAAACATATTTTTCTACTCATTTATTTTTAAATGCAAATTGAATCGGAGGTGCATTGAAGTCCAAAGTCCTGAACACGTAAGGTCGACAGTTGGATGAGGAAGATATCCACACAAACGTGCGTGGAAATTCGAGCCTTTGAAGCGTAACCCAGCGTGAATTCTTAACGAGATGTTCCACACTACCGTCTCGTCTCTGTCGTTCGACCGCGAACGTCGATGGCGCTATCTCACTCGCACCTCGCGACGTCGACGTAGCGTCTTGGAGAAATAACTTCAACGTCCCTGAGGTTGAAGCTTCGGCAGTTAAGGCCTTACATACAGTTAGAAGGCTTTAAAAAGACGGATTTTCAAGAATTTTTTTCGCGTAGACTATTCAATTTATTAATTTGAAAATTGGTGTACATATTATAATAACCTTATAATATATTTACATATTTTTTATTTGTAAAAATAATCATCGCGAATGTTGCTATTGCCGATCTCCTAGAGCTCCGCAAAAAAAACCAATTTTGCGGTGATCACGATATCTCTGGACCGGATTATCTGAAATGAAAAAACCAAATCAATTTCGTTAATATAATACATTATCTAGTATTTAATCGAAGGAATTAGCGAAAAAATAATTTTTGACAAAATGGCGACTTCTCAAAATAAAAGACTCGATTTTGAACGAAAATTTAAGCCTTAAATTGTTTATAAAATGGAAAATATTTATCGGAGAAAAAAAATCTTCGATTAATTACTAAAAAATCTAGTTAAAAAGGTTGTGTTAAAATTTGAGACTGACCGGTTCAGCCGTTTTCGAGAAATCTTGATCACCGATTTTGAAAACATAGTTTTGAGAAAAACCCGTTTAAAGTTTCAAAAGCGTTTTACATGTGGTAAATTTCGTTTTTTTTCAACTTACATGGAGTCATCTATTCCAGGGCCATATAATAATCCGTTCGCATCGTTGGCAGCTTCTAATAATTCGATTTGATGCTGTTCGATTTTTTGAAAATTACAAGTGTATGTAACCCCTTAAGCGTACTTGGCAACCGTTCGAAGCCCTTTCGGTGTGTTCTGTGTTGAAGCAGCGAAACAGTGAGTCTCCGTCGCGACGGTAAACCCGGGTCGAGCGATATATTACAGGCTTTTGCCTTTGGGACTTGTACTTTCTTTCTTTCGGCCGCAATAAGACTGCAAACGCACTCCCGGGATCGGATCTCGTTGGATGGACGATACCGTACGGTCTGATCCAGCACGTGCTGGGCAAAAAAAACACGATAAAACCGTTCGGGATGGTTTCGGTACGCCTCGCCACTGTTTGACTCGGGACAGTTTGACTTGGCACCAGTTTGACCCGGCACAGTTTGACTCCGCAAGTTTGACAGATCAGAGTTTGAACGTCACTCTCTTTCTTTGACATTTGAAACTTTCTCTGAGTTTGACAGAGAAAGATTGCCTCTCATCTGTCAAATTCGCGGAGTCAAACTGTGCTGGGTCAAACTGTGCCGGGTCAAACTGTGCCAAGTTGAACTGTAGCACAGTTAAGGTAGTTCAGTCACGAAACAATTTTCTCAAGAAAGTCTTGAAATTTACACAGAGTGTAAGTGGGTAGTCGATCGACACGCATATCAAATTTTAAAGGATTCGTCTTATTGGTTATTGAGATAAATGTATTTTAATATGAAGAAAAATACACAGGGTTATAGGGACTATGCATAAAAAATCGTATAACTTTCCATATAGCGAATGAACGCTTCTTACGAAGTTTATAAAAAACTACGCAATCACAATAAAGTATATAACGAAGGTCTGGGAAAAAATGCGAGACGATTGTCTTACTAGCAATAAAGATATATTGCGTTAAAGATTGAACGAAATTGGTAATGAACGATATCTCACATAACCGTGGCAACCTCGCCTCGGCTCTGACACATCGACGATGCGGCTACCCTTATAGGCACTCATAACCTCACTTCTGCTTCCGGCATTTTGTTTCTTCTTGACTTGAGCCATTCCTGTCACAGACTTCTGTCTTTTTTTCAACACTTTCTTCTGGATACATTTCCCTTTGTGTTTTTTTTTTACCTGACATTTCAAATATCTCACGGACATGCTCGCATACTTGTGGAAACCTGGGACGTTGCCACGCTCTCTACGGCGATTTTATACACAGTAAACTATAGTATTTTAGCCAGGGACGAATGGAATTTTGGGTTCAGTCAGTGATGGATTCACGATTAATTTATGGCTTGTAATTTCATTCGCCAAAAGATAAGTTGAAAAAATGATTCACAATATCGAATTAATAACTCTGACATTAATTTGAAGTGATAATATCTTTAATTGAGAATTAAAAATCGACCCCATTTAGATACGCACAACATATACGATCCGTCGTGCATGAACTACCTTAAATGTAAACTTTTACAACAAAAAAAAATCGTAACAGATAACGGCTTTAACTTTTCGTTGGGGGGGGGGGGGGGGGGGTCAGTGGTAGTCTAAGTTCCAGTTGTCGACCTCAAAATCCTCTTGCTTCGTCCGCCATCTTGAATTTAAGGAGTATTCGTTTTTGTTTAATATCTCGCCCATTTTCAACTTTTGACTAAAAATGCATGAAACAAAAATTGTAGGAAATGCAATTTTCTACGACTTTAGTGATTACAAGTTTTTGTCTACGATTGATATTTTACGACTTAAGTTGGAAAATAGAAACTCAATTTAATTATCGTTTATCGCATTATCTCGTTTATTTCTAAGTCTGCGGTGATAATGGTTTGAGAAGAATTTTGTAGGGAATAATATTTCCTTATCGGGCGAGTTATTTGACTAAAACGAATTTTCTTTGAATTCAAGATGGCGGACAAAGCAGGAGAATTTTTAGGTCGAAAACCGAAACGTTTTCTTTCTAGTGATAGAAGAGACTATCACTCACCCCTTCTTACAAAAAGTTAAAGCCGTTATCTGTTATGATTTTTTTTTCGTTAGACGCATTGATTTTGGTCTAATTTTATTGGGCTACTGTGGCGAGGCAGATTGTGCCGAGTCAGACAGTGGCGAGGCATATTTAAACCATCCCAACCGCTCTATCGGCGTTCGATGCTTATTGATGGGTTTTCAGAATCGTTTCGGAATCATCGTAGCAAGAAAAGATTGCCTTAGATATAGGTTATGGAGGGTGGTAGGCTTATCAACTGCGAGAATCGGTAGGGAAAACATAGAAAATACTATTCTTCACAAACGACGGACTCACGGACGACTATCACGACGAAATGGAAAATTACTATATTTACAGTCCGGAGATTAAATCAGTTTTTCTTTACAGATATAGTGCGCATGTTTTTTTCTTATTTATCCGGTGGTTTTAGAGCTCCTGATTATTTTGTTATTTACTTGAAGCGTCCGAGTGAAAATATTATATACAGTAATTATATACATTAACTATATACGCAACAACAATTTCTTCGAATTGGAAACTGCTGGCTCGAAAACTTCACTTTTAAGAACTTTCACGAGGCAAATGTTTTCCTGGAGGCAAAACCGAATAAGTTCAACAATGTTTTTTTTTATACTTAAATCAGTCTATTTAAATCTTACCGAATGCCACCGTAAATAGTACAAAAAACTAAGTAATGCTGTAATAGAGCGTTCGCAATGTAGAATCGTTATAATTCGACAATTCGTTTTATAAACTTATCCAATTTTGTCTCCAACCTACATGTATATAGTTCCAAAAATGAGATATTAATAAGCAACGTAAAAGATGAAATAAAAACAAAAATCAAAACATTTATTCTAGATCGAATTACTAATTTTCAGTAGAAATTTAGTTCATTAAAATTTTCCACTCGAACAGTCCCTTAAATCCAACCACAAGCCTTTATTCGAAAAATCAAATCAATCAATCAATCAAAAATCAAAAACCTATCAAAAAAATCAATTCAAATCAATCAATCAAAAATCAATTCATCAATCAATCATCAATCAAACCAAATCGAATCAATCAATGAATCATGAATGAATCATCATGAATCATGATGAATGATTCATTGATTTTATCAATGAATTGATGAAATCAATTTCATTGATAATGTGAAAAGTTTTCTTTCAAACGACTCACAAACTTCGCAAATAACTTTTATAAATCCGTTGTCAATAATTCTCATCATTATCTTTTCGATGTAACTTTATCGACAAAAAAAAATATGATCGTGTAAATAATGTGATTATCGCATAATCCGATGTACAATATTCTTCGCAACATATTAAAATACGTTTCATAAACGATAAAGTTTGCAGAATCCAGTAGGTCGCCTTCGACTCGAAGGATTATGGAAAACTTATGCCGCAACTGAAGCAATTTAAATTGCGTCGCTGACTCTTCTGGGTAAACATATTTATTCGTCCCGTTATCGTATCGACGTCGCGAAGAGTTCTGCCAGATGCGGGGAACGTAATCCAATAAAAAAACTCGGTACAGCCGGTATTGTCTTCATGTTAAATTGTCAAGATCTGTTGGGGGTAACAATGTCTTCGGATAGATGACATTTTCGTCTCAGATAACATCTTAGAGTGTGTCGAAGAATTCTAAAAGCTGCTTTGAATATTTTTCGTTGATGTTTTTATCCCACGATTATTATTATTAAATTTGGAATAACGAAAACGATGATATTTTCTTTGAAGACGACCTCTCGAGAAATTGTTTTCCCGATATTGAACGTTACTTTTATGTTCGACCAATTTTTTATTACGATATTAGAGAGAAATATTTCTTAACTTCGTGAAATTTTTTTTTTCTTCTTTCTCTCTCTCTCTCTCTCTCTCTCTCTCTCTCTCTCTTTCTACAGAATATTGAACCTCAAAAATCTCGTTTTATTAAAAATGTATATGAGCATCTCTTCCAAGCGAATAAATATCTGGAAGCATGCTAGTCTGCTCGAAGAAAAGCGCTAGCGTCGCTGCCTTTCCTTAAGGCCTTATATACGCGATTTCGCTGGTTTTTTTAACGTACTTTTCTAGACGCGGTTAAAAAAAAATGACGCATCTATTGAGAAATTTTTTTTCACAGATCATTTATGCACATGGTTAAGTATACGTAAAAAAAATCCGAACTATTAACAAATGGCGGAGATATTACATAATAAAGCAATGTATTTTTTTTTGCGCGCGTTGATGGTGGAAAGTCTCGGCATCGATGTGGGTGTCCGAAAAAAAAATGAACATATTTATAATTGCATAATGAATGTATCTTCAGTGTAACCCAACAATATTATTGAAAAAAAATTATTATAATAAAAATTCGAAACTGAAATTTTTTTACTCAATTTTCTGTCGGTATATTATTTTTTATGTTTTTTTGTATCATTGAAAGTTTGGTTTCTGTGCTTCACACGATAGGTGATAATACCAAAAATATGTTGTAAAAATTTCAAAGCTATCTGAACCTTCGTTCAAAAGTTAGAACCTTCGCAAGGTTCGCAAAAATACATTGCTTTATTATGTAATATTTCCGTCATTTGTTAATATTTCTTTTTTTTATTGCAAATAATAATAATAATAATAACAATAATAATTAAAAATTATTATTATTATTATTATTATTTCAATTAATCAATTATTTAAATTAACAATAATAATTAAAAATTATTATTATTATTATTATTATTCCTCTGTATAATTATTATTTTTTAATAATAATTAACTATTTTATTATATTGAAATAATAATTCAGAGTAATAATATTCTGATAATTTATTATATTAGTTAATTATTGTTTTAATATAATAATTAATACAGAGAAATAATATCAATTATTATTATTATTATTATCGTTATTTCCGTAATGATAATAATTTTAATATAATAATTAACTATGTTATTATATTGAAATAATAGATCAAATCAATAATATTTTGATAAATTATTATAATAGTTAATTATTGTTTTAATATAACAATATAACACAGAGAAATAATATCAATTATTATTATTATTCCTCTGTATAATTATTATTTTAATATAACAATTAACTATTTTATTATATTGAAATAATAATTCAGGGAAATGATATTTCAATAAATTATCATTATTATTATTATTCCTATCATCGATAATCACTCCGTTACAAAAGTGTTTTAAACACATTATCACGGAATAATTGGCCTCGCAGTACTCTCGGTGAGGATGTTTAACCCGTTTAGTCACGAAAAAAAAGGAAAAAAAAAATGTTCAGCCACTCGAAAAACCGAGAGTCTGGCCGGAGTGGGTATGAGTCACGTTGATGCCCCTTTGGCCTGTATATTCCTCACCTCCCCGTGGTTTATACGAGCCTTGGGTGCAAGTGTCGAGGACCGTAGAATTTTCCACTCTCCGGCAACGACGAGAGGGTTAACTCCGAGGGATAGAAAAGAGTGCTTGCTCACGTGCTGCTCGCTCGGGCCGCGCCCTTTGTACCTTTCATCCACCCACGCCAACGAGTGACGTTCTTGCTAAAACGCCATTGTGAATTCGATTTTATTTCACTATTCTCATGCAGCGAGCTTCTGGAAAGCTTGCGGTGATCTCGAATGTATGTCTAACATCGGATTCTGAGCCGTGAGATCTCAGTGACTCGGGAAATCCAGGCTCTTCCGTGTTATAACTAGCCGTCGTATATCGACGGAAGGATTTTGCGCTATGTATGTATTATCCGTGCGTATATACGGGGCTAAATTCCTCAATTCACCGAAATGGAACCCTCCTATCCCCCGATGTGGACGATGATTTTTTTTTTGGTATACTTTGGATCCTACGACCTCACTAAATTTTTTTTAGATTTTTTAGAATCCTCCTTCCTCTCCCCTCTCCCCGGCATATTATTTTTATCAAAAGGTAACTGCTATTTGTACCCTTTTTATTTGGATGAAATTTTTTTCCCGGATACTCTATTGAAATTGAGGGAGTTTTTTCATAAAATTGGAGTGGGCAGCGGGTTCCTAGTATTTTTATTTATTTTTTGGAAATTTTGCAAAAATTGCAGTTTTTCCGAAATTTTAATATATGATAATGGTTTCCCATCTAGAAAAAGAAAAGAAAAATAAAATTTATCTTGCAAAAAAATCGATATTTCGATTATTCCGATAGAAAATCGATTTTTGAGTATGAATTAATTGTTGCTATCATCAGGAGGTAACTTCTATTTCCTATCGATTTTCTATCGAAATAATCGGAATATCGATTTTTTGCAAGACAGATTTCATTTTACTTTTCTTTTTTTAGATCCAAAACCATTATCATACATTCAAATTTCGGAAAAACTCGAATTTTCGCAAAATTTCAAAAAAATAAATAAAAATATTAGGAACCCGCTGCCCACTCTCATTTTATGAAAAAAGTTCTTCAATTTCAATAGAGTATCCGGGAAAAAAATTTCATCCAAATAAAAAGGGGACAAATAGCAGTTACCTCTTGATAAAAATAATATGGTGGGGGGAGGGGAGAGGAAGGAGGGGTCTAAAAAATCTTTAAAAAAATTAGTGAGGTCGTAGGATCAAAAGGACACTAAAAAAAAATCATCGTCCACATCGGGGGATAGGAGGGTTTCAGTTCGGTGAATTGGGAAATTTTGCCCCATATATATTTATACGGGTAGCAAAAGCTTCAGGGTGGAGAGGATCAAGCCGGCGATCCTCCAATCTAACGGTGCGCGTAATCCAATCGGAGAATATGTCGCAAAATATTATAGGTACTTTAATATCGCGAACGCCTACATTTATTCAATATTATTGAAAGCTCGCGTATGTTCCGTGGGCTGGAAAGCGAAGCAATTTATAGAATTATTCTAAAGGTTATACGGTGAGAAACAATTTCAATCGTTGAGTTCACATTTTTTATTAACTTTTTAAAACTATAAGAATTGTTTTTATGTTAACATTGTTCTTTTATGTTTGTGAAACTATGTATTTAGACAGAGTCTGTAAGATAGCACAGTGAATTTCTAATGTTTTTTTAAACTTTCTTTCAAATTTGATAATTATTTTATCTATAGTCTGACGAGAGGTTTTTTTAAATTTCTTTATTTTAGCAGTTTAGATATTGTTTGGCGAAGTTATAATGCCGACCATGGTTTTCGTGAATAGTTCATTTATACCCGTAAAAAAAAAGAAATCTTAATCTTTTTCTTATAGTTGAAAAGTTAATTGAAAATGTGAAATCAACAATTTAATTTTTTTTTTTTTCATACAACCTTTATAATATTTTTTTTAATTCACTCGGTTTTGAACGCGCTTTGGAATATGTGAGCCCTTAAGAAGATATTTTCGAATCGGTTTGAAAATACAAAAATCTGTGTGTGAAAATCACGATATAAGATACTAAAACATATGAATAAAGTGTAGGATAGAAATCGTTAAAGTTCAATCTTAAATTTGGGTATATTACGATTTTCGTGGCGATGAAATTTAATGAACTTTTTTATAGAACACCTTTTTTTTATAGAACCACAAAACAACGAATGAAAAATTTCGATATCTTGCTTCAGTTTTCGGAATATCGCAAATTTAACTTTAGAAAATGAATACAAATTTGACAGACATTTCGTGCAAAGTTAAAAAAAAAAGGAAACCATGAATCGTTTTGACCCTATTGAGCCTAACGAAGTTTTAACTGCGAAAAAAGGATCAAAAACGTTTGTGAAAATGAAAGTAATTTGTTCGAGAGGCATTTTGTTAAAAATAATTCCATTTAAACCGAGATAATTTGAAAATCATGTCTGAGTTCGTGTATATTCCTCGTTAAAGAACTAACGATGAATGTACAGAGAGAATTGCGGCTCTAGGGAGCCATTTTGGATCCCAACATTCGGAGGCAATTAAAAACATTTCTTTCCTTTGGGTTTTGGCGACGGATGACCATGTAAATATGTAAATATTTTCGTCCTTTTACGTTTCACCCCTTGAGTTTTGGACCCTCTTCAGATGTTTTTTATTTTCCTATTTAATCCATGACACATTCATCAGTTATTCGAATTTACATTTGACTTTTATGTTTATAAACTCGAGGGACGAAATATAAAAAAAAGAAAAATGTCTTTCTTCATTGTCGTCCGTCGCAAAAAATCGACAGGAATGAAATAAAACTCAACGGCCAAAGCAACTTCGACACAAGTTAAACATGGTTTCCGGTGGTCTTTGAAGTTCTTGAAGTCCTGGAACTGTTCTTTAATTTTGCTTGTCCCTAAAAAGTCCTGAAATGTCCTCGAATTTTATTAAATGTCCTTGAACTTTTTATTTCCCCTCAATTTCAGTTTGTTTAAAAACGTATATGATTAGAAATAATCCTAGAAGAATGTGCATCTCATTGTCAATTTCGCTGAGAATACATTCGTGCATACTGAGTAGTTTTTTTTAACTGATTCCAACATGAGCAAAAATGATTATTGAAATAATAATACATAACGATACTATTGGGTTGGCAACTAAGTCATTGCGGATTTTATCAATAGGTGATCTTAGCATATTCTTTCGTTTTGTCAACGTGATCAAAGCACCTAATCTATATTGTTTTCTCATTGTTCGGACTTCCACCTTTAATTTAGTAGAAAAATTGTATCGATTAGTTATTTAGTTTCGTTTTTATCCCAATTTAAAAATGGAAGAACGAGACGCGGATTTTTCAGTGAAAAATCACTAGAACGAAATTTGGCAAACCAATTTTGACACTGGCTTTCTTTCAACGCTTCATTTCCCATATACGTCACGTAACATCTTTCGTGCCTGCGATGCGTTCCCGCCTTTTCGGAAATAATACAATAAAATATGTCTAAAATGCGCGTCTTGTTCTTCCATTTTTAAATTGGGATAAAAACGAAACTAAATAACTAATCGATACGATTTTTCTGCTAAATTAAAGGTAAAAGTCCGAACAACAAGAAAACAATATAGATTAGGTGGTTCGACCACGTTGACAAAACGAGAGAATATGTTAAGATCACCCATTGATAAAATCCGCAATGACTTAGGTGCCAACCCAATAGTACCATTCAACATTTTCTGATGAGTCTTGTCTACTTTCACTCTCGATAAATGCCCTAACACAACCTGCAAATGTCCTGAAAATGTCCTGGAAATCGTCCTCGACTATCCTTGAATTTCGAACGAACTCTTTAATGAACACCATGTAAAAAAAACATCGCTGTGAAGAAAAAATAGATCAAGGATATTTCTTTGCCAGCGGATGATTGCTCGTTCTTTTGATTGTAATTACCAGGAACGCGAATAACCTCGTGCGAAGAGCTCCGTGGGGCTCATCAATTGTACAAACATCTCGGGAATTGTTTGATCGACAAATAGACCGCCTCGAGCGATATCGCACCGAAGCGAAGAATTCTCAGGTGCATATATAGATCGGTCGTCGGTGGATTTTCGTTATAACAAAGACGTTTTTATTTTTATTTTTAAATTTTTTCATTATATCTGAAACGTCTGGATCGTAATGATTATTTGTAATTATATAATTATATATTATATTATATATATAATTATTTAAGATATGATTATTATATTATTATTATATTATTATATATTATTATATATATAATTGTTGATAAAATATAAATATAATTATATTATTAGCGCATAATTGGATATATAACGCGAGCTGGATTATTCCTCTTATCAGTGTCAATGCCGACATTCTTTATTTCCACTGAATTCGTATTTTCATTTTTTTTTTCAATGTAATTTTTTGTTGCACTAGTTAATTTTCGTCGATAATTAATGTTTAGATGAATTCGAAAGGATAATTAATAGATCTGGCATCGTTGATCGATAGTGACTACATATTTTCTTTTATCTAAAATGTATTTTTTTTTCAAACTTGTTTTTTGAAGACGCCGAAAGCTCTCAAAAGCGAAGTCTTAAAGCCATGAGTCTGAAATATGGCCAAATCTTAATCTTGAGATAATTTCTCAGAGCTGCATGAAAGTTTGTTGTTTATTTCAAAAGTTTCGTATTTTTCTGAACAAGAAACTTCAGGAACAAATGACCAAACGTCGATATTTAATTAAAAAATGATTAATTCGTTAATTTATTCCCGAATAAAATTCTCTTCATCGCTTTAGAAATTTTCGTGCTGGTTCATGATTTTTATCCCCATTAATTTTTCACTTTAGACAATTATTATCAGAGGACTTTACATTATCAGACACCATTTTGGACCCATTTTCTTCGATCAGTCAAAAACATTTTCTCAATGATCGAAAAAAAAAAAAATCATCAAACTATTTTTCCCTCCAAAGATCAAAAGAAATTAAACAACAAAAAAAAATGTAAACTAATTTTTGTTCCAATTAGTCGGGGAAAAAAATGTCCGAAGACCAAAACATTCTTTTGAATTCTACCATTTTTCCATCCGGACCGAATCCGTCGAACGAGCCGCGACGAGCTGTCTATCCAAAAGCGACCGAAGGAAGAAAAGTTTAAAAAAAAACAAAAAAGAAGAAGAAAAATAAAAAAGAAAGAAAAAAATTCGTACCAGTTTATCGGGGCGAAGGTTTCTGGTATGACCTGGCCAAGCGAAAGAGGATAAAAACGTGCGGATGCTCGGGCGACGAGCAGACGGTTGGATGCTGCGCTGAATAGCGCGTCTCAAAGCAAAAAGTCGAGAATCGTCCGTGACAACTGTGTGACCCCTTCGGTTGACCCAAATTCGCTCAGCCGTGTGATAAACGATTGACGGTACAACGATTGGCGGATTATAAAAACTCCCCGCAAAATTCGTTATTCCGGTCGGTATTATTTTTTTTTTAAATCTCGAATCGTTTCGCGCGCGACTTGCGAGGAATCGTTGACGGCTGGTTTTCGCGACGACGTCGCGATTGATAAAAACTTTTGACATTCTCTTTGTGGATATAATTGGTTTTGAAGCTCGAACGAGGATGGTTTTTAATTTGGTTATGTCGGAATTTTTTTGTTATTGTTTTTCAACGGTAATCAACATAAATGGAAAAAAAATTGATCACAGTTGGGAATTTGTCGAATAATTCTGACCTAACCCGTTGAGCTGTCGAATTTTTATATGGAAATATTCATGCATTTGGAATTTTGTTGGGGACATTTTTTATTACTTCGAAAGTATGCATGATAAAAAAATTTCATTTGACGGTTTTGTAGGAAATTTAATGCTCTACAAAAAAGGTTTCCTGTAAAATTTTCGTGAATTTGATATTTATTACGTAATTAGCAAAAAATAACTGGTTTTATTTTTATGTTGAAAATGATATGCTGCTTCTACTAGTCATAGTTTCTTCATATATAAACCCTGTTTCGGTTGTTTGCAGCTTATTGAATCTATGGAATCTAGGAAATAGCACTCATGTTGTTGTTATGTCGAATTATTGAACTTTAATACCAAATATCTCAAAAACGAGTGGACCAAGTTCATTGTTGCTCTATCAAAAGACAAGGAAGAACTTGCCTTTTGAAAACGTTTTTTAAAACCATTAGGTTTGTTTGTTTACTAGTATACTACCTTAACGGGGTATTGCTATCTAGAAATTTGAAAAAATCGATTTTTTCTTTCATTATCTTATAGTGTAGGGTTCCGAGGATGTGTCAAATAAATATTAAGTTGAAATTCGTAAAACTCGAACAGAACCACCACAATCCGTGCGCCCGTTTGGAAGAGCATCTCACGCCGCGACCTGCGTAACAGCGCATAACTTGTGTAAATTTCAATAAAATCTTTCAGAAAAATTTGTGTCGTTAGTTGAAACATAACTTATTATGCGTAAAAAACCCCGGCACCGTAGGTTTGATAGTTTTCACAAAATTAATTCCTGAAAATGACTTTAAAAACAAGCTTCTAGACGGCAATACCCCGTTAAACGCGTTTTTCTCGAAACGACATTTTTCAAGCCGTGCGCACGTTTTTCTCAAAAACTATTGGACCGATTGGCTTCTGGCTTTGCACACATGTCGAAGGAACCTTCACCTATAGTCGCAAGTAGGATAATACCGATAGCTTGAATATTTCAGCCCTGCTCTTATATTTTAGTTGACAATTTTCCAGGAAAATTGAACCTCAATTTTCAAACAGCTGCGGTTCCGATAAAAAATTCCGTACTTACTTAGTTCTACTATAAACGATAACTACATTCATATAGATTTTGAAAAAATTTGGTTCCTCTGATTCAGACGAATAGAACCGCCACAATCCATGCGCCCGTTTGGAAGAGCATCTCACGCCGCGACCTGCGTAACAGCGCATAACTTGTGTAAATTTCAATAAAATCTTTCATAAAAATTTGTGTCGTTAGTTGAAACATAACTTATTATGCGTAAAAAACCCCGGCACTGTAGGTTCGATAGTTTTCACAAAATTAATTCCTAAAAATGACTTGAAAAACAAGCTTCTATTCAGCAATACCCCGTTAACAAGAGAAACGAAATATATCGGAAAATGTTGAGCCCTTTGACTCTCGTAGACGTGGTCGATGACTGAACCTCTCGGTGCGGAGATCCCACGCTACAATCACGCGGTATCGACGTACCATTCGAAGCCCCCAGCATCCCGATGGAGACGTATCGGATAAGCGTCTCCGTCTCACTTCCACGGTCAAAAAATAACCGTTTGAAGATGTGTTATGGGCCATAACGCGCCCTCCACCCTCCCGAGACGATAAATCGAAGCCAAGGACCCTTCAACAATCCTTCAACCCCTAAAAATTCTTTCGTCATCCCGAATTCCAATTCAATTTCAAGCCAAATATAAAACATCATGCCGAATCTTTCGCATTATTGACGTCCATTGCGGTCAACGTGTTTCCATCGGCCGGAAATAGTCCGGCCATTAAATTTACATATCAATCCATATCGGTACCACCCGGCTTCGGTGTCGACCGATCTCGGGCTCGAGTTACACTCGAACGATGCTTCAGCAACGTTCCAAGGCAAACAATTTCGTCGTTACTCTTTTGACATTACGAAGATTTCCATAATTCAACGAATCTTGGCTCGTGAAACGTCATCGCGATGTGACTATGGCCGACAGGTGTCACGACAAGACGCTTTGAGAGCATAACGGTTATGAGAATATTTGAAAAATGACGACAGAGGCTCGAGACATCCTTGACCCATCGGAGTTGTGACACGGGATTTTTCGCGACGCGACTCCCCCGCGAATTAAAAGAACGAAGAAAGCCCGGGGTCGATAAAAAAAACCCTCCAGTCGATGATTTTAACTCGACCGTGTGACGTACGGTGGTGGTGCAATTGCGCAACCGGTTTTCTTCGACGAATACAGGGTGCGCCAATTTTCATGTCGGTACGTAAACATTGGACTGTATTAAAAATATGATGAATCATTTTTTTTTGTATCTGAATCTGATAGATTAAACGGAGATATTTGTATGAGTGCTAATTTTCTATTTAATCTTTGGCTTCCTCATAGAGGAATCTTCGTTCACTACCTACGATTTCGAGGAAGCAAATTGCAAGTTCCAACTTGCAGCTCGTTTTTGAAAATTTGAAAACGATACAAAATCCGATACACGGCTTGAATCATGACCAAAATTATAGTTAAAGTCGGGGTTATAGAGCTCGACGTGCCTCCAAAATTTCGGGGCCGTAGCTGAAACTGTTCTTGAGTTATACACGTTTGAATCGTGGGAGGTCATCTCGAACGTACATAATAATTCAAAGTGTCCTAAAATTCGAACGCGTTGTTCGTTTTCTACCAAATTTAGTAACAAATGAAGCTGATTGTTGGTTCAAGCGTGTGCATGAATTTGAGCACGTTCAATTCAATATTCTCCGACTTGCAGAGGTTCGAACTTCGAAATTTATAGTTGCTATAAAATTAGATCCGCTCAGCCGATCTTCGCCAAATTTGATATACATCATTGCTCAATGATGTTCTATACTCGTGTAAATTTAGAGCTCGATTGGTTAAAGTTAACGAAAGTTATAGCGACAAATTTGATTTTTTGAAAAATTCAAAATATCATAAAATCGCAAAATTATAGATGGATTCGGCCCAAATGCAATACCAACAAACATTATATACCAAAACGTCTTTGTCAAAAACTATTTAGACGAATATCTCAAAATTTGCGACAGTTATAGCGCGTACTTCCTTTTTTTGGAAATTTGAAAACGACACAAAATCCGAGCGACGACTTGAATCATGACTAAAATTATAGTCGACGAAGGGGTTATAGAGCTGCACATGCCTGCGAAATTTGGGGGCTGTAACTGAAACCGTTCTCGAGTTATACACGTTTGAATTTTGGGAGTCCATTACACACACACACACACACACATACACACATACATCCGGACATTTTCTAAAAATGTGTTTTCTGGACGTTTTAGAACATTCTGAACATGGTGACATGAATATCTCGAAAAAAAAATTTTTCACCGTCACACAGCTTCCTCTATGAGGAAGCAAAACAATTTTTTTAAATTGGATTGCATGGTCTTTATAGCTAGTGGTTGGCCTAAAAAAAAATCCTCGCGAAGAGCACACTCGAAAATGTTTTTTTTTGGCCCGTTGCGAAGGGGGTTCTTCTTTGCCCTTTAAATAACATAGGAAAAATACATTTCTCGCTTCTTTCAATACCTAAGCCCATAAAAATCACTGGAACTGAGTCCGCCGCATATCATTCTCTAGGGAATTGAATTTTCTTCAAAAAGTATCGGAGCCTCAAGTGAAAAAATTCAATATCTCTAAGGCATACAGGCATTCGAAACCGATGTTTGACGAAAATTTGTCTTCAAACGAGTTTCCAAGCCAAACTCTTCGTTCTACACGAAAAATGTAAAGATACATTTTAGAGACAATTGAATTCTCTATAAGGAAGGTATATAGTGAAAATAGCCTTAATCCAATAGTTCACAATTCACAGCTCCTGTGTCTAGGGCTAGAGGGCTAGAGTTGCTTAAAATGAGATTAATGCATTTAACGGACGACAGTATTTTCTTTCGTCGTGACATTTTTTCCATTACAACTTTTAACGGCAAGTTTTAATGGAACGTTGGGTCAGGGAAGTTTTTAATTTTCGTTGTCAAGCTGATTTAGATGGTTTGCGATGTGAGGTAATATTAATAAATTGAAACTTTGAAATTGCTTTCTTGGAATTGGAGAACGGAGCGAGTTAAAATTTGCATGTTGCTTCCGCAGAATTGAAGATATCGTGAAAATCTTCCGCCATGAGGAAATTATTTATATTAACTCTGGATTCACCTTAGAGGAAGACGTTCACGATGTTTTCCATTCTGGGGGAGCAGCTTGGCAATTTTTATTTGCAGCTTTGTTGAATTTTAAGGGATTAATTGCAAGTTTCAATTTGCAGCTTCTTCCCCATCAAATATTTGGTCCATTCGACCGATATTTAACGCTTTTGCTTTCTCCATGATAAAGCAGAAGATAAATTTGAATCGAATTCGAATCAAATTGGAATTGAAATCAAATTCGGATTTAATTCAAATTCGAATCAAATCAAATTTAGTTTGAATTTCAATTGAATACGAGTAAGAGCTATCAAATCTGAGTTAAATTCAAATCCAATTGAATTCAATTTAAATTCCGATAAAATTCGAGTTCAATTCAGTTTCAAATAAAATTTGAATTAAATTGGCATTGCAATTTAAATCTAATACGAAGTAAATTCTAGAAAATGAAATTCTACCTTTTCAATTCACTTCAATTTCGTACACTAAAATTTTCATTGAACCATTTTTGGCTTCTGTATTCTTTTCGCGATGGCGTCAACATTTTCATCATAAAATTAACGGCTGTAAAAAATGTGTAAGTTTGTCTTACTTAAGACAAACTTCATTCATAGCTTCGCCGAAAATTAAGACATGTCTACATACCACGAAAATAGAACAATAAAAGTTCTCCGTCTAGTTCTACAATTGTTGAAGTATATCGGTCGAAAAAGTGAAAAAATCCTACATTGATAAACAAAAATGAATCATAAAGTTTAATTCAATCGAAATTCTTCGATAAATTTCGGCCTCCACAAAGCAGACATTCGATAGACCTCTGATGATAATGAAGGAGACCTTACAAATTATCGATATCATTTTTTTCTATATTTCTATTTTATTATATACTATATTTTAGGTATTACATACTATATAGGTATAATAGCATTCGAAAACACGGAATTTTCGTTTGTTGATCGAACCGAAACACTTTTGAGCTCAGCAAGCTCACATGAGATTGAAATGAACAAGTGACACGTTGCGAGCATCTTAAATTTGTGGCAGCGTACACACGCCAAGAAGGACACACTGGCTGCAACGAAAATAACGCGATTAACGTCGCGCCGATGTTCTCTGGCTCGTAGCCAGTGCCTACCTTGCGGCCTAATCTTTCATGGAATTTATCGTTCAACATTACGCATCCGTGAGCCCCGGGAACTTTTGACTGCGGGCCAGGATCTCGTCGAAGAAACGAAAACGAGCAAACGTAACGAGAAATTGTAAGAAAAATTCGAGATAAAATAAAAAAATGGGTGCAAAGTCGAATCTCGCAATTTCAATTTTACACATTTGCCAAAGGTTCCTCCATGAGTAACTATTAGGGTGGTTCTTATTTGGGTCATTTTTGAAATGTGATTGGAGAGTGGTGTCAATCAATGGCAAGGGAAAAAAAATGTTTGAGCCTAGTTTGAACCTCTTAGTCCAACTCCTTCACCGCCTGAGAAGCAGGTGAAGTTTTCCGTTTAAAATACACGAAATTTTTCTCCATCCCGGTAATTATATTAGTGGGAGGACTAATTATTCTTGAAAAAATCCAATACTATATGGAATTCACGGGTATAAACCCTACTTTCAGGAAAAAAATATGACGCATGGGTCATTTCGTGCCACATTTACACGCACCTTCGCACCGGTCCCTGACGATCGTCCTGCAATTTATTGGGATAATTCTGAAATAAATAGAAGATTTGAGAGTTACGGGACCCTACATTGATTGTGATCGTTCGGGAAGGTTGAGTCGAATGTTTTACGTCAATTTTGTCCCACTTGGCTCAGGTTTTATGCAGATTCATCAATTTTTAATTTGAAAAAAAGAGTGAAAAATATAAAAATCACCCATACATGTGTTATATTTTTTTCCTGAAAGTAGGGTTTATACCCTTGAATTCCATATAGTATTGGATTTTTTCAAGAATAATTAGTCCTCCCACCAATATAATTACCGGGATGGAGAAAAATTTGGATTATTTTAAACGGGAAACTTCACCTGCTTCTCGGAAGGGGAAGGAGTTGGACTGAGAAATTCAAATTAGACCCAAATTTTTATTTTTTATTTTTTGCTATTGATTGACACCACTCCGCAACCACATTTCAAAAATGACCCAAATAAGAACCACCCTAATAACTATGTGTCGATCAATTTTTTAGCTTCCTCATGAAGAAAGCTTTGATATAAAATCCGCTCGTAAATCTATCGAGTTCGGAATGAATATATGGGAAATTTCATGTAGAATCTGGAAAAATGAAAATCTTATTAAATGTAAACGTCATGATGGATTTTGCCCAAATTTAATAGGAAATATCTTTTGATAATAGTGCAACTTTGTACCGAATTTTAGTTCGATATCTCGAAAATTGCGCGAACTAGAGAGCGCGACTCGATTTTTGACAAATTTCAAAATTCTCTAAAAACAACCTAAAAACCACTTCATGGATTTCGTTGAAATTCAGTACCAATCATTTCCCTGTAGTACTGCAACATTCTACTGAATTTGAGCCCGATATCTCGAAAATTGTGCGAGCTAGAGAGAGCAAATCGATTTTTGAAAAATTTCAAAATAGCGTAAAAACAAAAGAACGCCTTCATATCTCAAGACGTTGTCAAGTTGTAAACTTTAAACCAATGTTACACACATACATACATCCGGACATTTTTTCTGAATGCGATTTTTTGACGTTTTGGGACATTCTGAAAACGTTTTCATGAAAATCTGGAAAAAAAAACATTTTTCATCAAAACAAAGCTTCCTCTATAAGAAAGCAAAAGATTCGCCCCTTAAATAAATGGAGCCGGATGATACAAGGTCATCCTTCAAAAAGTGTTTGGAACCAAAAAAGTTTTTTTTCCCCATAGAAGACAATAAACTGTCGTCTTTTTTCAAATTCCGTGTTGACTTTAACCTTCTTTGCTGACAATTTTCTGTTTAACAAAATATAAAATTTTCGCAAATGTCGAAAAACAAATTTTGCACCCCTCTGAGAAACAATCTAGGTCAAATTTAAGATCATAGCTTCAAAAATCTTCCTTTGGAACCCTCTAACATTTTCAAAAAATACGTTTCGCAAAACAAAACACGCGTTTAAAGTTTCTTCCACTGAATCTTCCAATATTATTTCTCTAACATCAGAAAAATTCCCTGCTATCAAAAATAATAATAATAACAAACAGTACTTAAATAAAGCTTTTATGAGTGAAGAACAAAAAAAACCTTGAATATGCAACGTATCAACTTTTTGACAGCGCTGTTGATAAAAGTTTTCACTGAAAGTCAGCATATTCACAAAATATGCAGAAATGCTATTTTCAAAGTTTTCCGAAAGAAAAAAAAGGTCCGACAAGTTGCGTCTTTCTTCGGTCGCATTTCATTTCTACATTAATTCGTGCGGAACGTGGGTGAAATCGGATAAAACCGAGAAGACGGAATTGCGGGGGAAGAAAAAAAGTCAAGAACAGTGGATCCGTTGGGGCGAATTGCTGTAACGAGACCATTGAATCCAGACAAGATTCATTAACGATGAAAAAACAATGATGGAGTAACAGCTCACTGTTGTAGCCGAGGATTGCAAGCGGTCGCGACGAGACAGGAGGGGGGGAAGGGGGGGGGATGACATTTGAAATCGTTCTATTCTTTTCCATGCTGCGGCGAGCTTTCACGCAAGGACGTACACGCGATATCTTTTTTTAACGGAGCGAAGAGCTTTGATACCGAGAGAAATGTTTTCAGCGTGAAAGCTTTCGCGAGATATTGTTTTTTCGAGCTTCGCAGCAGCAGCGTTATTGTGCGTTTTGGAAAAGACTTTTTCGTTATTATTATTATTTTTTGATTCTTCATTTTTACATTCTTTTTATTATTATTATTTTGACTCGGAGTTTTCGCGAATGAAAGCGTGATCTTTGCGGAAAATTTTAAGGTGATAGTATTTCTTTACGAGATATTTGAACATTTTTCACTTGCATTGTGGATACACTCGAAGAAATACTCGAAGAAATTTTTTATTTCAATTGAGGGCTTTTATTGACAATCCGTATGATTTATTTGACTCAATTCCATCGCTGAACTCTTAATAGACTCTAGAAGATAAAAATATAAATTTTCCGTATAATACCTATTTTTAATTTATAGCATATTTTTATTGATAATTTATCTTTTATCCAAATAAAATGTGCAATTGCTTTAGAAGAAAAAAAAAATTATTTGGGTGCAAATTCGTAATAAAATTTTTAAATTATTCGCTTATATAATTAATAATATATTTCTCTGTTCCCAGATAAATAATAATAATAATAATGATAATAATAATATTATTATTATTATTAATAATAATATTATTATTATTAATATTAATTATTAATTTATTATATTATTTATTATTTATAATAATAATGATAATAATAATATTATTATTATTATTATTATTGTTATTATTTATCTGGGAACAGAGAAATATATTATTAATTATATAAGCGAATAACTTAAAAATTTTATTACGAATTCGCAATTACTATTATTAATAATAATATTATTATTGTCATTATTATTATTATTATTATTATTAATAATAATAATATTAATAATTAAATATTATTATTATTATTAATATTAATAATGATAATAATAATAATAATATTAATATCAATATTATTAATATTATTATTAATAATAATGATAATAAATATAATTGCAAAGCGATTGTTGATTAAGCGATTAATATTAATATTAATATTATTATATACATTAATAATAATAATAATAATGATAATAAATATAATTGCAAAGCGATTGTTTATCCATTTAGCGTACATATTTCCGAGTTTTATAAAATATATCAGAATAATCCAAATCTTAGGCCCATTCTTAAAATCTACAGATTATTCTGACTAATCATTATCGAGATAATAAAATATTCTATTCTCGCAAATTCGACTGTGATTCAACAGTCATTAAATTCATCCAACATATCCAAATCAAATAACGAATATTAAACCTCAGCGCTCCGCGCGTTACAATTAAATCTAACCATTGATTAGTCATCACTCATCAAAAACTTGGAATCAAAAATTAGAATCTTTTTCTTTTGCTCCGTAGCCGAGGCAACGAAGTACCAACTGTTAATATTATCGATTCCGTTAAACGCGGAAGAAAACAAAGTGTCAGTAGTACAGTGCCCTTAACACTATTCAGCTCGAGAGCCTGAGGGCAAATGCACGCGTTCGCAATTATAATAAATACGGTCGTACTCGACTCCGTGCTGGGTAAAGTATTATTACATGTCACGTGTGCCGTAGTTATCGGTCACATCGTCACTAGGGTGGTTCTTAATTTGCTTATGGCGGAATTTCTTTGGTATTGTTCTTCAAAAGTGATCAACATAAATATAAAAAAAATGTGTTGCAATCGGAAATTTGTCGAATAAGTCTAACCCACCCCGCTGTGCAATCGAATTTTTATATGGAAATATGCATGCATTTGAAATTTAGTTGGGGAAATTTTTTATTACTTCAAAACTGTACATGATAAAAAAATTTCATTTGACAGTTTTGTAGGAAATTGAATGCTCTACAAAAAAGGTTTCGAGTAAAATTTTCGTGAATCTAATATTTATTACGCAATTAGCAAAAAAGTGGTTTTTTTTTTTCAAAAATCAATCATTATGTTCAAAATAGGAATGTGACATCGAAAAACTGCAATTAATTTTTTGTATGCATTCAGAAATATGGAGAAATACATTTGACATTTCAATTTCATGGATTTTATTACAAATTATAATATTCATTAATATATGTATGGATGTATTTCATATTTATAATATATATATAAATAAATATTATGAATATTGTAATTATATATAAACATAATTCTAATATTTTCTTATATTTGTATGTATGGATTACATAAAAAAAATAAAGCCAGTTATTCGCTAATTACCTAATAAATATCAGATTCACGAAAATCTTACACATAACCTTTTTTGTAGATCATTAAATTTTCTCCCAAACTGTCAAATAAAATTTTCATACCATGTATAATTTTGAAGCAATAAAAACCGTCCCCACCAAAACTTCAAATGCACGCATATTACCATATAAAAATTCGATTGCACAGCGGAGTTGGTCAGACTTATTCCACAAATCCCCCAATTGCGTCCAATTCATTCTCCATTTATGTTGATTACTTTTTACGAACAATACCAATAAAATTCCGACATCACCGAAATCGCGAACCACCCTAATCCACGCGTACAATAATACCAATAATAACGACACACCGGCAAGGACTAGCAACCTCACCCCTTCTTACGGCAATAATCCGACGTGTAACCGTGTCGCGTGACAATTACGCGTTAATTACACGGATCGAATTTCGAAAATTGTGCGACAAACCGGAGCGCCATCTGCGGATAACACCATATCCAGCGAAGCGATGGGTTCGTTCGCCGGCAACCGCATCTCCCACGAGATAATCGAGCAGGGGCCTGCGGTACTGAAACGATCGTACGTGATGTGGGGTGGAAAGCAACCGTGGTCCGCGACGAAAACCCTCGTCGATCGATCGAGCTTATCGAATCGCGTTGCCAATGGCACGGAAATATTCGCTGGGACGGAAGCTCTCCGGTGTTGATGGAAAGTTTTGGATTCTCGGCTAAGTGTTTCGTCGGGAAAATTGTCGGAGCCCTCGCGACCGTGGGAATTCGGGGAGAGGGAAGAAAAAAAGTATGGAAATCTCGCGGCATGCCGGCAAAGTTTTTGGGGGTTGTTTGGGTTATTTAGGTTATTTAGGTTATTTAGGTTCGGAATTGTTCGTGTGAAAATTAAGGTCCTATATGGACGATTCTTTTTCAACTGGGCCACTTTTTATTTCAACCCCCAATTTTTTTTATAATCCGCCAGTTTGAAATATTAGTCAAAAGCAACGTCTTCGATTTTTTTTAGATTTTTTTAGGCGTCCGTTCAGAATTTTCAATTTTTCATTACGAACACTGTACCTCAAAAAAATATTCATCGAACAAAAGAAACATCGGGATAAAAACGTTTTTTTTTTTTTTTTTTTCGATTTATCGAAAAAAATCGAAATCATAATTTTTTTGGATTGAGAAAATTAAAGTTTGGCAAATAAATGAGAAAAACATTTTTTTTAACCAAATAACGCACCTTCGATTTCGGTACAAATTTTACACCCGACGAAAAAAATACAATTTGCCAGATCGATTCGAATGGAAATTTATTTTCAAATGAAACAAATATAAATTAACAATGGTACACGAATGTATTTTATAAATGTACGAGTCATTCTGAAATGAAATAAAAAGAAGCATGGCTTGAATATGCATGCCGAGAATTCACAGCCCAATCCCCAGCCCGTCTCTTCCCTCCCACCCCCCTCCCACCCCCCTCTGGTCTCTCGTCGCGTCCGACGATGGCCTATAAATAAAGCTGTTGATTACGCGTCGGTAGGTACGGAACATGACAGCAAACGCGTGATTCGTTGTACGACAGACGTTGTAAGGGTACGAAGGGAGAACTAGATCGTGAGTCAAATGATCGAGAGCTCTCTGATCCGTCGACTCGAGTGATACACGCGAAGGTTTATCATCAATCAAAACCGCCGCTGGGAAAAAGTAACCACTCGTATGACTGCATTGCGCTGCACAACGCACACACACACACATGACCTGCCTCAATGAATTAAATTTGCCGTTCTGTGTCGGCTGCTCTGTGCGCGATCTAATTTTTTTATTGCTTTCACACGTCGATAAAATGCATTTTTAGGGCTCCGTAGCCAAACCTTATGGTTTCCGTCTGTGTGTCTGTTCGTCTGTCTGTGTTACAGCCCTGCACTTCGTCCTATGTACGTAACCCAAAATAAAATTCGATATGCGGATGTGAACTGATAACAGGGGAAAATAATAACGATTGAGAATTAATAACGGAGACGTAATAAAAATAAGAAATAGTTGGAGAAAAGTAATTTTGTGACACGCTGCGCGTAAAAGTGCGGTTTTACGTTCGATTCGTTCGCGTCAAACCGCATTTACGCACCTTGTGACATAAAAATTCGTACGATAATCGTACGAAAAACGTTTTCTGGACTCGTGTGATTGCAACACTCGCCTTCGGCTCGTTCTGCAAACTCACACTCGTCAGAAATTTTTTTTTCGTACTAGTGTCATAATGTACTATTTTCGGCCTTCGTTTTAATAGACTGGAAATCGTACTTAAAAATTTTTTTACCAACCCCATTGAGTGGAGTGTCTTTAAATAGGTCTTTCAAAGTTCAATTAAAGTGTTTTTGGACCTTTCGATTTTAACCCTTCAGTCACGAGATATTTGCTCTCAAATTCGTTATCAGAGCTGCCCCCACTCTCTAATTTCTCATCTATCCATACGTAAAATTTGGAAAAGTGCCGCCTAATTAATTAATTTAATTAGTACCTCTAATGAAAATTATAACCAACACTGTAGCAAAAATAGTTTATAAAAAATTTGTAAACTGATAAACTTGATAAACTTTTTTTTGGAAGCAAGCAAACTCGTCAAGATAAATTAGCTCTTATGTCGTATCATAAAAATATCTCACGAAACACTTTCGTATGCGTGGCCAACACATTTTTGGCCGGTTTTCATACTTGCGGATAAGAAAGTTTTCGATTCGGCCGATTTTTGCGATATGTTTACTCGCTTGTTTGTTCCGTTAGCATTTTTAAACCGATTTAAAATGAAACTTTGCAGACTTTGGTGCTTGAATTCATTCTAGTGATGCTGCGAATGACAAAACGAACAAGATAAGACGAGAAAAAAAAATGTTGACGAACGGAGAAACGATTTGTTAAGGTATTACGGATCGTCGGGCAAAAAGTTAGTCCAAAACCGGCGAATCGTGGATTGACGATTCTGGATCATGCCGTGCATGTTTGGTCTTACAAATAGCTAAAGTAATATTGAATTAACACTTAGAAATATTAATTATCTACTTTTGATGAGAATTTAAGTCAAATTCGACGATATTGGCGTGTGGTTGACTGACGTTACGTCAGTGACTGTACAACTGTTTCAACTGTTTCAACTGTTTAGGCGATACTCCTCATTACTTTAATTAATTTCTCGACAATTACTCAGTCGATTAATTTGAAACTAAGCATAATCGATTTGTCGATCCTGAATCTTGATGATATAATATTTTCAGAATTTTCTGTCATTTAGTTCCATTCGTTTTGCAGCCATTAACGTCTGCAAAAGCTGTTCTCCCACGAGACACCGTGTTAAATTCACAAATTTATAACTACTCGACCATTGAGTGAAAAAATCTGAAATAATTCGTGTATTATTATTCAATCAAAAACTACCATTCCTCAAATTTTGAAGAATTTCTGACATTTATTAATAACCATCCAGTAATACCTTCATTATCGACCAAAACGATATAAAACGGAAGAATAACGAGAAGAACGTCAAAAGTAGACGAAATTCTCGACGTATCAACGAGATATTAATGGTGCGAGTTATCGGGCTGTTGCCGAAGTAACTTGAGAATTTTTCCGGAGCAAATGACAATTTGAAACCGTCTCTGGTGAACGAGAATAATAACAGACTCCGTCGGTAATGCAGCTGTCGTTGAATTTCTTCGCTCGAACGCGGGCGTGCTCGGCTGGTTGCATTCAATCCAGTCGAGGAAATGCCAGACTAGACGGAATCTTTTATTTGCGAGACGGGAAAGAATCGAGATGAGAGAAACCATTTTTCTTGATGTACGATGCGGGGCGATGTCTTGTGATTTGTTTTTTTTTTCTGAATTATCGAGACGAGACCGAAGAATGAAATGTTTATTTATGTTATTTGCGGCGTCGAGGTTGAAGATTTTACAATTTTATATCAAATTCAAGTTAAAGTTCTGACAATTGCCATCGAATTCGAATGCGAGTTTTTATATTCCTCATCAAATTGAGGTCAAAGTTTTTACAATTTTTATTACATCAACGTTCAAAGTTTTCAGAATTTTCATCAAATTAAGGTTAAAGTTCTCACAGTTTTGATCAAATCAAAGTCAAAGTCTTCACGGTTTTACCGCAAATAAAAATCCATGTTTTTTTATTATTTTTCATTGAATCAAAGTCGAAATTTTCTCTGTCTTTGATTTTCTTCGACGTTCATCAAATTTTAGGTTATTTCCGTTTCCGAAACCTAATGAGCCGATCTTATTGAAATTTAGCACACTTCTTCTAGACAAGATTGACCAGTGATTGAACGAAGGTGGGAATTTGGAATGCGACGTACGATGAAGTTATGGTGACCTATCATTCAACTGTTTTTCCACAAACTTTGTTTCCTTTTTACGTTATAGGCTGCCAAAATGTTTAAAGTGCATCAAAAAAAAAATCCCACATTCACTTCGGAATTATGTGTTTTCTGATCAAAATGAGACGTCAAAGTCCACGATCGGTTGAGTTGTTCGGTCTGAATCTTCCAACAAGCTCCCAAACTTTGGGAAAATATCACAGCGTTCGGATGCTTGATACGGTTCTGAAAAAATTTGAAAAGATAGCTAAGTATAAATACTTTATAAGGATAAATTAGAATGAAAATGTAGATTGATCTTGTCACAAAAAAAAAAGAAGTCCTTCGACTTTTTAGGTGACTCAGTCCCATTAAGTCAAAGTTTTCATACTTCTCACCAAATTCTATCGAAGTTTTCACAATTTCACGTTGTATTCCGCTTTCTTACAAAGTGATCGAGGCGAGATGATAAAATATTGTAATCAGGTTATGCCGTGCGGAAGCAAGGCGTGTCGTTGATGCGAGATCTTTGATAGACGACGAGAAAGATCGATCAGGACTTTCGTGCGAGTCTCGCGGTATAAAGAGAAAATGGGCGCGGACGTGTACGTAGAGCCTGACTTCACGTAATCCCACTCATACATACGTACATATATCCCCGCCTTTGGCACTGTTGCGAGCGAAAGCTCGCAGGATGAGGAATTGAAAGTCCAGAATGGGGAAATCGAATGAGCACGGAACACAAGGAGCCGTTCAAAGAGTTAGTAGAAAGGCTTGGGATGGAATTGTACGCTCGGGTGCTCGCGATAAGCTTTGTTGTGCGGAGCTTTAGTTCCATTTATGGTTGTAACATTGTACATCGGACGTAACGGGTCAACATCAATAAGGACATTCAGGACCGCGCGTTTTTCTATTATTCCGCGGGATGTAAAAGCGCGAATTGGAATTTTCCGGAATGGAAGATCTATACTTTAGCTACTGAATCTACTAAACTAGTACCTAATTATTATTAACTCTGCTATCACTTTAAGGGTTGTTTTCTCGGAGAAATAAGCCAAACTATTTACCATTATTAGTTCTGCTATCGCCTGAAGCAGCGCCGTAACTAGGAATAAAAGGCAAGGGGGGCTCGGAGGGGCTCGTATAGACGTGTTTGTGTAGATATGTATATGTAAATGTATATGTATGTATAAAATTTGGGGGGGGGGGGGGCTTAAAACATTTTGAAGGGGGCTAAGCCCTCCCTAGCCCCCCTCTAGTTACGGCGCTGGCCTGAAGGATTGTTTTTGTCTGGATTGAGGATTTATTTTTTTTTGTTTGTGAAAATTCATTAATTTCCGAGGACGTCCGTGAGCTTTAGATAGAGAAATTATTTCGGTTCACCGAATTTTAACATAATTTTTAATTAGTCTTGGCTTAATACCGGCTAGAAACAGGACACGGAGGATGTGTAAGGAAGATCCTAAGACCAAAAGCTCTCCGGTATCGTAGGTTCTAGCTCTGAAGAGCCGGAAACTATTGAGGCCTTATATACGCGATTTCGCCGATTTTCGAAGGTACTTTTCTAGACGCGATTAGAAACAATTACGCATATATTGGCAGGATTTTTTTACAGTCATTTGTGCACATGGTTAAGTATATGTAAAAAGAAATTTAGAAATATTCAGAAATTACGGAGATATTACATAATAAAGCAATGGATTTTTTTTGAACCTTGTAAAAGTTCAAACTTTTGAACTTTTTGATATTTTTACAACATATTTTTAGTATCATCACTTATCATGTGAACCACAGAAACGAAAATTTCAATGCCACAAAAAAAATGATACAAAAATAAAATACCGACAGAAAATTGAGTAAAAAAATTTTAAGTTTCGAATTTTTATTATAATAATTTTTTAAAATAATATCGTAAGTTCCCATTCATTATGCAATTATAAATATGTTAATTTTTTTTCAGACACCCACATCGATGCCGAGAACTTCCATCATTAACGCGCGCGCAAAAAAAAAAAAAATACATTGCTTGATTATGTAATATCTCCGCCATTTGTTAATATTCCTGATTTTTTTTTACATACACTTAACCATGTGCATAAATGATCTTTAAAAAAAATGAAATAGCGTATATGAGGCCTTAAGGCAGTCATTCCATGTATTTGGTGACAGAAAAACCATTTTTATTTCTTGTATTCTTATATTTTGGGGCCTTAAAAATGTCTTCAAATATTTTACGTCATTTTCGTAAGAATGGCCGAGCTACGAACGCTTAGCGGATGCGACTCTATGGAGCGCGCGAACCAGTAGAGAAAAACTTGCAATTTTGCACACATGCAAAGTACTTGTCTGGCTATCGTTCGACTTTCCGGTTTTTTTTTTTACCGCTTCATAATTACTATTTTTCCGGGCTACAAGAAATGAACATTTTATTGTGAAAATCGGAGTTCTGTTTTCAAAGCGCCGCCATTTTGTAAAATTTTCTTTCAATGTTTCATGAGAGGGCCGAAAGATAACAACTTCGCAAAGAGTAGAATGAAAAAAAAAAAATGATTTCAGATTATCAGGACGGATGCAATTTTATCGCCCGTCGACAAAGAATTTTCCGGACATGACCTGCGCAATATCAAATATCTTCCAAAATTTCGAATAAAATGCTTTGAAAAAATTTGAGCTGTTGCTACAAACACGTACAAATGTAACTGTAAAATACTAACACTGTAAGTTTGATCGCTCCTCTGAATTTAATTCCCAAAAAATTACCTCAAAAATGAGTGTACACATGAGAAGACTGCCTTAGGGTGTGTATTATTATGAGCTCTCTTCGCCTAGAAATACGGCGTATCTCAGGCGTATTCTAAGCAAGGAAGATATAAATCTAGCGGACCCCCCCCCCCCCCCCCCCCCAACACGCCCTCCGGGCTGATGAACCAGACTTTCGCAAAAAATCATTCGAACCGCGAATGATATCAACGCCTCCTCCCCCAACATTCCCTTATTATTCCGCAATTTTACTTCAACGCAAAGTAAATCCTTCTCCAAACACTCTGTACATCCGTAAGTCAAAACTTTCACACGAAAAATCACCCCAAAAGCCGGAAATCAATACTTGCCATTCCGTAACATCACCCAACGCTGCCAGTTCAAACGATAACAAGTCGACTTCCGGCGAATTCTCTCGAAGATTTTTCCGTCAATGCATTCCCCCAAACTTTCGTGTAGAATCACCACAAAACGCCGGCACACGTCACGAAGTTTTGAACAATATTTGCGATTATACACCACATCCCCTTCGCCGCGAAACCGAACAATAGGAAAATACTCGCAGATATGTTTATCAGCACCACAACGGTTTTCGCTGCCACTTTCGAACCCCCGCCATTGAAATACGTAAAGCAAACTCGCGAAGTTGACTCAACGGCTTTTGGGCTCGCTAATTGCAGTTAATTAAGGCTCGTTTCGACGTTGGAACGTCGATACGGCTTACGTTCATCGAATTTCGATAGTTTCGATGAAGATCCGGAGTTCAATTGTTACACACGAGTGTGTGCGTTCACGTTTGTGTACGTTCGTGCGCGTTTCCGTCGCATTCCCGAACCGGATGTTGTAGATTGGCCGCGACTTGGAGCATCATTCGCGAAGCTGTATCAATCGCCGATATCCGATTGTTCCAGGAATATCGAATTCTCGTACACGTTTGTAGAAAAAAATCGTTTCGTTACGTGTTTCAGGAAATGACGTGGTGCAGAAGGACGATTTATCACAGAGGTTTGTCGACCACCAGCAGAAGCTTCGCTCCGACGATCAGTCCAATTTTAAACCGGGAATCACGTGACTACGATCACAACGACACGAAGCACTCGAAGAGTTCGAAAGAGACGACGAACGTCGCCCACAGCACGACGGTACCTGGTGAGATTAATGTTTAGGAATTGCACATCAATGCGAGCTGAAACGAGGTGCAAGCTGAAACTTGCAATTTGCTTCCTCGGAATTTTCGGTAGTGCACGAAATCCTTCTGTGAGGAAGCATGTCTCGGGTTATTTTATTTTATTTTTTTTAATCTTCGGTTTTCTCGTGAAGGAAGTTCCGTTCACTACCGAAAATTCAGGGGAAGCGAATTGCAAGTTTCAGCTTGCAGCTTGTTTTATGCAGGATGTCCGTAGATCATTCCTACCGTAGAAAAACCGACTCGAACGTGTGTAAAAGTGCAATGTGTCCCAAAATTCGAGCGCGTTGTTTAATTGCTATCGAATCTAGTGACAACTTAAGCTGACGGTTAGTCCGAGCGTGTGTATGAATTTGAGCACGTTCCGTCGAGTGTTTTTGAATTTTCAGGGATTGGAACTTAGAAATTTCTAATTGCTCTAGAACTCGATCCGTTCGTCCGATCTCGGCCAAATTTGATGTGTATTATAGCACAATGGCATCCTATACTTGCAGAGAATTATGGTTCGATTGGTTGACGTTAACGACAAATAGAGCAAAAAAGTTGATTTTTTGAAAAATTCAAAAAATCATAAAATCTAAAGTTATTGATGGATTCGGCTCAAATGCAATACCAACCGTCCTTGTACTCAACTCTATATGTGAAAAACTATTTAGCCGAATATGTCAAAATTTGCGGACGCTAGCGTGGCTACAGAGAATTTTGGATAAATTCAAAACGCCGTCGAAGCCGAGCAAATGCGTCAATAATTGCGAAAATAACAGATTACATAGATATTAGAAGGCACCCTCTGTGTGCAAAATTTGAGTACGGTAGCTTGAACCGTTCTCGAGTTATGAACGTTTGAATTTTAGAGGGTGGTGCACATACACACACACACACACTCACACACACATACATCTGGACATGTTCTCCAAATGTGTTTTCTGGATGTTTTATGACATTGTGAATCTATTGACATCAAAATCTCGAAAAAAAAATTTCGGACAAAGCTTCTTTTATGAGGAAGCAAAATGAACGATATTCTTGCAAATCCTTTTTTTTTTTTTTTTAAGAAAGTTATCATCGGATATTTCTGAAATGTTTATGACAATTTGTTGATACAAGTACAGGATATAAAAATTTATTAACAATTATTTTGGCCGACCCTTCGAGGAGATCGACCTGAAAAATTTAGATGCATGCGTTTATCTTCGTGTGTCTTCGTATATTGTAGAGGCACTATTTTTTTGAGCAACGTGCTCATGCATGCGTAGATGTTGCTATAGGCTGAGTAGAACGAATTGAAGGAGCAGAAAGATTTTACAATTTTTTAGGTGGTTTTTTGAAAGCTCTAACTTCGTGGAAAATAGTCGTATCTCTTTATTCAGCGGCCGATATCTTATCGAAAAATCGTCGTACCAAAAAAATTAAATAACCCAATTAAAGCTGAAAAATCGGACTCAATGATTTGACCAATAATTGAGAAAAAAAACAATTTATTCAACCCAGAGACTTCTAAGAAAGGAAAAATTTTGAAAAAATGTTTTCCCAATATTTCTTTTGATTGCGTTCTAAGTGATTCAGAAAATGTTTTATGACAAGATTTCTAGGGTAGACATATCAAGCTCCAAAACGCTTTTTTTATCTCAGTACGATCATTTTTTGAGAAGTTACATCCTTCTGAAAATCACCGAACAAGAATGTAAAATTCTACTTCTTCCATTTTTTTGCTGTGTATTTTGAACTTCCTCAGCCGTCGTACAGATGTGCCCCGAAACCAAGAATTGGGAGCATCAATTTGAAATCACTGTTGCTACTACTACCACAACTACTCAGAAAAGATAATTACAATAATAAAATAGAATAAAAAATGTAAAAACAATAGTTACTAGCTTGCTAACGCGACCAACTCCAGCCTAATCCTGACCGCCTTTTCTTAAACGAGAGACACTTTGTATCGGGATCTATGATTATCCCCTCAGAAATCTTGGTATTTCATTACTCTCCAGTATTCTTCAGTACAGTCGACTCTCCGTATAAGATACTACAAGGGACCGGAGGAGAATAAAATTCCGAGAATCACCATTCCCCCACTCAGCGGCCTGCTACGCCGGGGAGGAATAAAATTCTCGCGCTTCGTACAAGATACTGCGTAAATTTGATTTTTTTTTTCAATTTTTAGGATGCACGACCCAGTGATCTTCCATTGCAATTTTTTTATTGCAAAATAGTTTAAAGTTAAACCGATAATGTAGGCTGCTTTGTATTCTATATCCTTTTCCTCCTTTTTTTTGTCACGTGACTAGAAGTCCGCAAACGAGGAGTTCTCGCAGTATTGACAGGCAACTTCCCCGACAAAAAACTACGTTTACGAGTCATTGAAAATTCTCTATGAAATTTAAACCAAAAAAAAAAAATCAAAATCTGATCTTAAATAATCAATAATTTATGATAATAAATAAATAAAATCGTTAATGTGCAAATAATACTCATTTTTTTTCATTTACTTCCGTGGTATCTTATACGGAGCGCGCAACTTCAAAACATTCAGAAGCGAAGAAGCATTAGAAGTGGGGGTAGTGAATTAGCGAAGGGAAGCCCGTAGTATCTTGTACGGAGATTCGACTGTACCTCCTTCGCCACATAATTCCCCAAAAAAACTTCGAAAACGCATCTACTTTTCATCTTCCACGCACTTTCCACACAAAAAACTATTCAGCAATACAGTAGTATCTATTTTTTCCAAAATTATATTATTATTATTATAAATTATACATCATTTTCCAAGGAAAATAATTTTTCAAAAAATACAAAAACACCAACGTTCCAACGCATAAACGTGAGAAGACCGTTGAAATATTTCCCAGTCCCGGTACCACGCCCAGAATTGTTGTATTCTACCGTTCGTGATAAAAGATTTCGTTTCCTAACCTTTTTTTTCTATTTTTTTTTAAAACTTTTATCGTGCTGCTCGTATTACCCGGGTCACGTTACGACGTGAGGCTGATGGTTGTTTGCGCTGACTCTCGCTGCGACAACATGACATTTTATTCCATGCGTCGCCACTATCTCATCCCCGCGGTTAGACCGTGACATCCCGCGACACCTGCATTTCCGGCGAAAGAACGTTATTTCGCGCGGCCGAAGGCGCAATGACCCGGCTCGTACATGTTCGCCAATCGATTTTTATTATCGCAACCGCGACTTCGTAATTCTCGTACGGTTTTATGACACCCCGAGGCTGTAGAATTTTGTACGATGGATAACAACGACGGATAAGGAATTGTGCGAGGTTGGCACGAGGTGGGTTAAAGGGACTGAGTCACCTAAACAGTCGAAGGAAAAAAAATTTTTTTTTTGTGACAAGATCAATCTACATTTTCATTCCAATTTATCCTTATGAAGTATCTATACTTAGCTATCTTTTCAAATTTTCTCAGAACCATATCAAGCATCCGAACGCTGTGATATTTTCCCAAAGTTTGGGAGCTTGTTGTAAGATTCAGACCGAACAACTCAACCGATCGTGGACTTTGACGTCTCATTTTGTTCAGAAAACACATGATTCCGAAGTGAATGTGGGATTTTTTTTTTGATGCACTTTAAACATTTTGGCAGCCTATAACGTAAAAAGGAAACAAAGTTTGTGGAAAAACAGTTGAATAATAGGTCACCGTAACTTCATCGTACCTCGCATTCCAAATTCCCACATCCACTTCGAAATTTCATTTTTTTCTCCCCTAACAATTTTTCCCCCGGCTCCATATTTATGGACTTCTTATGAGGCCTTAACGGGGTATTGATGTGTAGAAATTTCAAAAAATTGATTATTTTTTTTTGCATTTTTTTATAGTGTAGGGTTTCGAGAATGTGTCAAATGAATATTGAGTTGAAATTCGTAAAACTCGAATAGAACCGCCGCAATCCGTGCGCCCGTTTGGAAGAGCATCTCACGCCGCGACCTGCGCAACAGCGCATAACTTGTGCAAATTTCAATGAAATCTTTTATAAAAATTTGTGTTGTTTGTTAAAACATGACTTATTATGCGTAAAAAACCCCGGCACTGTAGGTTTGATAGTTTCCACAAAATTAATTTCTAAAAATGACTTAAAAAACAAGCTTCTAGACAGCAATACCCCGTTAAACGCGTTTTTCTCGAAACGACATTTTTCAAGTCGGGCGCACGTTTTTTTCAAAAACTATTGGACCTTTTGGCTTCTGGCTTTGCACACATGTCGAAGGAACGTTCACCTATAGTCGGAACTGGAATAATACCGATAGCTTGAATTTTTTAGCCCTGCTCTTATATTTTAGTTGACAATTTTCCAAGAAAATTGCACCTCAATTTTCAAACAGCTGCGGTTCCGATAAAAAATTCCGTACTTACTTAGTTCTAGTTCAGACGATAACTACATTCATATAGATTGAAAAAAAATTTGGTTCCTCTGATTCGGACGAATAGAACCGCTACAATCCGTGCGCCCGTTTGGACGAGCATATCACGCCGCGACCTGCGCAACAGCGCATAACTTGTGTAAATTTCAATAAAATCTTTTATAAAAATTTGTGTTGTTTGTTAAAACATGACTTATTATGCGTAAAAAACCCCGGCACTGTAGGTTTGATAGTTTTCACAAAATTAATTCCCAAAAATGTCTTAAAAACAAGCTTTTCAACAGCAATACCCCGTTAACGTATTCAAGCTGCATCCCCATCGGAACTTCCCTTTTTTTTTGAATCTACAGATCGCAAATTCATTTTTCTCACGAAATATTTCCAGGATATTCAGGGCTTCAGTCAATCATCAGCCCTTCAAATCGTGTCAGTCTACCAATCGCATACGCAATAAATGTCAAAACAAATATACAAGTCGAATAAATGTCCAATTTATTTAATTTATAATGTTTACATAAGTTAACATGCCCGCAAGTTCAATTCACACGCGAAATTATAACGACTCAACCGACACTTTTTCCTGCGCAGGCGCAGAAAATGTATAATTAATTATCGAATGCATCAGGATTAATTTCCGCGACGTCCCACGCAGTCTCGACGGTTTGCAACAACGTTTTTCAAATCCAATTGCACAGCCAATAAAATTCTACGTACTCGCGTAATAATGGCGAATATCAAAAGCTTTATCCGCCCTAACGGCTATAAGTGCAAAAAAAAAAATATGATAAAAGCTCATCCAGCTAGTTCCGGTCCTAGCAGTGCCGAATAAAAGTCTCGGACATTTCCAGACCGAAGTCTCATCCGGTGTCGCTTCCATTACAGTTCTAACCCCCGAAATAACTTTCGTAAGTGCTTTTAAGCCGATAAACCTACATGCTACGATAAGCATTCTTCCTTAACAAGACTTTCAAAAGCTGCCATCTAACTCTTCCAGACTCGTCTCAAGTTCTCGCCACTGTATCGAAACATCCGCGAGCGAATGGACCGAACAAAGACGACAATAAAACGATGAAGCGCTTTCCGATAAATTATTTTATCGCACCTACACAATAATAGTCGCGTATTTATAATTGTTATATTATATTTCATCGACGACGAAGCCGCGGATTTAATATTACATTAGCTACACGGAGAAAAATTTTGATGAATTTTTGTAGAGAAAACCCGAGAAAAATTACCGTGCTTTCCCGTGATCGAGGAAAAATCTGTCGTAGCATTGGAATTTAATAGAAAGTCATCGGAGAATTTTCCAAACTGTTTGAGTAAAAAAATGTTGAGCCACACAAGGAAAAAGTCTGTGACGTCACGGTGAAATTTGACGTGCTATCCTTGAAGACTTCTTTATCGATCTCGTAAAAAGGAAACGGGTAACAGTAAAATTTATTTTGCTCATCAATGAAAATACGGATATATTCACTAATAATGCTGCAGTGAACACTAGAAAAAAACTTGGGGCATTAAAGTCCATTTTACAACACAGCCTCTCTTGACCTAACTTGACGGTATTTTTTTTTTCGTGCCGCAATTAGCTGAAACTATTAGCAATCAAATGATAGTCGTCGTCGAACGAAGAAAGAAAGGAAGATTCTAGGAGTAGCACATCAAAAATTCATCGGTAGCCCGGTAAAATTTCGTCTTCGTATTATATTTCAAAACACGACGTTTATGCATTTTTCCAAGACACAACGGAAAAAGAAAGGAAGTTCCGGAGTTATTGAGCATTTTACTGTGCCGTTGTACAAATTTTCCTGTGCTTTCGATTGTAAATTGACGAATGTACGTCAAATAGTTTTGCACGAATATGAATTTTTACTTCGTTTTGTCCACAAAAAGGCTTATAAAAGAGGTTTGCACCTCATTCGTAGGGCCTGGCACGGTAGTTTTTCCGGAAAATTTTCTCTCCGTGTACACTAGGGTGGTTCTTATTTGGGTCATTTTTTAAATGTGATTGGAGAGTGGTGTCAATCAATGGCAAAAGAAAAAAAAATGTTTGAGCCTTATTTGAACCTCTTAGTCCAACTCCTTCACCTTCCGAGAAGCGGGTGAAGTTTCCCGTTTCAAATACACGCAATTTTTCTCCATCCCGGTAATTATATTAGTGGGAGGACTAATTATTCTTGAAAAATTCCAGTACCATATGGAATTCACGGGTGTAAACCCTACTTTCAGGAAAAAAATATGACACATGGGTCATTTTATGCCACATTTACACGCACCTTCGCACCGGTCCCTGACGATCGTCCTGCAATTTATTGGGATAATTCTGAAATAAATAGAATATTTGAGAGTTACTGGACCCTACATTGATTGTGATCATTTGGGAAGGTTGAGTTGAATGTTTTACGTCAATTTTGTCCCACTTGGCTCAGGTTTTATGCAGATTCATCCATTTTTAATTTGAAAAAAAGAGTGAAAAATAATAAAAATTCTAGATTTTCATGAAAACGTGTTCAGAATGTCCCAAAACGTCAAAAAATCGCATCCAGAAAAAATGTCTTGATGTATGTATGTGTTTAACATTCGGTTAATGTTGACAGCTTGATAACGACTTAAGATATCGAGCTGAAATTTATCACACATGTAAAGGGTTCAAGGCACCTTGCTTGATTAAATTTTTGGGGGAATCCATGCATTGCTTTTACTTTGACGCGATTTTGACATTTTTCAAAAATCGATTTGCGCTCTCCACCTCGCACAATTTTCAAGATATCGAGCTCGAATTCAGTAGAATGTTGCAGTATTACAGGTAAATGCTTGGTACTAAATTTAAGCAAAATCCATGTGGTGATTTTGTTTTTAGAAAATTTTGAAATTTGTCAAAAATTGAGGTGCGCTTTCTAGCCCGCACAATTTTCGAGATATCGAGCTTAAATTCAGTAGAATGTTGCAGTATTACAGGTAAATGCTTGATACTGAATTTGAGCAAAATCCATGTAGTGCTTTTGTTTACGTCAATTTTGTCTCACTTGGCTCAGGTTTTATGCAGATTCATCAATTCTTAATTTAAAAAAGAATCAAAAATATAAAAATGACCCATACATGTGTTATATTTTTTTTCATAAAAATAGGGCTTATACCTATGAATTCCATATAGTATTGGATTTTTTTCAAGAATAATCAGTCCTCCCACCAATATAATTACCGGGATGAAAAAAAATTGCGTGTATTTTAAACGCTAAACTTCACCTGCTTCTCGGGCGGTGAAGGAGTTGGACTAAGACGTTCAAACTAGGCTCAACCTTTTTTCCCCCCATTGATTGACACCACTCCCCAAATTACATTTCAAAAATAACCCAAATAAGAACCACCCTAATGTACACGCCCGCTCGACAACGTTTCCATGTCGTTACGTAACCGCGGTCGGTATTTTGGTAAGCTTCCAAGCTGAATTTAAACCTTCAAAGACGACTTATGATATTCCAAGCTCCGCGACGAGATTGACGTCCCGAGATTCTCGCTTTGCAACCCAGAAAGACGAAACTTCTTCAACGTCGTCTCGCTTCGCCGAGACTCTTGACTATTCAAACGCACATCAGGTCGGCTCGACAAACCCCCGTTTATTGCACTCTCGCGGCAGCGTCTTCCCCACGAAAATCCTCTCGTTCGACTAATTCTCATTTCCATTTAGACTATCTTCCAATACCTCGAATTCTTCAAACTCCATTTTACCGAAATCCGCGTTAGTCTTTTTCCAATTGGTCTCGTTCACTTGCCACTTCGTGAGAGCGCTTCCGAATCTATTGACGTAACCCGATCTCGAATCCTCGATCTTGCCGAGTTTGAAATCCGCTTTGAAGCTCTTATTGTCCTTGTTATCGTCTTTTTTGGGTTCCAAACCAATGACCACAGGCGGTTCTCTCTTCGATTCGTTATTTTCGTGATTCTCCTCGTTATCCGTTCCAATGACTCGATTGTCCATCGTGGTAATTTCAATGCTCGGAGTTTCGGCGATTGTGGAATCCCGAAGATCCGTGGTTTTTTCTCGTTCTCGTTTGCG
Source organism: Sussaba pulchella (assembly GCA_963971145.1). NCBI lineage: Eukaryota > Metazoa > Arthropoda > Insecta > Hymenoptera > Ichneumonidae > Sussaba > Sussaba pulchella. The sequence goes on from OZ020170.1 coordinate 3,429,106, forward strand.
AGATGATTCTCCGGCTTCGAGACGCGAACGACGTTCGATCACTCTTCCGGCAAGTTCCAACCTGCTGTCGCAAGAGTTGCTCTTGACCAAACGAAATTTCACGTAATCCTCGTTACCCAACAACGCCCGATCGTTTCGCTTGGCGAGCTTGCAACTCATCGGTGAAATTAGAGGACCGTTGCACGTGTTGACGACCTTGCCACCGTAATAAGTCACCGATGTGCCACATTCCCGGATCTTTTTCAACACGTCTTGGGACACGAAATGACCGGAAATTCGATCGGACTCCCGGGACTCGTATTCGTCCCTGGAATCGACGTCCTCGTCTTCGGATGACGTGCATTGGGCACCGCTTCCGGGATCCGTGTCGGGATAATCGCTTGAAACGCCGGAACTCACGCTTCCAGCGTCCCAATTGATCTGTCGTTGACGACGTTTGTGACTTTGATGATGATTCTGATGACGACACCTTGGGATTTTGTCGCGGGTCGAACCCGAATCGCTCGGTGAAGTGTTGCCGCTTTGCGCTTCGAAGGATTGTGCCAAGATTCTCGTTTTCGTCTCGTTTTTTGAATTGTCCGCGACGGGTTTGACGCTTTGATTCGTTTGATTAGGACTCGTTTTTTCCAGATCCTCGAACAATCTTGTCAAGTCTTTCGCTTTGCTGAGACATCTTGATCTGGAAAATGCGGGACGTGAGTTTAGCGTCGTCTATTCGGTTCAATGAGAATTGGTTGGTTGTTTATCTGAGGAATAACCTAAATTTTTGCGGGCAGGTCGAAAGAAATAACCTAAATAATAACCAAATCCGTACTCGATTCGTGACTTCTGGTACCATCGATGCGCTCTAAATATGCCGGATTACGCATTTTCGAAATTGAAATCATGCACGATATACATTATACATTATATACGGGTCATTCCATGTGAAATCGACCAATGGTTGGAATCGACGCCTTTCAATTTCGATGAAATTTGGTGGGATGTTTTCTTTAATTACAAAACAAAGTTCTATCAAAGGAAAAAAATTCAAAATTTTTTTTTCAAAAGTTATGCAAAATCCAAAATTTCACTACTCCAGTTCTTTAAGTTTATTTTTTGAATATCTCGAAAACTATCATAGCTGCAAAAAAAAGTCATTGGATTCGTTTTGAAGTGTTTACTTGAGGCTATAGAAAAATATATATAAAAAAAAAATTTTTTTTAAATGCCAAATTTGTAAAATTTTGAATTTTTTCAATTCGTAAAAATTGACGATTACATTTTCGATTAACATGTCTCTATTTTCCATAATATTTACATTTCTAGAGTGAGGTCACCCATGGTAAATGCCTTGATAAAAACTTTAGCAGTAGATAGAAAGATGGCGGAGTGGGACATTTCCTAACTGATTCGATTTTCAAACTAATACCAAAATTGTCGATAATGTTTTTGTTTTTACATTATTATATCATTAATTGAAATTTTCACTACTCAAAATTACAAAATGGCATGATTGCTTAGCTTTGCTTAGCATGAAGATTTATAAAAAAAAAATGTTTTTACCAAAATTAAAAAAATCATGTATTTGAAGAAAAAACACAGTTCTGAAAATTTCAAGATCTTTCAAGATCAGTACAAGGTATGATTTTAAAAAAATTGAGCTAAAAATTTAATGTTGATCGTCAATTTTTACGAATTTAAAAAATTCAAATTCTACAAATTTATCATTTTTCAAAATTTTTTTTTTATTTATATATTTTTCAATAGCCTCTAGTATGCACTTTAAAACGAATTCAATGACTTTTTTTACAGCTGTGATAGTTTTCGAGATATTTGAAAAATAAACTTAAAGAACTGAAGAAGTCGTAGAATTAGGAATTTTTCATAACTTCTAAAAAAAAATTTTGAACTTTTTTACTTAGGTAGAACTTTGTTTTGTTATTGATAAAAAACATCCCACCAAATTTCATCGAAATTGAAAGGTTTCGATTCCAACCATTGGTCGATTTCACATGGAACGACTCATACACAATATTCATCTAATTTCTCTTATAAATAGCATGAAAAATAGTGGAGACGTGATAGTTATGATTTATTGATGAGTTTCGTAACCTAGTGTTAGTTGAAAAAACAGCTTTTGAAAATAGCTCGACCTTGTACCTGTTAGATTTTTCGAAATTTCCGTCATTGACGTCATCCAAACGACGTTCTTCGATGCTGCTGAGGTCCTTCATGCTGACGCAATTTCTTCTTTTACCGTCACTGCCACACATCTGTTTCGACGCGCTTTTGCTTCTGACGGTGTTTTCGAACATCCTGCGGACGTTTCTGACAGTATCCGGATCCGGCAATTCTTCGTCGATCAATTCTCTGTTGACTCTGTCGAAGAGCGAAAATCCGTTACTATATCGATCAAAAATTCTGGTCAATTTGATAAATCATGACATTGCGTCGACGTACCTTATCGGATGATAAAAAAAGTGTTTTCTCAACGACGATTGCTTCGAAACTTTTGAAGTTGTTTGATTCATTTTCATCTCATTCGCGTCTCGGTTTTCAACATCGGATATTTTTCTTTCCGCGTTTGCGGACATTTTCCAGCTGATATTGGGTCTGTTCTTCGGGTCGACGAAAGACGATTTTCTTTCGACGGTTTCAGCGCGAACTGGCTCGATAATGACGACATTGTTGTCGAGCAAGAGTTCTTGAAACGAATATTCGCTCAAATATTCCATCAGACCGTCGTAAGTTACGTCTCTTTTGTCCAACGCGTTGCTGAAAATATTTTTCCCGAACAAACGCGACTTCACGATTTTATAACGCACGTGATCGAATTCCGGACCGTCCTCGTCCTGACAATCCATCGAATCCACGCAACTCCGCGATCTCGTTAGATTCGTTCGAGATTTTCGACCTGTCTCGACGATTTCCTGATTATCGCGATTCGTCTCATCCCCGATTGGTCTCGGTGAAGCGTTCTGCGCGGAAATTCCGTCGACCACGTCCACGCCGTCGTCTATCGATCTTCGTCTGGTGTCACTGCCGCAATCGGAACCCAAACCAAGATCCGAACTTTCCGATCTCGCCTCGAAACCGAGACTGCCTCTGACCGCGCTGCAAGCTTTTCCCAATATATTCGACGTTTCCTTCACGATTCTCTCGAATCTACCTTCGTTGCGACGATTTTTCGTCGTCTCGTCGCCCGTAGTTTTCGTCTCGAAGAAATTTCTCGCGGCTTTTACATCCGATTTGTCCTCGCTCGGCTGAAATTCAGGATCAAGAGGATCACGAAAAAATCACGATAGCGAGTCAACGGCTTTGTCAATTTTCAAAATTGCTGATGTCATCCTGTCATGTTTTGAAGCTTAGTCAGTTTGAATTCCTCATAGGGGAAGCTTTGTTTTTCTGACATTTTTTTCTTCTAGATTTTCATAAAAACGTGAAATGTCCCAAAATGTCAAAAAATAGCATTCAGAAAAAATGTCCTGATGGATGTATGTGTTTAACATTCGGTTAACGTTCACAACTCGAGAACGTCTTGAGATATAAAGCAGTTCTTTTGTTTTTACGCGATTTTGACATTTTTCAAAAATCTATTTGCGCCCTCTAGCTCGCACAATTTTCGAGATATCGAGCTCAAATTCAGTAGAATGTTGCAGTATTACAGGTAAATGCTTGGTACTGAATTTGAGGAAAATTCATGTAGTGCTTTTGTTTTTAGGGAATTTTGAAATTTGTCAGAAATTGAGGTGCGCTCTCTAGCTCGCACAATTTTCGAGATATCACGCTTAAATTCAGCAGAATATTGCAGTATTACAGGTAAATGCTTAGTACTGAATTTGAGCAAAATTCATGTGGTGCTTTTGTTTTTAGAGAATTTTGAAATTTGTCAGAAATTGAGGTGCGCTCTCTAGCTCGCACAATTTTCGAGATATCGGGCTTAAATTCAGCACAATATTGCAGTATTACAGGTAAATGCTTGGTACTGAATTTGAGCAAAATTCATGTAGTGCTTTTGTTTGTAGAGAATTTTGAAATTTGTCAAAAATTGAGGTGCGCTCTCTAGCTCGCACAATTTTCGAGATATCGAGCTTAAATTCAGTAGAATGTTGAAGTATAACAGATAAATGCTTGGTCCTGAATTTGAGCAAAATTCATGTAGTGCTTTTGTTTTTAGAGAATTTTGAAATTCGTCAAAAATTGAGGTGCGCTCTCTAGCTCGCGCAATTTTCGAGATATCGGACTAAAATTTGGTACAACGTTGCATTATTATCGAAAAATGTTTCATATTGAATTTGGGCAAAATCCATCATGACGTTCAGATTTTATGCGATTTTCAATTTTTTCGATTTGATATGGAACCCCCCATATATTTTTTCTGGATCAGATAGATCTACAAGCGGATTTTTTATGAAAACAAGAGTTCAAAGTTGAACCTTGGAACCAAGGTTCGATTTTCTTTCTACGTTTTTACGAACTAAATTAATTCTTACCACTCCAACATTCCCATTATCTTCAATGGCGTCGTCAATCCGCATCTCCGTCGTTTCGTTCCGTTCGATTTCCAATTTCCGCTCGACCTTCTCGTTTCGACGAACATCCCGATCCTTCGGCGCAGGACTCTCGCGAGCCACTACGTCGATTTCCACGACGTTCGCCGATCGACCGCGTTTCTTCGTGACTTCATTATCGACGACCTTGAGAACTTGAGGCCTTCGCGACATTTCTTCGGGTTCTTCGCTATCGGAAATCCAAATAGATTTGTAATCCTCCGCCTCTTCGACCCCTCGACTTCTCCTCGCAACTTCCTTCAACGTCGTCACCACAATCGGTTCATAAGTTTCTTCGCCGTTGCGTCTTTCGCAACGATATTTTTCACTCGTGCCACGAATTTCCGTCTTCAAACGCGACGGACTTTCGTCCGTATTATTAACTTTGCCGGATTCTCGTACGTTCGAGTTTCCCGAACTCGTCGGAGACTCTTCGTCCACGGGGTTTCGTGACGTAAATGACGTTAAACTCGCCCAAGAGTCGCGGCTATTTCGTCTTTCGTGAAACCCAACGATTTCGGGATAATCTTGTTTGGGTCGATTCTGACATTTTTCCTCGTCCGTTATGTTTTTACGTGAATTCGGTGTTTCGTCGTCGATGTTTTCCGTTGTTTCGATAACGTTTGTGGGTTGTTGTGCGGACAATTCGGAATCCTCGGTGGAATCTTCGTCGGGGCTTGACGTCGGAATCTCGTCGTTGGTCGTTGAAACGACGAATTCACGACTCGTTCGGTCGGAAGAACGATAATCGTTGACGCTGATGTTGTCGTAATTGTTGTTACCGATTCGAGCGTCGGATTCGGGATCGAATTCTAGACGCACCTTGGACAGAGGCAGTAGATTCAACACGTCGAAGTATTCCAACTCGTCGTCGTCCTCGATAAGGATAGTGTCGAGGCTTCGATGTTCCTTGCGCTTACGCTTCGCCTGACAAAGAACAAACCCACGAGCTTAATATAACAAGCTTGATAATTATACCGCGAGAGAGCATCTGCTGATGGGTTTCTCTAACGAGTTGCGTCTATAGGCGGCTTTTGGAAGGTTTGCGGTTGGGATTATTTGTGAGACAAATTGGGATCTCCTGATACCGGGTGTCGCAGAGAAATGTATTTTAATTGGGATAAGAATATTATTAATAAATAGAAAAATTTATGTAATGGATTAAATTATTAATGAGCATGAAATTGTCAACAATTTCTGGACCAGAATGGTAATAGGTTTAAGATCAGAAGCTGAGTATATTTAATTATTTCATTCTTCGTTATATTCTTTATCGTGCTTTAGAGGATCTTTTTTTTGTTACAAAAATTCATTATTTATTCAAACAAAAAACCTTCAAAGTAGTAGAAATTCGACGTTTTTATTCTAAGCGGGGGCCATTTTGTAGCGCGATAGCACTATCACTGATTTATAAACTTAGAAATTTTATTTCGACAATTCTATGAGAAATTATTATGCACATGTGCCCAAGTTTTTTTGTTAATTTTAACGTATTTAAAAATGGCAACATTTTCCATTTTTTTAATGAAAAATCAGTATTTTGACTTCTAACTGACGTAAAAAATTGAAAAATCGATTTCAAAAAAATACACGACGTTGTTACGTGCAGAAACTTATGATCTAATAAAATTATTTTGGTTTTTTGATCTCAGATAATCCAATGATGAGTTATGAGAAGCACCGCAATAAAACTATTTTTTTAGACGTCCGCGGAGTTTCACCGTCAATGACTCATTTGTTCATAAAAGTTAATGAAAATTTTACACAATATTCTTTAAATGTTACTTTATTGCGTAGTTATTATAGAAATAAATATATATTAATTGTGTGGTCAAGAAAAATTATCGAAAATATCCTTCTTTTATATCGAATCGACGCCCCCCCCCCCCCCCCCCCTCCCCCCTTAAGCATACTGGGCCAACGTTTATATCATAATTTTGAAAAAATTCCGGCGATACCTGAGTGTATATGCAATCGATGCTGCGATAATCGTCGATCGGCCAGTCGTCCTCGACGATGTCAACGAGACCGCTGACGGTGTCAAGATCCTGATGACTACGGTAACGTCTTGGCGTTCTCGGCCAATCGAGAATGTTGAGACGATCGGGATCGGCTCGGCTGGTTCGACCGTAAAACGGTGGATCGGGAAGCGACGATAAACCAGGCGGAACGGAATAAAGCTCGCACGTCGAATGAGAATAATAAGATCTGGAATCGTTGAATCGATCGTACGATTCTGATAAATGTTGCTGACTCTTTGACAATCTGAAAAAAAAAAAAAAATTAATCCTCCCATCGTCAAATCTTCATTTGTTATATTTGAATCATTATTTTAATTTGGATCTGACATTTGAACAGTTCCATAATTTTTGACGATGTAACGAAGACAAAATACTTTTTAAATGTGATCTTGGCGACGTCACAATTTCTCTCTGAAGGCATAATTGAAAATGTCTTGCTTAGATTATGCTCAAGAAATATTCATTCGGTCGTGAGGACCAGACTTCCGGTTATGTTCCTATAATTATCTTTCACTTCTGTATTCAATTGAAGGTTACTTATAGCCCATATCATCCTATATCCGTTTCGTAATTACGTTTAATAGTAGTCACATTCGTGTTGCGTCTGATATTTTCCAGTTCTTTTACTTTATTATTTACTCTTGTTTCTGTTGAAGTTTCTTTTAGATTTATGCTTCTAACCGAATCCGCTTATTTTTCTGTAGGCTTCGCTTTAAGGGACCTTCGGCCTAGCGTAGTAATAAGGAGGTCCGTTCAAATGATCCTGGTTGAAATGTTCTTGTTGATTCGATCCTTCGACAATATTATCCTCGAAAATAAGATCCCTGGTTTTTCAGGCTCTTTGTGTTTAGGTTGTAGAATTTTTACCTTTTCTCATCCTTTTTGAAATTACTGTTCACTATCAAAGTGCAGAAATAATTGTGATTTGTTGCGAAGATCTCTTTGCTGGTGATCATAAGCAGTCTAAAGCTAAATTTTAATTTGAATCTGAATCTAAATCTAAATTTAAATCTATATCTAAATCTAAAGATCTTTTTGCTGCTGATCATAAGCACTCTAAATCTAAATCTAAATCTAAATCTAAATCTAAATCTAAATCTAAATCTAAATCTAAATCTAAATCTAAATCTAAATCTAAATCTAAATCTAAATCTAAATCTAAATCTAAATCTAAATCTAAATCTAAATCTAAATCTAAATCTAAATCTAAATCTAAATCTAAATCTAAATCTAAATCTAAATCTAAATCTAAATCTAAATCTAAATCTAAATCTAAATCTAAATCTAAATCTAAATCTAAATCTAAATCTAAATCTAAATCTAAATCTAAATCTAAATCTAAATCTAAATCTAAATCTAAATCTAAATCTAAATCTAAATCTAAATCTAAATCTAAATCTAAATCTAAATCTAAATCTAAATCTAAATCTAAATCTAAATCTAAATCTAAATCTAAATCTAAATCTAAATCTAAATCTAAATCTAAATCTAAATCTAAATCTAAATCTAAATCTAAATCTAAATCTAAATCTAAATCTAAATCTAAATCTAAATCTAAATCTAAATCTAAATCTAAATCTAAATCTAAATCTAAATCTAAATCTAAATCTAAATCTAAATCTAAATCTAAATCTAAATCTAAATCTAAATCTAAATCTAAATCTAAATCTAAATCTAAATCTAAATCTAAATCTAAATCTAAATCTAAATCTAAATCTAAATCTAAATCTAAATCTAAATCTAAATCTAAATCTAAATCTAAATCTAAATCTAAATCTAAATCTAAATCTAAATCTAAATCTAAATCTAAATCTAAATCTAAATCTAAATCTAAATCTAAATCTAAATCTAAATCTAAATCTAAATCTAAATCTAAATCTAAATCTAAATCTAAATCTAAATCTAAATCTAAATCTAAATCTAAATCTAAATCTAAATCTAAATCTAAATCTAAATCTAAATCTAAATCTAAATCTAAATCTAAATCTAAATCTAAATCTAAATCTAAATCTAAATCTAAATCTAAATCTAAATCTAAATCTAAATCTAAATCTAAATCTAAATCTAAATCTAAATCTAAATCTAAATCTAAATCTAAATCTAAATCTAAATCTAAATCTAAATCTAAATCTAAATCTAAATCTAAATCTAAATCTAAATCTAAATCTAAATCTAAATCTAAATCTAAATCTAAATCTGAATCTGAATCTGAATCTGAATCTGAATCTGAATCTGAATCTGAATCTGAATCTGAATCTGAATCTGAATCTGAATCTGAATCTGAATCTAAATCTAAATCTAAATCTAAATCTAAATCTAAATCTAAATCTAAATCTAAATCTAAATCTAAATCTAATGATCTCTTTGCTGCTGATCATAAACAATCTGAATCTCAATTTAAATTTGCATCCGAATCCGAATCTAAATCTACATTTAAATTTGAATCTGAATCTAAATCAAAATCTAAATCTAAATCTGAAGATCCCTTTGCTGCTGATCATAAACAATCTAAATCTCAATTTAAATTTGCATCCAAATCCGAATCTAAATTTACATTTAAATTTGAATCTGAATCTAAATCTAAATCTAAATCTTAATCGGAATCTAAATCTAAATCTAAATCTCTCTTTCCCTCCCCCCCACTTCTAGTTCCTAGTGCACCAAGAAAAAAAACTGATTCTCACTAATAAATCATAACCATCAACATCAATCAACCATCAACGTAAACCATCTACATTCAAACCTCTTGCCCTCTCCTCTGTCCCTCTCTCGTTTTTTCATGTATAAATCACCTGTCCTTGAGGGAATGGCGATCGATGAGCTTAGCTCTGGGTATCAACTGTGGCCTCCTCGGTAGATCAAACTCAGCCTCGTCCAACTCCGGGTGACGGTATTCCCTCTCGATTCTCGAATTGTCCTCCGTTATCACAGCCAAGCTCCTTGTCCGCTTCAAAAGTTTCCGACGATCCGAAGTCTCGCAGTTCTGTTGCCCTTCCTGCGGCTCGTATCGACCGACCCCGCCGTCCCTGCCAATCATTCAAGAACGGAACAAGTGAAATAAAAACGTCACGCACACGTTGAATGCGTTTAAAGGCGAACTGTTGATGAATGTAACGCGTTTGAAAACGAAAACGCGGATTGCGAATTGTATTCGTGAGAATGAACATACGATAAACAATAAATACGATACAATTAGTACAATAAATACAATAAAAATATAATAATAACAATAATAATAATTATTATTATTATTTATTGAATAATAAAATATAGATATCTTATAAAATAATAAATAATAATTATTATTATTATTATTATATTTTTATATAATAATAATAATAATAAGAGAATAATTAGAATACATATAATAATAATAATAATAGAATAATAAGAATAATAATAATAATAATAGAAATAATAATAATAATAATAATAGAAATAACAATTATTATTATTATTATTATTGTTATTATTTCTAATAATAATAATAATAATAATAATTTTCTTATAATTATTATTATTATTGTTATTATTTCTAATAATAATAATAATAATAATAATTTTCTTATAATTATTATTATTATTGTTATTATTTCTAATAATAATAATAATAATAATTTTTTTATAATTATTATTATTATTGTTATTATTTCTATTATTATTATTATTATTATTATTATTATTTCTATCATTATTATTATTTTTATTATTGTAATATTTCATACAATAAATTGAACCGACGTTCTGCAAATGTTTCATACTCTGAAGCATAAAAAAAGTGTTTCCTCGAATTTGGTTAGTTTTATTTAGTTTGATAAAAGTAGATACAAACTCGTTGAGGATCAAAATCATTGCAACGTTACGAGAAGAATTTGATTGACAGAATTGATGCAGATAAGATTAGAGGTGTCAAATAGTTGGATTGAATAGATTGTTTTGAAAACAGTCCATTTTTATGAGGTATGGGGCGTGTATTAACGATTTCCATTCTTATCTGTCTCTTTCGTGGCTGATAGCGATTGCTGCCACGTTTCCGGTCGGTCATTTGTCAAAGTTGAACGGTACGAATCAGAAATTATTGACAAACATGACTCATGAACGCATAAAAAAATATTCGACGAACGTAAAATGACAAAATTATCGTGGAATGGAAATTTTCTGTGTGTGTCTTTTTTTTGCGTCTTTCCCAAAAGTTCAGGAACAACCGTTAAAAAAGATTGTTGTGTCAAACCATTAAATATGACTGGTTTGAATTGTTAAAATAAAAACGACTGGAATTCGTCACGTTGCATTTTAACGAAATTTTCGTTTGACTTTTGTGACAAAATTTAACGAATCAAATTTATAAATTCTCCTTCCCCCCACCCATCTCCCCTTTTTCGGCGAAGAACTACGAAGGATAACTGAACGGACAGAAAATTGTCGACAGTTCTAGCGTGTGTCTGGGTTACTTTAGGGTACGATTCCCGATGCTGGAAAGCGTAATTGACGGTAACGCTGTTGGGCAACGACGAAGCTCCAGCTACAGGACGTACAACTTGCGACCGTAGTTGTGTGCCCGTTGTTTAGAGTCAGCAATTGCTCAAACTAGCTCCCAGCACCGTAGAAGAGAGCCCGATATCACGATAGAGTAGAGGGCGAGAAGAAAGAGGGTTCGAAAGAATAAAAACTCTCTAAATATCGGCGGCAAATGAGAAAACAAAAATATTATTAACTAAATAATGATTAAATATCAGTCCTATTTAATATTGGAATCGATTTCTAAATTATGATAATGATAATGAAGAAATAATAAATAATAATAATAATAATAAGATTGATATAATAATCAATATTAATATTAATATAACACACCCGAAAATAATAATTCAGAAATCGATTCCAATATTGAATAGGAATGATATTTAATCATTATTCAGTTTATATTATTCTTGTTAATAATAACAAAAGCGTTTGTTATTGTTGTTTTTGTTGTTGTTGTGGGGTTTTTTATTGTTGTTGTTTTTGTTTCGTATTAATATTAATATAATAATAATAATAATAATGATAATAATAATAATATTAATATAACAATTAATATTAATATTGATTATTATATTGATATTATATATTATATTATTATATTATATGATAATATTAATATCAGTACTAATGTTATATTAATATCAATATAATAATAATAATATTAATATCAATATTAATATTGATTGTTATATTAACATTATTATTATCATATTAATATAATATTAATATTGATATTAATATTGATCATCATATTAATTATTATTATTATCATTATTATTATTTCTTTATTATTATAATTTAGAAATCAATAATAATATTAATGTGAGTTTTATTATTATTATTATTATTATTATTATTATTATTATTATTATTATTATTATTATTATTATTATTATTATTATTTAGAAATCAACAATAATATTAATACGAGTTATATTATTATTATTATTATTATTATTATTATTTCTTTATTATTATAATTTAGAAATCAATAATAATATTAATATGAGTTATTATATCAATATTAATAATAATAACGATTAGATATTATAGTAAATACTGTTAAAAAAAAGGGGATAATTAACGATTATGGCAGGGATGTCAAAATTTCTAATGGTCGCATGTTTTCTTCATGACAGTTATTTGCTTGAAGAAATATTTCGAATACATTTTCATCAAATAAAATGACCAACCCCGACTGCTTCTCCTGCCGTCGTCATCATCGTCATCATTATCATCATCGCCTTAGGTTAGGTAACTCGTTCCACTTGAAATCACGGTCGCGCATCATTTCGCAGAATAACAAACGAGGTCATAAAAAAAAAAAATAAGAACGGAGTAAACGAATAAAGTCTGACGAAATTTATTCGACGTTCGTAATTTTCTGCGCAAAACGAGACGTGGTTGTATACACGGCAGAGAGCACGTAATTATTATGCGACTCGGTGCATATTCGCCGTCGGAACGAATTCGTCGTCGTCCATAACGACGCGAAAAACGTGGAAAGCTTGCAAGGTCGGATTTCAGTACGTGAAAAAGATTGAAATGAGAATTTCTGGTTTGCCAGAATTTACGAATTTGTTATAAACTTTACGAAAACTTTGCTTTTGGTTTTGGTTTTTTTTTTTTTTTTTTTTTTGTAGAAATGAACTTCTTCGAAATTATGCTGAATAAATGTATCTTTATTGAGTTTTTGACTCGGCTGTCTCTGAAGTGGGTCGTAGAGTAATTGCTCCGTACAGAGCAGCTGTGAGTATGTACCTATGAATATCAGAATATGTATGTAACGCAATTTCAACCATCTAGGGCCAAAGGTAGTCGTTATGAAGAGGGGTTGGTTTTTTCCTTCAAAATAGACCGACTTTTTTTCTTTCTTTTTTTTTTTTTAAATATGCTTGTTTGTGTCTCGAAATCTTAATGAAAAATACAAAATGGTTCCGAATGAGTTCGTGATAGTTATATAGATAGAAAGAAAGCCTTCTGGTTTGACTTTGAAATTTATATGGATCATTCCACCCTCATACATTTTCTTAATAAAATTAACCTGAAATTAGAGGGAAGAAGAAAGAGAAAAATGTTGTTGGAACGATTCATATTAATTTAAGGATCAGTATTTTTATCTTTCAGGATTGATATATCTGATAAAACTTTTTTTCTGATAGAATTATTTGAAAATAAGCGAAAAAACGAGAAACAAAATCGAAGTAAGTTGACCAATTTCAAAGTTAAATCGAAAGTTTTAATTTCATTTATATAAGTAACCACCAATTCATTTAGGAGTATTTTGAATTTTTGGAAGGGTTTTGAGTCACTAAAATACGCAAAACTCCGAAAAAGGGAAAAAAATTTGTATTCTTAAGGGTGGGGGGAGTAAGGTTAATTCGATATGAAAGAAAACTTATTTTAGATAATTTTTTTGACGACACAGGAAATATATACTTATTTCTATAATAACTACTCAATAAAGTAACATTTGAAGAATATTCTATAAAATTTTCATTAACTTTCATGAACAAATGAGCCATTGACGGTGAATCTCCGTCGACGTCTCAACAAAAAAATTTCATTGCGATGCCCCTCATAACTCATCATTGGATTACCTGAGATCAAAAAACCGAAATGATTTTATTAGGTGATAAGTTTCTACAGGTAACAACGTCGAGTATTTTTTTCAAAATGTATTTTTCGATTATTTTCAGCACTTAGAAGTCAAAATACTGATTTTTCATTTAAAAAATTGACAATGTTGCCATTTTAAAATACGTTAAAATTAAAAATTAAAATAAAATCGACGTTGTTACCTGCAGAAACTTAATCACCCAATAAAATCATTTTGGTTTTTTGATCTCAGATAACCCAATGATGAGTTATGGAGGCAGCGCAATAAAAAAATGTTCGAGACGTCCACGGAGATTCTCCGTCAATAGCTCATTCGTTCATAAAAGTTAATGAAAATTTCATAGAATATTTTTCAAATGTTACTATATTGAGTAGTTATTATAGAAATAAATGTTTATCAACTATGTCGTCAAAAAAAATGATCGAAACTATGCTTTTATTTATATCGAATTAACCTTACTCCCCCCTTAAGTTGAAAGCCACCCCCTCCCGGCAATGGACAAATTTAACAATAAAGGGCTGAAGCTTTTAGGGTACTCATTTTTTAATAATTCCGAACTGATCTAGGGCGGAAAAAGGGGAGAGACTCAGCAAAATTTTGTCCAAATCCCACATAAGGGCCACCTTAATGTGTAAACGGATTATAAACCGAACATAGCTGGACGTTGCATGAATGTATCAAAAGTAAACGAGAATTTTCCAAGTTTGAGTAAACAATGGAGTCGCGATATCCCCGGAGTCTCGACTTTATCAGGCTGATACACGACGAAGTTCGCCAGAACTGATACGGGATGATCTTCTAGAGGTCGCCCGAACCCGTGGGATTACATCACAGCGATCTTGTCAATGCGCGACGAAAATCTCCACTTGGATGGATCGAAAGTTTCTTCCGGCTCGACGATGGTTGGAAACAATGGCGAACGACGAAACTATTTGTTGTCGAGAGTTTAAGCTGAGCCGAGTGGAATAAATATATATTAGAAAGCGGGAAAGGTTTTATTATCTACGTTGAAGGTTCCAATAAATCAGATTTCAATATAGTTACAATATTTATGATTATAAATAATTGAGGGTTTTCATTTTTTTGTTGCTAAAATAATTTTAATGATTAAATTGCGAATGGTTTGTTTCTTCGTACTTCGAATAATTTTGACAGATTTTCGTTTTACATCATAAGATGATAAATCAGCGATGAATAAAATCGAAATTTCTGTTATTACAAATATTCGTTTCGTTCTGGGAAAATAATTTCGATCGTGAGAGTAAAAAAATATGACTTTTATCATCATTTGATGAATCAGTGCTAAAAAGTACGATTTTTATTGTTACAAATATTATTTTTATTTCGGCAAAAATTGTTTCAATTATAGAATAAAAAATTTATTTCATACCATACCATAATTCGATCAAAACAGAAAATTTTTTCTTCCAAATCGACTTGACCGGAGAAATAATCTAAGAAACCTAAATTATTAAAATTGTAAAATTGAAAAATATATATATATATAAATAAATAACAAAACTATAATTAAATAATATATATAATTAAATATTATATGTATAATTATATAATGTATATAATTAAATAATGTATATAATAATATATTATATATATTTAT
Organism: Sussaba pulchella; assembly: GCA_963971145.1. Classification (NCBI taxonomy): domain Eukaryota; kingdom Metazoa; phylum Arthropoda; class Insecta; order Hymenoptera; family Ichneumonidae; genus Sussaba; species Sussaba pulchella. The sequence goes on from OZ020170.1 coordinate 3,444,421, forward strand.
ATATATATGTATAATATATATTTTATTTCTTCATCTTCGGATTATACATCATAATTTGATAAATCGGCGAGGAATGAAATAAAAATTTATATTATTACCAATATTCAACTAATAACAACAAATAATTTCAACCGTAAAAGTAAAAAAAAGATAATCTATATCATTATTCGATGAATCAACGCTAAAGAGAATACGATTTTCATTGTTACAAATATTATTTCTCTTTCGTCTAAAATTATTCCAATTATAAAATAAAAAAAAAACAATTTCGTACCACAATTTAACTAAAATCGCAAATTTTTTTTTTTTTCCAAATCGACTTGGCCACAAATTTTGTTCCTTATCTGAACAAAAAAAAACCAATGTACGTAACCAAAATATATTCGAACGTGTGATTATGTCACGAAGATTAAAAAATTGTTTAAACAAATGTATGTAAAACCGAATAACATCGCGTGAAAACAATGATTGAGTAAATGAGAGGAAATAAATGTCGGTAAAAAATTTACGACGGTACGAAATTTTCTATGGTCGCGAGTTTCAACGATCTTTATCTCGTTTACCATTCGTCTTTCCAGCGTGATCTTGACACGGTCGTTAAGGCAATCGCTTGCGTAATTCGACAAAAAGTCAGTTATCGGGACGGCTTCGAACGCGTCGTTGAATCAGGTTGTAAAACCATAAGTGAATGGAGATGCAAACACTCGTGACTGTAGTCGGTTGAATTCAGAGCCTACGACGAGTTCCAAGCGAGCCAAGTTTGTTTTTTAGTATTTTTTTTTTTTGGTTCTTAGAGGAGACCGGGGCAATTCGGGACACTTTTTTTTTTAATTCGATATAACGAATATATTGTGTTGGCAACGAAGTCGTTGCGGATTTTATCAATAGGTGATCTTAGCATATTCTTTCGTTTTGTCAACGTGGTCAAAGCACCTGATCTATATTGTTTTTTCGTTGTTCGGACTTTCATCTTTAATTTAGTAGAAAAATTGTATCGATTAGTTATTTAGTTTCGTTTTTATCCCAATTTAAAAATGGAAGAACGAGACGCGAATTTTTCAGTGTAAAATCACCGGAACGAAATTTGGCGAACCAATTTTGACACTGGCTTTCTTTCAAGGCTTCATTTCCCATATACGTCACGTAACATCTTTCGTGCCTGCGATGCGTTCCCGCCTTTTCGGAAATAATACAATAAAATATGTCTGAAATGCGCGTATTGTTTTTCCATTTTTAAATTGGAATAAAAACGGAACTGAATAACTGATCGATACAATTTTTCTACTAAATTAAAGGTGAAAGTCCGAACAACAAGAAAACAATAGAGATTAGGTGGTTTGACCACGTTGACAAAACGAAATAATATGCTAAGATCATCTGTTGATAAAATCCGCAATGACTTAGTTGTCAACCGAATACAAAACTGTTGTCCCCTAAACTATACATACCTATCGAAAGCTTGAACCGTCCCCTAAAAACGCAAAGCAAGTAAGAAATTCTGAAAAAAATTTGGCAATTGGAGGCAATTCAATGTCTGTGAAGTTAGCATCTCAATTGTTAGCATCTCAAGAAAAAACTATTGATTTACTGGCATCCCACATAGTTCAACAGTTCATGACCATTTTTAGCAATAGTTCAATTAAACTACCCCCGGAATAGTTTTTTCTTGAGATGCTAACAATTGAGATGCTAACTTCACGGACATGGCAATTCAATTGTTCCAGATATTTTTTTTCAATCGCCGCAGATTAAATTTATGGGAAACTTGGGTTTTAAACATAATAATCGTCGTAGCACGAGTCAATGATGAACCGTTGAATCTTTCTTAGTCGCTTGCTGCGCGGCTGCTGCCACCTTGTGGATTTTGCATTATTTCCAGCAGGTATTCGAACGCATTGTTTCTAAGTTAATCACACCGTCCTGAATTTCCCCGGTTTTTACTACTCAATTCTCTTCAGATCGTACACAATATCGAACAAATCACCTTCACTGATCGACGAGTTTCTCCTTCACGTTCATTCAAAAAAATTCATCGATGTGTCGTTTTTTGTGAAAGATTTTTTTTTTGCAAAGAGAGGATAAATACCGATTGTGTACTCGCCTTCAATCGAATCGACAAATGCACAAAAAAACCGACTAAAGAGGTAAAACGTTGTACGATTTGTGCACGAGATTTGAACTTTTGAGATTTGATTTTAGGGCTTGATTTTTTTTATTTTTTTTATTTTATTTTATTTATTTATTTATTTATTTATTTATTTATTTATTTATTTATTTATTTATTTATTTATTTATTTATTTATTTATTTATTTATTTATTTATTTATTTATTTATTTATTTATTTATTTATTTATTTATTTATTTATTTATTTATTTATTTATTTATTTATTTATTTATTTATTTATTTATTTATTTATTTATTTATTTATTTATTTATTTATTTATTTATTTATTTATTTATTTATTTATTTATTTATTTATTTATTTATTTATTTATTTATTTATTTATTTATTTATTTATTTATTTATTTATTTATTTATTTATTTATTTATTTATTTATTTATTTATTTATTTATTTATTTATTTATTTATTTATTTATTTATTTATTTATTTATTTATTTATTTATTTATTTATTTATTTATTTATTTATTTATTTATTTATTTATTTATTTATTTATTTATTTATTTATTTATTTATTTATTTATTTATTTATTTATTTATTTATTTATTTATTTATTTATTTATTTATTTATTTATTTATTTATTTATTTATTTATTTATTTATTTATTTATTTATTTATTTATTTATTTATTTATTTATTTATTTATTTATTTATTTATTTATTTATTTATTTATTTATTTATTTATTTATTTATTTATTTATTTATTTATTTATTTATTTATTTATTTATTTATTTATTTATTTATTTATTTATTTATTTATTTATTTATTTATTTATTTATTTATTTATTTATTTATTTATTTATTTATTTATTTATTTATTTATTTATTTATTTATTTATTTATTTATTTATTTATTTATTTATTTATTTATTTATTTATTTATTTATTTATTTATTTATTTATTTATTTATTTATTTATTTATTTATTTATTTATTTATTTATTTATTTATTTATTTATTTATTTATATATTTATTCATTTATTTATTTATTTATTTTTTAATCGAGTAAAAATGAGATTTAAAAAAAAACAATCAAAGGCATCTCGAATGAGCTGTCACGCGATTTATCCAACGTGCGCTTTTTAATATTTTTAAACAATTGTAACAATTGCAAGCTGACTGATTGCGATTAAAAATAATTATCTTTAGCATGAAATAGATTTCGAAAATATACACTAACTTAATTTTGCTGAATTTGGAAAGAGGAAGTCAAAAGTTTTATATGTTTTATACAATTTTATCAAACTAATAATGCAATAATGAAATTTTATTACGACGAAAATAAAGAATTTTCGTGTATTTTTCTACATCGCCTAATCGTTAAAAATAAATATTTCACGACAGTATAATAACACAATTTTAACCCAACCAAAGCTTTCACTGCATTATAAATAATCAATTTTCCTAATAATTCTTTTTTTCTTCAAATAATTATCTCAACCATTTTTAATGGTATTTTCACGCCCTAAATATAAATTGGGGCACGTTTGATTTTAAAAAAAATACGTATACGTTATTTTTTGCTGCTGTAAAATATACTTCGAAACAAATTTTAAATCGTGATCCCGAGTTAACATTTCTCGTTAAACAATGAGGCCGGTAATGGAGCCCACGTTCGAAAACACAAAAAGCTACTGATTGTGCGACGGATTATATATAGAATTTCAAAACCCCGCATTTATCCATCGTCCCTTCCGGCGCCAACTCGCCCCCTCCACCCTTCTGAAATATTCATGGTACATCCAGTGAATTTCCATTCTTTCAATTTTTTTCCTGCTTTTTTTCCCGTCTGTTCCATGGGTTTGGACGGATCGCTCGTATTCCACCGGGATTCAACCGAGTCTGCTATGGAAAACTAGATTCATGTTATTTTTCTTCGGTTGCGTGTAAAAAGTAAACGTTTTTCCGTGGCGGTCGCGCGAGGGTTTTCACGTTGGAATGAAACGCTTTATTCTCTCACTCGACGAATCGTTTTTTTAATTTTACGTCTAGTGATGGACGTGATCGGATTACGGTTGTCAATTTAATTCAATTGTCGAACATTTTTTGACGATAAGAACTCGATGTATCCCCAGGGATGATCATGGGACGAATAATAAGACGGGGACAGTAATTTTCCGACGAAATTGTGACGAAGGATTATTTTTTTCAAATATTTAAAAAAAAATGGAATTTTATAACAAAAATAAATTTAATAAATTCGTAATCCAATCATCATCAATGGAAATGATAATAAATTCAAATTAATAATATTAAAAACATTAATTATTATTTTAATTAATCATTTAGGTTATTGAATTCGGAATTTTATTATGAAAAAAAATTATTTATAAATAATATATCATTATTAAATTATTTATTCATTTTTGACAAATGTGTTAATAATAAATGAATGTGAATAGAATGATATAATAAAAATAAATATATTCAATTCACAATCCAATAATTATCGATAAGATTGATAATAAATTGAAAATAATAATAATATAAACGTTATAAGCTATTAATAATTCATTTTTATATAAATCAATTATCTCATCATCGAATTCAAAATTTTACAGTAATTACGAATTATTAATGAATAAAATATTATTTATTTATTTATTAATTTTCAATGAACATATTAATAATAAATAAATGTAAATGAATATTTAGAAATCTTTAAGATGTCTCAAACACATGGTTTGGGCAGCTAGAGCAAAGATCTACATGAAATGCATTCAATTTTTCCGTTCGAAACAATTTCGGACATTTCGAATTAATCCACCGCCAGCCAACGGAAAACCAGATAATGATTCCTTAAACACAAGCTTTAATCTCTAGGATATCGCCCGAGCTTAATAACGGAACAATAGCGGTCTTATCGGTGAACGATTTAACGATTCTTCTAATTACCCGCATAAAATCGAGCACGAAGGACGGTCGTCTGCGTTCGTTGCAGCGAAAACGTGATTATCGTTCCGTTACGAACCATTGACGTGACATGCGACATTACATTCTTAGATTATTCATTAATGCACAGCTTGCGCAGCTTCTGCGATTCTCTAGATGCCTCTGTTATTTTTTCAATTGCGCAATTCCATCGTTTCGCATATCTCATTTCAATATGCTCAAGAATTTCAAATTATACGGTTGTTATTTTTTTACCGATACTGTTTTACCGACGTGGCAGATTTGAATTTCCGGCTGTCAACGTATTTTTGAATAATTGAATCGAAGAATTTGATATTTTTTGATAGATAATCTAATAATTAGATCAGTAATTAGATTCTAATTACTGTTACACAGAGGATCGAGGTTTTGACAACTTTTAGAATTGAAATATTAAAAGAAATTACAGGAATCTGTAATGAAAAAATGACATCCTCGTTCAGTTAATCGATCGATGTTAAGGATTTTGAGGTTTAAGTCCTCGAGCAGGGAAAACCTTAAATACTGAGCACTCGTGCTTAGCTCTGTGTGGAAAATTGGTAAAAAGACGTTTGATTGAACAAAAGTTGTGGCAAGCCGACGTCTTAATTTACCGGCCTCTTATGCCTATATATAATATGATATCTATATTACCGGTGTTCTGTCATCAACGTCGGAGGCTCCAATGAATCAGAACTGAATATATTTACAATATTTATGATTATAAATATTCGACGGTTATTAATTATTTTTTCTTCCTAGAATGATTTAAATGATTCAATTGGGAATGATTTATTTCTCCATATTTTGAATAATTTTGACAGATCTTCGTTTTACATCGTATGATAAATCAGCGATGAATAAAATAGAATTTCCTATCATTACAAATATTCGTTTCGTCCTGACGAAATAATTTCGATCGTAAAAGTAAAAAAAATTAACTTATATTATCATTTGATGAATCATTGCTAAGAAAAAGTACGATTTTTATTGTTGCAAATATTATTTCTATTTCGCCAAAAATTATTCCAATTATCAAATAAAAAATTTATTTAATACCGTAATTCGACTAAAATAGTAGGGGAATTTTTTCTTCCCTACATTTTATTTACATTACCGATCTCTTGTAAATTTCGTCCGCGTTTTTCAAATTAGATCGACTGAAATGAAAAGCTCGAAACAAACTTTTCTCAATACAGAAAGTCCCAAAAATCTTTTCACCTTCAATATCTCGTTTATTTTCAAGGACGTAAATAAATGTTTCTTTTCAGGGGTCAAATACTGTCCCGAATAATTTTTCTTCAAGGTCATAGTACTCGAAATTCCAAGGTCATCGGTATTTTTCCAATTTCACTGGATGTCATTGTTTATCATAGCATACTGGTAAAACAACCAAGCTTTCGAATGACCTCCGCGCGACCTTGAGCATAGAAAGTCAAAGAAAAAAGTAAAAATATTATGATCTACGGAATCCTGTCAATTATTCCTGATGCACTAAAAACTGTCATTGGTCCACAAAAACAATCAAAGCTTTCACGATCTATATCAAGGAAACCTGATCACGATAAAATCCTCCAATCGAACCGATAGCAGTACATAATTGCGGATGAAGTCTCATCCAAGGAATCAGTTAACGAATTTACAGAATGGACCAAAAAAAAAAAAAAGCTAAAAGCTGTCTCGTTAAACTCGTTCGGTCCCGTAATCCCAATCGCGATGGTTATTGATTTTCGTCGGTGTACCGGTTGATTTCCGGTCGATAAGCGAAGTACCACCACGTAGGACTAAAGTTCGTGATGTACGTTTCTCACGTACGAATCGTTTGTGCGGAGACGGATAGCTCGGTGAATTACGTGCGAGAGGAGCTGTCTCGAACGGTCAGACACGTGAACGACGATGACAAAGGTGAAAGGGAAGGGCTTAGCACGTATGGCTGACCGTCGAGACGGGAATATCCTATCGTTCGTTGGCCGGAAGAAGTTCCGGACGTCTGAACAACCGCGTAGCTACGTAGGAAACAGCGCAAATGATATCCAATGAGTTTGACCACTCTTGTGCGGATTTTGAATTGGATGAAATTTTTCTTTTGATGTGCTTCGTCGAAATTGGAGATTTTTTTTCGTGAAATTGGATTGGTAGTCTTGTTCCTAATATATACAGGGTGTCCCATTAACTATTAGCACCTCAGATATCTTCGAAACTGTAAGGTTCACTGAAATATTAGCTGAAATAAAATTGCACAGTACGAAGGGGGCCATCCAATGATACCAAAGTACCCAACCCCACCCCCACCCCCTGGGCCGGGCATGGGACAAGTTTGAAATCTTAAATGGGAAATACGTAACTTTTATTCAAAATTTTTTTTTTCGATTCATGATAGATGGCGCTGTTATCGCAAAAAAAACCCCGAAAGTACAGAAAGGCGATAATACCGACAGTTTTGGTAGTAAATAAAATTACTACGTTTATGGTAAGTGTTCAAAATGACGACCATCAATACGTACGTTATTACGTACGTTCACACATTTCTTCGACATGTACAGAAAGTACAGAAAGGCGATAATATTATCGGTTTACGGTTCATCGCCTTTCTGTACTTTCGGGGATTTTTTGCGATTACAGCGCCATCTATCACAAATCGAAAAAAAAAATGTCAATAAAAGTTACGTATTTTTCTATGTGGAATCCGAATCTACAATAAAAAATGGGGGTTCCCCAGCGCAAGGGGTGGTGGAGGGTACTTTAATATCATTGAATGGCCCTCGTCGTAGTTTGCAATTTCAATTCAGCTAATATTTCTGTGAACCTTATAGTTTCAAAGATATCTGAGGTGATAATAGTCATTGGGACACCCTGTATATTAGGGTGGCTTGAAAGTAATTTTTTTTAATTTCAATTAAAATACATTCATCGCGAAGTATCTTGCAACCGGAGAATTGCAGCTTCCGTCGATAATTTTGTTTTTTCGTAAGCAATTATCGACGGAAATTACAATCGTATTCCGAAGGTCTGCATGCCACTTCAAGCGGTACCTGAAGCGCTTTCAAATGGAACTTACGGGATCAACGTAACTATAAAATTCGCGGAGCTACGATTTTTTGAATGGAAACTTTACGTTCTTCTCATGTTGAAAAAACTTGAAAAATCTTGCGCGACCCTTAAAAATGGTCCGATCAGGTTCATCTTTGGAGTGAATTCTCCGGATGCAAGATACTTTGCAGTGAATGTATTTTGATTGAAATCAGAAAAAAAAATTTTTTTTCAAGCCACCCTAATACATATATTGAGTCGCTCTAGAGAATGGGAGCATTAAAATTCAAAATGACCATATCAAGGCGAGAAGGCAGAGAAATGACACCCTAATATATGTATCACATCGCCCAACCGTAAACACTTGTACGTCAGGAATAGTTTTTCGTTTTCCACGTTCACGTACGTCTCTTCATCCTCGCCGACTGCAGTCCGGTCGTCATGGACGGGTGAACAATGCATCTGCCGGGCAATTTTCTCCCTTGCGCAGTTCGTACTCTTCGCCCCGTACAATTTGCGTTACCAACGGTCAATTGCGGTTATCAGTCGTTGGAAGTTTGCAACTACGAGGAAGACGTTACGCCCCCCCCCCCCCCCCCGGAAACGTCATTCATTTGGGAGGTCGCCAAGTTTACTTGGCGAGGACGTATTGCACAATGAGCTTCGACGTCCGGAAATGTTATCGTGTCGAAGAGGATGTGTCTATGCGTCGTTCGAAAAATTTAAAGGCCGTTTTTTTAACGCGATTTCGCCGATTTTCGAAGATACTTTTCTGGACGGGGTTAAAAAAGAATTGGTGGCCCGGATAGCGATTTTAAAGCTGCATCTTTAAAAATATTTATCGTACAAAATATATCAAAAAAGCTGAGACTTGCAATTGGCTTCCCCTGAATTTTCGGTAGTGCACGAAATCTTTCTATGAGGAAGCATCTCTCGATTTATTTTATTTTATTTTTTTTAATCTTCGGCTTCCTCATAAAGGAAGTTCCGTTCACTACCGAAAATTCAGGGGAAGCAAATTGCAAGTTTCAGCTTGCAGCTTGTTTTATGCAGGATATCCGTAGATCCTTCCTACCGTATAAAAACCGACTCGAACGTGTATAAAAATTCAATGTGTCCCAAAATTCGAGCGCGTTGTTTAATTGCTATCGAATCTTTTAACAACTTAAGCTGACGGTTAGTTTGAGCGTGTGTATAAATTTGAGCACGTTCGGTCGAGTGGTTTTGAATTTTCAGGGATTGGAACTTAGAAATTTCTAATTGCTCTAGAACTCGATCCGTTCGTCCGATCTCGGCCAAATTTGATATGTATTATAACACAATGACATCCTATACTTGCAGAGAATTATGGTTCGATTTGTTGAAGTTAACGACAAATAGAGCAAAAAAGTTGATTTTTTGAAAAATTCAAAAAATCATAAATTCTAAAGTTATTGATGAATTCGGCTCAAATGCAATACCAACCGTCCTTGTACTCAATTCTATATGTAAAAAACTATTTAGCCGAATATGTCAAAAATTGCGGACGCTAGCGTGGCTACAGACATTTTTTGACAAATTCAAAACGCTGTCGAAGCCGAACAAGTGCGTCGATAATTGCGAAATTTACAGATTACATAGATATTAGAAGGCATCACATGTGTGTAAAATTTGAGTACGGTAGCTTGAACCGTTCTCGAGTTATGAACGTTTGAATTTTAGCGGGTGGTTACATACACACACACACACACACACACACACACACACACACATACATACATCCGGACATGTTCTCCAAATGTGTTTTCTGGATGTTTTAGGACATTCTGAACCTATTGACATCAAAATCTCGAAAAAAAAAATTCGAACCGTCACAAAGCTTCCTTTATGAGGAAGCAAAAACGTGCAAAATTTCGACTCCGCAGTCTAGTTCCACTCAGAAGTCGTCCAAAAGAGGCGTAAATAATGTTTTTTTCCAAAAACCTGTTAGAATAGGATCTTGTTTCCACTCCGAAGCCATAGGGAAGAATGAAGATTCTAAACCTTCATTATAATGTATACTGAATTATAAGATTAATTAGACTTTAATTAGTAAAAAAAAAATAGTAATTGACGTCAAATAGCTTCTCAAATACACAAAATATATCCTGATGCATATAGCTATGAGAATTGATAAAGATTTTTTTAGTATCGAAAATCTCGATTCGATCGATTTTCAAAAGCCTGAGTCAAATCTGTCTAAAAATCACCCATATATTGACAACATTTATTTTACAGATCAATTGTGCACATGGTTAACTATATGTGAAAAAAATCAGAAATATTAACAAATGGCGGAGACATTAAATAATAAAGCAATGTATTTTTTTTTATGAGCGCGCGTTAATGGTCAAAGTTTTCGGCATCGTTGTGGGTGTCTGAAAAAAAATGAACATATTTATAATTGCATAATGAATGTATCTTCAGTGTGAACTAACAATATTATTGAAAAAAAATTATTATAATAAAAATTCGAAACTTAAAATTTTTTTACTCAATTTTCTGTCGGTATTTTATTTTTTATATTTTTTTGGATCATTGAAATTTTTGTTTCTGTGGTTCACACGATAGGTGATGATACTAAGAATATGTTTTAAACATTTCAAAGCGATTTGAACCTTCGTTCAAAAGTTAGAACTTTCACAAGGTTCAAAAAAATACATTGCTTTATGATGTAATATCTCCGCCATTTGTTAATATTTTTGATTTTTTTTACGTATACTTACCGAGTGCATGAATGATCTATAAAAAAATTTTGTCAAATTTATGCGTCATTTATTTTTAATCGCGTCTAGGAAAGTACCTTCGAAAATCGGCGAAATCGCGCATATAACCTTGAGTTAAATTTTTTTTCGCCTCTCTACGACCAAAACAATTAATTTAAGGGACCTAACCTATCGTCTGGCATTAGGCCGATTGTAGAAAAGAATGCACTTGGCCAGAAAATCGACATAATCCAGAATGATTCATCGATTGTTACTGGAATAGAACTAATTCTTCGGTGTGATTAGTAGTTGATGGTCTGTCTTACTATCGCATCTACGCGTCAATTTATTTTGACGGTTCCTATACAAGATCGCAATATACTAAGAGTTTTCTACTTGACTTCAGCTTGTGAGTAAGCAAACTACCTTAAATACTCAATAAATAATAAGATACTCAATATAGAGTAATAGATACTCTAAGTACCTTCGATAACTACTTGCCTAGCTAGAACTTTTTGGTCTGCCCGACTTTAAAATTCTTTCGGTAATTTTTGTTCTTTCATAAACCTTGCAGCAATGAAAGTCCAATTCAAATACAACAAGTTGGGACGTAGATGACAGACAGTTAGTTTATGGCACTACAACCTTTAGGTCCTGCAAAGTCTCAGCTAATATACCATAAAATTAAATAAAAAGCTATACAATAAAATTAACTATCGATGCAACGAGTGCTAATTTTTTTAATTATTAAATATTAAATCAGCTCATATCTAAACTATTTAATTTTTGTTTGAAGAGTTTTTAGAACTCATTACAATTTTACTTGAATGAAAGTCCTTCCAAAAAATCTAGTATCGTTTAGTTCTCCAACGAAAAAAAAAAGATCGACAGATTGAAGAGAAAAACAATTGTTCACACATCGGTAAAAGTAATGACGTTTGCAAAATTATGCTGTCAATCGAACGAACGATAAAAAAAAAAGCAACATGCAAAAACAACATAATTATAATCGTTCGTATTTATAATTTATCTCATTTCATATTCCTTTGATAATCTCCTCCATCTCTGCAGAAGGATAAGAAAAAAGGATGAAAAAAAAAATAACAGAGAGAAAAAGCAAACTCGAGGAACCGCTTATGCAAGTTTTATGCTCATTATAATAAAAAACTATATGTTCGACGATAAACGGAGATCGGTGGATGACAGTCCGAGCGTTAGAAAGGATGAAAGATGGAAGGATGTATGGAGGAGAGATCGCGCAAGACTGGAAAATCTTCGGAGAGAAGAAGTTGAAAATCTGGGTAATCTCGTGAGGATTCTAAATCGATTCCGCAGAGCTTTGGATTGTGAACGTATGTGGGAAACGAGTTTCCGATAACTCGTGGTATCATCGCCTTTTGAGATGCTTCGCTCGAGGGTAAAAAGAATCGTTTGGAAAACATTGAAATATTCTTAGAAGGATGAATAAAAATACGTAGGACAATTGTGAAAAAATTTGAGCGATGTGTACTCAAAATTGTGCAAAATTTTGGGAAAGTTTTATCCTAGAGACGATTGTTTATATTATGTCGTAAAGAGATTGATCCTGTTTGTTAAAAAAATCCTAATGGGGCGAATTTTTCATCATCGGATTGCACTCGAAGGACCGAAATTGTGTAAAACTGGTTGAAAATAAATTTCTACCGGATGAGGAAAATTTTGAAAGGCTGAATTGATATTTTAGGGACTTGGCATTGCCGATTAATCAAAGTGAGTACACTTTGCTTATTAAAATCTCATTTTCCAAATTTTAAATGAGTTTTTTAAGTCAAAATATTCCCAAAAAGAGAGGCGAAATAAATCCTTTACACCGTTTGAGAATTATTATTACAGATTGATAATCCGTCTAACTTTTTTATTTGAAACTATTTTTTCAAATGTAGCATATTCCATCCCCGCTAACCATTTAAAAAAAAATCATCATCGGGAACATTTAAAAACCTTTTTTAATTTAAAAAAAAATATATTTTTTCGTATGGGGCATAATTTTTTTCACTGAACGAAGAAAAAAGTTAAATAAATAGTAAAACGGAAATAAACCGATAAACAATTTTATTTATTGAAATAAAGCATGATAATCAGACACTTTCAAGCCCCGGAAAATTAGAAAAATCTCCTAAAAGGTCAACGAACCCTTATTCAAAAAGCTCACATCAGATTGTCGAAGAAATCATTTTACTAAGATCAAAGGAATCCAGCGATAAATCCATCGATATCCCTCAACGAAGGATATTAAAATATGAGATCCCTCAACATCTCCTTGGATATAAATTGACAGCATCCAAATATCTTTACTCCCACAATAGCCACCAATTTCAGCGTATTCTCCAACCATTTGACCTTCAAAATTCCACCAACCAAAAACCCAAAATGAAAAATTGAAACCCCTCCCTCCTTTTCCTCCTAACCGCCGATAAAACTGCAGCTTCCGGAACATCTACTTCCCGAAAAGATCAAGACGAAGGACGAACCCATGAAAAACGTTCCCCTATCAATCACTCACCTCGTAACCTTCGCGAAAAAGCTCTCTCCCGTCTCTCGCAATTCCGCAAATACGTTTTTTTCCTCCAATTCTATCGACAAGCGATAACCAAACCCGACACGGTCATCATTCCTTCACGCGCGATCCCACACGCAAACGCGCATCGAGTCAAATTCTCGACGATTCAACGGAGAACCATCGATGCGATTGATATCCACTCGCGTAATTCGTACACCTGCCCAACGGTCACCGGAAAAATGCAACGAACAAACGATTATAACCACTCGCTTGCCGCACGCTCACTAAATCGTTGTGTTTCATTACCCCGAGGTTTCCACGACTCTCTAACCCGCGTCTTTCGAGTCCGAGACGATGAAACGAGGAGTGGGAGTGACGGATAAACGTACAAACGGACGTACGGACTTGGTACCTTGACGTCGATGACGTCACTGGTCTCGGGACGAATCGCCGACGACTGCTTATGACATTCGCATTATCCTCCGGGCATTTGCTTCATCGTTTCTTCACTCGGTTTCGCTTCGTACGTCGGTTATCATTATCATGTTTTTTTTTTTGTTCTTCTGTTTCTTCTTCGCCGGGTTTAGTTCGTGGCCCCAAAGCCGGACGCTGCGGACTAACTTCGTCACAGTCTCGTGGCGTTGTCGTTTCCGAAGGTCAGCTCCACGAAATTTGTTTATTTTTTTTTTTTCGAAGGTTCGAGGTCGATGGGAGATATTATCGGATGACCTCTTGACCGCAGACGAGGCTAATGATGGTGAATAATTTTTTTTTCTCAATTTTTAGCGTAGCCGAAGAAATTTTGTGGGATTTTCGATAATTTATAAATATTTACGATTGTATCTCGATGCTCAAGGTCACGCCAAGGGCACGACGGATCGTTGGAAAGGTCGTCGCCGTTACCATCACGCCGTAATAAAAAATATCTTCTTTTGCTTTGATAATCAATCAATGACCTTGAAATCTCGAAAAGTATGACCTTGACAAAAATGTGTACGGGAGAATATTCGTATCCTTGACGAAAAAAAAAATTCCCCACGACAATATTTTTTCTTTTTATGGAAAATAAACAAGAATATTTGAAGGTCAAGTTAGCTTGGACACCCGGTATATAAATTTTATGAGACCAATTCGTCATTCCACGTTTTGGTGTATTAATATTTCGGTCATGTGGCTTTACGACCTTGCGAACTCAGAGATGACACGAAATATATTCCTCAAGGATGAACGGATCGAATCGATGAATGAAATATTCGTGCGACCGTAGTTTTATGATTTTCAAGCTTAATCGAGCTTTGCGCTCGCGGTTTCGCCGATCTTGCCGGTATTTTTCGAAAATCGTGCAATGTGTCAAGGACATACTTCGAGCATAACCGCTCGTCGAGTGGTTACATTGCTCCGCGCGGCGTAACGCGGATGTACCAGTTATCGACCGTACAATGCAACTTGCACAACGTCGTACCGAGTTCGATGAAAAATTTTGTTGTATTCGTTCGCGGTTATACAATCGGAAGGATTTGTGACGGCTGCACGATTTATGACCAGTTTTTTTTTTGGTTATTTGAATGATAATTTTACTTATTTCAAAATGAAAATTTGTTGTAGATAAATTAAAAATATATATATTAGGGTGGCTTGAAAAAACAAAACATTTTTCTGATTTCAAATGGAATACATTCACTGCAATCTACACTCATATCTACACTCATGGAATATTCATTGCAGTTTGTAGTTTTCCAATTTCAATGAACTTTGAAATTCGCGGAAAAACATTAAATCCGAATTTGCCACTCCGACTCAGGGCCTCAAATTTCGACAATCGGATGAGGAATTTCGATAATAAATTTCAAAAAATAAAACGATGGCGTTTTTTTAGAAAGTCGATTTCAACAATTTAGATGGGAAAAAAGTAATATACATAAAAGAAAAAAAATTTTATATTTTTTTTCTGAAAGATAACCTTATTTACGCATATTTTGACGTGCGGACGATTTAATTTGGATATTTCGTCTTGGAGATATTTGCAGTTAAAAAATTGGTTGACATTTTCAAAAATTCATTACTGAAAGAATAATGCCGGCAAAAATCCGAAAAAATTGTCGAATGTTGTCGTGATCGTGTACTTTCAGGGAAATAAATTTCATCTCAATCGAACACCGGTCGGGTCAGAAATGGCCGGTTTCACGTGGAATCCCTCATATACATTAAATTTCCGGGGTCCGATTTAATTTTACCCCAAAATAAATATTTCTTTATGGCATCTGAGTTTCTTTAATGGGGGGTTTTTTGATCATTCTAGTTTGAGGGATGAAATGAAAATTGCTAGTTTTCCTGAATTTTTTTTGTCATAAAAAAAGATTAATAATCGGCTCAATTTTTTTCAATTAAAATTATTTATGCTCTGTACAATACGTATTTCAATTTTTTTTCTCAATTGACAAAATGTTTATGACTGATCTAAAATCATGCTTTAGAAAAAATCTTGCCTGATTAAAAAGTCTTAAACGAAAAATGGATATTTTATTAGTATGAAAAACTCTAGAGGGATATAAAAATTAACAAATTAGTGTCTATCTCAAAATCAAGAGTCGAGTTTGACCTTTTTTCGACAGCTCTTCGTTCAAAAAAGTAGAGAATTTTCAAAATAAAAAAAACCTATGCGTCATTAAAAAAAACGACGTAAAAAAGTATGTAGCCAAAATGAAGACTTATGGTTTGAAAACTTTTTTTTCGAGACTGCCACCATATTCGAAAAAGACATTTTAAAAAAGAAAAACGCGCTTGACATTTAAAAATCCGAGACTCCGATGAGAAATATATAGGCTAATGATAAATCGTACGATTCAAAGTCAATACAATATCTCGTCGGCTTTTTCGAATTTTCCACTATCGGAAAAAATTATCCTCCGCTCAATTTTCCCCCAAAACGGTTCTCCATTTTTTCCCCGCTGAATCGTCGGATCTGCGATATTCTCACCGGCTCAGCTCGACCGTGTTGTCGCCATCGTTCATTGTACAGTCGACTCTCCGTATAAGGTACTACAAGGAACCGGAGGGGAATAAAATTCCGAAAATCACCATTCCCCCACTCAGCGGCCTGCTACGCCGGGGATGAATAACATTCTTGCGCTTCGTACAAGATACTGCGTAAATTTGATTTTTTTTTCAATTTTTAGGATCCATGACCCAGTGATCTTTCATTGCAATTTTTTTATTGCAAAATAGTTTAAAGTTAAACCGATAATGTAGGCTGCTTTGTATTCTATATCCTTTTCCTCCTATTTTTTTGTCACGTGACTAGAAGTCCGCAAACGAGGAGTTCTCGCACTATTGACAGAAAACTTCCCCGGCAAAAAACTACGTTTACGAGTCATTGAAAATTCTCTATGAAATTTAAACCAAAAAAAAAATCAAAATGTGGTCTTAAATAATCAATAATTTATGATAATAAATAAAAAAAATCGTTAATGCGCAAATAATACTCATTTTTTTCATTTACTTCCGTGGTATCTTATACGGAGCGCGCAACTTCAAAACATTCAGAAGCGAGGAGGCATTAGGAGTGGGGATAGTGGATTAACGAAAGGGAGCCCGTAGAATCTTATAGGAAGAGTCGACTGTAATTTTTATCGACCGAGTTGCACGTCTATTGCTAAACTCGGGAGTTCACTCGTGTCGCAATTATTATTTCAGTGCCTCGCGTGTCGTCGAAGTGTGGTTTTCATATTTGACAACCTCTCCGAAGTTGACGAGAATCAACCGCCGAATATTAGCGTAAATTTGTGCCTCGGGAAAAAAATCGTGCAAACAAAGCGCTGACGCTCTAAACGTTCGGTCAATTCGACTTTTCGAACGCTACACAGTCGCCCACGAGTCCACCAACTTCCACGGATGAAGCAAAACCGCAGCTCGTGACTTGTCCTCCGAGCCTGACGGCTACCCGGATCGTAATTGATTATGCAGTCGAATTACCGCGTATTAACATCGCACGAATGTTTGCCGATTTGTACGTTGAATTATCCAAACTCACTCTTGCGACTTCTGGTGAAGTACAATGTTCATATCCAGAGGTCGATGTTGAGTCTTTTTTCTTCGTCTTAATTATTGAGGAGGTGAATTTAAATAATTGTTTATCTCGAGCGAAACACTTATCGTTTTTAGCGCTGTCGGAATATGTTGTATTGAGGGGACTGAGTCACCTAAAAAGTCGAAGGAAAAAATTTTTTTTTTGTGACAAGATCAATCTACATTTTCATTATAATTTATCCTTATAAAGTATCTATACTTAGCTATCTTTTCAAATTTTTTCAGAACCATATCAAGCATTTGAACGCTGTGATATTTTTTTTCAAAGTTTGGGAGCTTGTTGCAAGATTCAGACCGAACAACTCAACCGATCGTGGACTTTGACGTCTCATTTTGTTCAGAAAACACATAATTCCGAAGTGAATGTGGGAATTTGGAATGCGAGGTACGATGAAGTTATGGTTACCTATTATTCAACTGTTTTTCCACAAACTTTGTTTTCTTTTTACGTTATAGGCTGCCAAAATGTTTAAAGTGCATCAAAAAAAAAATCCCACATTCACTTCGGAATTATGTGTTTTCTGAACAAAATGAGACGTCAAAGTCCACGATCGGTTGAGTTGTTCGGTCTGAATCTTACAACAAGCTCCCAAACTTTGGGAAAATATCACAGCGTTCGGATGCTTGATATGGTTCTGAAAAAATTTGAAAAGATAGCTAAGTATAGATACTTTATAAGGATAAATTAGAATGAAAATGTAGATTGATCTTGTCACAAAAAAAAAAATTTTTTTCCTTCGACTTTTTAGGTCACTAAGTCCCCTCAAATACGTTATAAGAGTTTTTAATGGTACTTTTTTTTCTCTGTATTTTTGGATCAATTCTCTAATCAATTTCGTGGATGTGGATGACCCAAAGACCGGAAAAATAAGATTTCGTACAAAAAAAAACTTTTTTGATTCTTCCACCTAGACTGAAAGTGCACTACATTTTTTTCCTTCACCTTTTAACCCTTCGGTCACGTTATATTGCTTTCGAATACGTTATCAGATTCTCCCCCCCCCCCTTCCCTCTAACTTCTAAACGATCGATGCAAACAATTCGAAAAGATTCCAGAACGTAGATTTTAATTCGTCCTTCCAATGAAAATTGTAACAAAAACTGTAGCTAAAATGATTCACAGAAAATAAAGCAACAACTCGGTTTCAGAAGCAAGCAGATTTGTCAAGGTTAAACAGCCATTACCGCCTTTCATGAAAAATATATCATAAAACCTTATCATATGCGTGATAAGGCTCAGCACGCTCTTGACCGATTTTTAATTCCCGTATGGACAATTTTCGGCATCTCCGTGTCCGAAAACGTCATTTACAGTCTAAATTACTGGTAATGGGCATTCGTTCGATGAAAAAGTACTTGAAATACTCCTATTACTAAATTATCATGGATTATATAATCCTATATAAATATAAAAATATATATTATATTATATATATATATTATATTATCATAAAAATATATATTATATTTTATATAAATATAAAAATGGATTATATAATTGCTAATCAATATTTTTTTAAATCGTAGAACAATAATCCTTCTCAATTATTCATTATCATCATTGCAGAAATGATAATGCAATCCCTTCAATCAACACACGCTAATCAATCATAATCATTCGATTAAAAAAGTATTTCAAATAAATTTTCATCGAATTAATTTTCTTTTACATCCATTGAATTTTATTTTTCAATGTAAAATAAATCAATTCAATGTAAAAATTTAAAATAACGTAATCATTAGATTTTGCCTCCAAACCACACGTATTTCTTCACAACCGGACATTCCCTTTAGAAAGTTCATCGGAAATCGGTCGGATCTCGTGATAACTTCGGCATGGACGATACGACAGTGTCGCGGATCAAAGTCATGGTCTTGCGCCCAATCGTTGGATACCGTCGTCATCCGAGAACCCTCGAGAGCGAAGAAAGTGACTGCGGTTCGCGAACGACCTCGCGATATCCAATTACCCGGCAGCGAAATTGCTCCGCACTCGTTGTAATATTATCACAAATACTCGCCTATGAATACTCGCTTATAAATCCGCGTATCGGTGTATCGATGAGTTTGATCTCCCGCATCGTATCAACGATCTCTCCGTGTCTATCACGCGCGACACACGCGTTTTATAATCACGAAGTCCGAACACGCGCGGTGTAACGCAAACTATATCGGCTATTTTCACTTCAATTTCTCCGTGGCCTGACAAGTTTCACTTTTTCATGAGGAAAAAAAAATATTTTACCGGACTTTTTACTGCGCAATTGTCGTCGGAAGGGCGCAAATTGTCGTGACGGGACTTTTGGACGATTGTTTGTTTTGAAATGGTCGTAAGGGTTCTCGAAAAGCGTAACGGACGTGATGGAAGAATTTCTTAAATGGCCAGAATGCTTGGAAAATATTTAACAACCGTTTTGAAAACCCAAAGGATTCGCGAAATGGTCTAAAAGTGTGCCTAGAAGGCCTAAAAGTATTTTTGAATGATCTTAATAGAATTGTTTAGAATGTTCCTAGGAACTGCCCTTCTAAAAAAATTATTAGACCGTCCTGAAATCGTATGGTCTTGCTAAAAAAATTTATAAAATGTACGAAACATTTCAAAAAGCGCACAAATCTTCCCTAAACAATTGAATAAAATGGCCAAACATTTTTTTAGATAGTCTATAACGATCCTTCTAAAATAATTAATAAAATCGTAAAAAATTTTCGCATAATACGTAAAAAAAACTTTTTTGTGACATTTAAAAAAATAATATAAAAATATTTTTGTCCGACCCCGTTGAAAACGCGACGTTTCGCTCATGTGCTACCGTCGGAAAGTGGCCGTATCCAGTGCACTCCGCCAGCGGGCGGAAAAGTTTTTTTCCGCCCGCTACTGCCGGGCGGAAAAGATCCGAGTGTAATAATTGTAATTTAAATTTACGTCAGTGGTGTCAAAAATCCTTCTATTTTATTTCAGAAGAGAATACGAAATAAATTTGCCGAGAAAATAAAAAATTTCATGTTTGCTTTACTTCTTGTTCATACAAAATCAAAAGTTGCATTTGGTCCGGTCAAGGAGGCTTCACCACCCTGAAACTTCTTGTTTTCGACAAGGGTAGGACGAAAAGTACGGTGTGCACCACGGGCGGAAGGCGATTTCCCCTCGGGCGGAAACTTCACGCTCGGCGAAATCGCCTACTTTCCGCCCTTGATGCACAATGTACTATTACGGGACTTTAGACCGCGAAATTGTCGTCAAAAAGCGTAACGGCCCTTTTGGACGATTATTTTGTTTCGAAATGGTCGAAAGGGTTCTCAAAAATCGTAACGGCCGCGATGGAAAAATGTATAAAATGGTCAAAATACTTGCAAAATATCTAACAGTCTTTCAAAAAACCCAAAGAATTCACAAAATGGTCTAAAAGTATGCCTAGAAAGCTTAAAAGTATTTCTACGTGATTTGATAGAATGGTTAAGAATGTTTTTAGAAAGCCCTTTCATAACAGCCCTTCTAAAAAAATTATTAGACGTTCTTAAAATCGTATAGCTAGCTAAAAAAATTTATAAAATAGACGAAAAATTTCAAAAAGCGCACAAGTCTTCGTAAAAAATTGAATAAAATGGCCAAACATTTTTTTAGAAAGCTCATAACGGTCATTCTAAAATAATTAGTAAAATCGTAAAAAATTTTCACAAAAGATATCAAAAACTTTCTGGAGACATTTGATAAAATAATATAAAAATATTTCCACCATGCGTTACTGCTTTTCGGACGAAAAAATGATTAAAAGTTCGCAAATATTCTTAAAATGTCTTTTTAAAATGTCTTCTTAAAATGTCTTTTTAAAATGTCTTTTTAAAATGTCTTTTCACAAGAGATGTCTTTTTAAAAATGTTATACCAGATGACAACCGGGCTGGGTTCGAAGCTTTGTGTAATATATCGTGATATCGAGTGTGTACAGTTACTAACTAACCTAGGAGTCCAGTACTGCAATAATTAACGCTAAATGGCTCATCACAAGCTCTTTGACGTCGGGCGTCAGCGAACCCGTCACGTTTGTTCAGGTGTCGATGAGGCTTACTTTCGCCACTCGGTTCGAAACTCGATTATCCATCGGTGAGATTTGGTACGCGCTCGGAATCGTTCTAACGAAGAGCTTTTGTTCGTCCCTCAAACGTGTGAGAGTTTGTTATACTCGCTTTTTATTTATACGGCGCGAAATTATTTTTTTTAACGGAAAAATTATTTTAAATTACAAGATAAATGAGAAATGAAACAAAATTAACCATAAATTATTAATAAATAAATTTTATATTCTCAAATTTTCATCAAATTAGTTTGTCAAAAAAATCGATCTTAAAAACAAGAACATATATAAAAATGAAATAAAAAATAAATATAATAATAAAATAGATATAGATAATAAATAAAATACGTGAAATAATGAATTTGAAAAAATAAATGAATAATTATAAAATAAATATGTAAATAATTTGAAAATAATAATTATAATGATTGGCAAAAAATGTCTTGATTATAAATCATTCTAAATAATTGTTTTTCGAATTTTACGAATTAGTTTGTCAGAAAAATCGATCTTAAAAATAAGAACGTATGTAAAAATGAAATAAAAAATAAATATAATAATAAAATAGATATAGATAATAAATAAAATACGTGAAATAATAAATTTGAAAAAATAAATGAATAATTATAAAATAAATATGTAAATAATTTGAAAATAATAATTATAATGATTGGAAAAAAATGCTTTGATTATAAATCATTCTAAATAATTGTTTTCCTCTGAAATTCATTTCACAGAAATACATGAATAATTGGAAATTAATTACGATAATTATCGGCATTAAATGCCTTGTTTAAAAATCATTTTGAAAAATTTAATTGTCAATATGAATTGATATGATATTGGCCGCATGAGTTTGACGAATAGTCGCTAATCGCTTTGGCACTCGCTATCACGTGCATAATTTTTTATTTTGCAGACGCTACCAACAGAACGAAGCGCGTTGAACGAACGAAACGCGAAAAGCTCAAACGTAAGTGAGCGCCACATGTGTTTGCTATCGGGATAAAAAATTAATCGAGTTATTTGGATTAACCCTTAAATAATCTTCGAATTATCTCATCATCGCTGATATTAACAAGACTATCCTAACCTAACCTAACATAATAATCGCCTGAATCAACAACACGCATGAAAAAAAAAAACTATCTAGATCGTTTCAATATTTCTGATGGGTTTTTTTTTTGTATATTTTTATAAAAACGTTCGAACCATTTATGAAATTTTGAAAAAATTAAAATTTTGCGTATTTGATATTGCTTTTCCGATCTTAATAGTATTTTCGATGATGCTGGATTGCTTTTGTTAACCACGATTCAAATAAGCCAACATTTTGAAATTTATATTGATATAGAGACTTCACTTGGAATATTAAAGAGTACTCGTTTAATGGGAATTAAAAAACCTATATTAATAATTTTTTTCAAATTTTTCTTCATTACCAATCGTACTTAAACCCACAAAAAAATAAACGTCGTGAAATTATAATTTGCACTTGAAACGATTGTTTTTTTTTCCTTCGTTTTTTTTTTTTTTTGGATTTTCCGTTCGGTTGTGGTCATGGTTTTCACCCTGATAAGGATAGTTTTGCACTCGGCCGGATTAATTTTAAACCCAGAATATGAATTAAAAAATTGATATCAGTATCCAATTACTTTTTTTTTAAACGACGTAAAATTACCAATTAAATTTGAAAATAATTAGGAGGCCCATGGTTAGTAGTGTCCATGGATTGTTGTGCCCATGGTTAGCGGTGCATATGGTTAGTAATCCCTGCAGCTATTTATGCTTATTTTTTATGACTCTTTACGAGCCGCACGAGTAATTTTCCGATTTGCGAGCAAAATTTTTAAATGATATTTTTTTTTTTTTTCAAAAAACTAAAAAACTACTGGACAAAATTGGACCAAAATCTAATCAGATATAAGTCATAGCGAAACACATCGATTGCATCATCGATCAGTCCGATAACGTTATTATTTTTAGACAAACGTTGACGAAAATTTAGCCGAATTATTTTTTTTTTTAAATAAAAAACGACTTTACCAAATTGGACCAAAATTTAATCAGCTCTAAGTTACAACAGAACACATCTATTGCATCATTGATCATTCTGATCGCGTTGTTAGTTTTCGAGAAATCGTTATCGAAAAATTTGATCACATACGTACGTACACACTAGGGTGGTTCTTAATTAGGTGATGTCAGAATTTCCGCGGTTTCCGCCTTCCAAAGTAATCAACATAAATAGAAAAATGATTGGTCGTAATTGGCAATTTGTCCGATAAGTCTAACCCAGAGCGATTTGCAATCGAATTTTATATGAGCAATATATTTTATATGTACGCATTTGGAATTTTGTTGGGAACATTTTTTATTACTTCAAAACTATACATCATAAAAATATGATCTCCTACAATTTTGTAGAAAATTTAATGCTCTACAAAAAAGGTATCTTGTAAAATTTTCGTGAATCTAATATTTATTACGTAATTCGCGAAAAAAATAGCTTTTTTGCTTGAGCGAGCTATGAAAAGCCATTTTCACGTAATAAATATTAGATTCACGAAAATTTTACAAGAGACCTTTTTTGTAGAGCATTAAATTTCCTACAAAATTGTAGAAGATCATATTTTTATCATGTATAGTTTCGAAGTAATAAAAAATGTTCCCAACAAAATTCCAAATGCATGCATTTTCCCATATAAACACAAACATTTTGCTCAAAATATACTAAAATAATCCCAATGACCTTAAAACGTGAAGATCGGCCAAAAAAATCGATTTTTCATTTTCGAGCTCATTACAATAACTTCCTTATAAAATCGTAAAGTCAACAAAAAAAATTAGCAAAACAATTTTTGCGATAAAAAAAAAATGTCCTCTCCAATCGTTATCTCCTTTGCTCATTATCTCCAATTTACCTTTCAATTCAAGTCCTTCCGTGTCCTTCGACAACGAGCAAAACCACACTTCGCAATAATCACAATATTTTCTTTCAACTTTTCCGTGCGACACTCATCGATCCATCAAACTTTTCCCAACACAATACCGCGAAAAAAAAAACGGAAAAAAAACAATTTAAAACAAACTTTAAACACGCAATAAAACTCGTTCGAGCTCACGTCGTAAAATAATCGTATTTACGATGGCGGTGGTGGCAAGACCGCGTTATATCTGATAGAGTTCTGAAAGCCTTCGTGTAGTCGGACCAAAGTTTAGCCCCCGGTCGCAATTGGGTGCGTGCAAGTTGCCGGGTCGCACGAAAACGCAACAAACGGGGTCCGTGGCAACCCCGAACATCACGTGTGAACCGAAAGGTGCACTTACGCACGTGCGACATACGAGACACAAGGCGTTACGAGCGGCACAAACGCATTGAACGACCGAACAACCGCATGGTTCTGTGTCACCTGGCTTCCGGGACTCCCCACCGGTCTCGTCGCCGTCGTCGTGGGGACCGGTGAGACCCAATATGATTCATTCGTACCTCCGGTCGTAACCGGAAACGGATTTTTCACCCCTCATTAAAAAATCGATTGAAGAAATTAAAACGTTGTTGTTTAGGTTGATGAACTTTTTTTTTGTTGACCTAATTACGTTATTAAAAAAGAACTTAACTAACGACTCTTTTGGAAGAAGGATTTGTTGATCGACGTTTAAATTTAATTGCGATTTCTAATGATGAGTAATGGATATCCGAATTAATTAGAAATAAGCTTGATGTGTCATTAAATTTTAATTTGACGAGACTGCATTTGTACTTGATGAGATGGTGCGGTGAGACCCAATATTATTCATTCCTACCTCCGGTCGTAATCGGAAACGGATTTTTACCCCTCATTAAAAAATCGATTGAAGAAATTAAAACGTTGTTGTTTAGGTTGATGAACTTTTCTTTTGTTGACCTAATTACGTAATTGAAAAATAATTTAATTAACGACTCTTTTGAAGAAAGGCTTTGTTGATCGACGTTTAAATTAAATTGCGATACCTAATGATGAGTAATGGATATCCGAATTAATTAGAAATGAGGTTGATGTGTCATTGAATTTAAATTTGATGAGATTTTTTTCTAAATTAATGAGATGATTCGGTGAGATCAAATATGATCCATTCGTACCTCCGGTCGCAACCGGAAACGGATTTTTCACCCCTCATTAAAAAATCGATTGAAGAAATTAAAACGTTATTGTTCAGGTTGATGAACTTTTTTTGTTGTTGACCTAATGACGTTATTAAAAAAGAACTCAACTAACGACTCTTTTGAGAAAAAAAAGAGTTAGAGAGAGAGGGGTTTTGTTGATCGACGTTTAAATTAAATTGCGATACCTAATGATGAGTAATGGATATCCGAATTAATTAGAAATGAGGTTGATGTGTCATTGAATTTAAATTTGATGAGATTTAATTTGCGACTTAATGAGATGGTCCGGTGAGATCAAATATGATTCATTCGTACCTCCGGTCACAACCGGAAACGGATTTTTCAACCCTCATTAAAAAATCGATTGAAGAAATTAAAACGTTGTTGTTTAGGTTGATGAACTTTTCTTTTGTTGACCTAATTACGCAATTAAAAAAGAACTTAACCAACGACTCTTTTGAGAAAAAAAAAGAGTTAGAGAGAGAGGGGTTTTGTTGATCGACGTTTAAATTAAATTGCGATACCTAATGATGAGTAATGGATATCCGAATTAATTAGAAATGAGGTTGATGTGTCATTGAATTTAAATTAGATGAGATTTAATTTGCGACTTAATGAGATGGTTCGGTGAGATCAAATATGATTCATTCGTACCTCCGGTCGCAACCGGAAACGGATTTTTCACCCCTCATTAAAAAATAGATTGAAGAAATCAAAACGTTATTGTTTAGGTTGATCAACTTTTTTTTTGTTGACCTAATTACGTTATTAAAAAAGAACTCAACTAACGACTCTTTTGAGAAAAAAAAAGAGTTAGAGAGAGAGGGGTTTTGTTGATCGACGTTTAAATTAAATTGCGATACCTAATGATGAGTAATGGATATCCGAATTAATTAGAAATGAGATTGATGTGTCATTGAATTTAAATTTGGTGAGATTTAATTTGCGACTTAATGAGATGGTTCGGTGAGACCCAATATGATTCATTCGTACCTCCGGTCACAACCGGAAACGGATTTTTCACCCCTCATTAAAAAATAGATTGAAAAAATTAAAACGTTATTGTTTAGATTGATGAACTTTTCTTTCGTTGACCTAATTACGTTATTAAAAAAGAACTCAACTAACGACTCTTTTGAGAAAAAAAAAGAGTTAGAGAGAGAGGGGTTTTGTTGATCGACGTTTAAATTAAATTGCGATACCTAATGATGAGTAATGGATATCCGAATTAATTAGAAATGAGGTTGATGTGTCATTGAATTTAAATTTGATGAGATTTAATTTGCGACTTAATGAGATGGTTCGGTGAGATCAAATATGATTCATTCGTACCTCCGGTCGCAACCGGAAACGGATTTTTCACCCCTCATTAAAAAATAGATTGAAGAAATCAAAACGTTATTGTTTAGGTTGATCAACTTTTTTTTTGTTGACCTAATTACGTTATTAAAAAAGAACTCAACTAACGACTCTTTTGAGAAAAAAAAAGAGTTAGAGAGAGAGGGGTTTTGTTGATCGACGTTTAAATTAAATTGCGATACCTAATGATGAGTAATGGATATCCGAATTAATTAGAAATGAGATTGATGTGTCATTGAATTTAAATTTGGTGAGATTTAATTTGCGACTTAATGAGATGGTTCGGTGAGACCCAATATGATTCATTCGTACCTCCGGTCACAACCGGAAACGGATTTTTCACCCCTCATTAAAAAATAGATCGAAGAAATCAAAACGTTATTGTTTAGGTTGATCAACTTTTTTTTTGTTGACCTAATTACGTTATTAAAAAAGAACTCAACTAACGACTCTTTTGAGAAAAAAAAGAGTTAGAGAGAGAGGGGTTTTGTTGATCGACGTTTAAATTAAATTGCGATACCTAATGATGAGTAATGGATATCCGAATTAATTAGAAATGAGGTTGATGTGTCATTGAATTTAAATTTGATGAGATTTAATTTGCGACTTAATGAGATGGTTCGGTGAGATCAAATATGATTCATTCGTAGCCCCGATCGTAACCGGAAACGGATTTTCACCCCTCATTAAAAAATAGATTTTGAAATAAAAATGTTATTGTTTATTTGGATGAATTTTTATTTCGTTGAGTCAATTGCATAATTTAACAAAGCATTGACTGAGGACTCTTAGTAGAGATGGCTTTGTTGATAATCTTTTTGATTGAATTGACATATCTAATGATAAGTAATGGATATCCGAATTAATTAGAAATAAGCTTGATGTGTCATTAAATTTTAATTTGATGAGATTTCATTGAACTTTCATGAACTTAATGAGATGGTCCGGTGAGACCTAATATTATTTATTCGTAGCTCCGGTCGCAACCGGAAACGGATTTTCACCCCTCATAAAAATATACATTTTTAAATAAAAATATAATTGTTTATTTTGATAAACTTTTTTTTCGTTGACCTAATTTCGTAATTAAAAAAGAACTCAACTAACGACTTCTTTTGGAAGAAGGCTTCGGTGATCGACGTTAAAATTAAATTACGATATCTAATGATAAGTAATGATATGCGAATTAATTAGAAATAATCTAAATGTGTAATTAAATTTGAATTTAATGATTCATGATACCGGAAATGGATTTTTATTTCCCTTGAAAAGATACATAGTCAAATTAAAAAAATATTGTTTCTTTTGATAGTAAAGTTATCTCATTTTATGAACTTTTCTTTTGTTGAGCTAATTAGTAAATAATGTAGGAAGTCATAACCAAGGACTATTAAAAAAGAGATCTTCACTGATCGATTCTTCAATTAAATTTCAATATCTACCTAATTGATAACCAAAGACTTTTAAAACGCACTCTTTATTTATTGCCTTTCTCATTGAATTTCAATATCTAAGTTATTGATATCTCAATAAATTTCAAATGATATAAATATTTCATTCGATTCAAATTCAAGAGGACTCGACGGTCCGGTCAGACCTTGTATGACTCATTTGTGATGCGAAAATAAAAACACCGTCATTAATCATTTTTCCACGCCTTCGCAAGATTATAACAAAATTATTTCCTTACCCACTGCGTCAAGCAATCCCGCAATTTCTTTTTAAATTATACAACCATGCCCGCAATGCGTAATTGGCAAAGCCAACGACTGGATTTGTTCCAATTTTTCATCTAAATATCCAAAAAATTTGTTGATAAGATTTTTTTTTCTATTTTTTCAGGAGCAAATCATATTAGATTAAGTTTTAATTAAAAAATTATATTTCTGTGTTTTTTTATGATTTAAATTAGAAAGCCTTTATCTTGATTTCGTTAAAATGTATCAATAACGTTGATTACAATCAACATATAATAATAATGATAGTATCTGTAGATTTAGAACTTTAGAATACTTGATATAATTTCATTTGAAAATTTCATGTTATTAAAATAAGTTGTAAGATAATATAATCTGATATTTGTTGTATTTTTTCGAAACATATGCTTATTTCTGAAGGACTCATTGTCTGAAGGTTGTTATCTTATTTTTTTTATCAATAAAGGGGTAAATAAAATAGGAAGAAGGATGTGTAATTATTAAGAATTGACTAATCCCAATAAATAATCATTAAATAGAAATTGAGATATTATTAATGAATAATCAAAATATAATTCGATTCAAAGGATAAAATTTCAATCTTTGACACGAATTAGACCTCAAAATAGATATAATTATTAAAATTAGAATCGATATAATTAAAGCAATTACTTCCCACGATTCATTCTGAATTGATCGAACAATTTTATAAGCATATCAAAAATATCATTCAGGCTGGATGCGATTAGGTGTAGTCATATAATTCCCTAAAATACATTTTTCAGGGTCTCTTAATTAAAATATACGAATTTATTAATAAAGTATTTTTAAAAATAAATAACAAAATAATAAATCCACAAATATCTCATATCGAAAAATAAATTAAAAATGGAATTTTATTGAAGTTTCACTCTCTAATAATACCTAAAAAATTATTAGACCTAGTTTAATTTCATCATCATTAATTCATTCATTATTATTCACGTCGACTTATATGGAAACTCCCTTTTAACGTTTCCATTCCCATATTTATCCGTATAACGTTGTATCATTTATTCATCCTATAATCCACCGAATGAAAAATTCAAGCCTCGACCTACATTCCCGTGTCCCGAAAAACTTCGGGAAAAATCGATGTCGACGGTTCGTTCAAAAGAAATTCCTACGGAAAATTAATATCCCCGCAACGTTGGTTGCATTTGGCAACGTCGTTTCGTACGGAAATTGCGTCGTAAAAAGAAAAAAAATGAATTTTTTATGGATGATACGCCACCGCCGGCCTCGTACGCGATATAAACTTCCGGTTTTCGCTCAACGAAGTCTTGGTGTATAAACGCCGGCGTGGTATTTCCGGTATGTTCCGAACGTTGCCGAGATCGGTATCTGGTGCGGTATTGTTGCGGTTCCGAAGCATCAATGATAATCGATTGACCGTAACGAATGATTAATTAAGGGATCGCACCGGTGTGACGGTCGAAAAATCGGACGTTCTACGTTATTTTGATTTCTCACGAAATTGGATGAAAAATCGGTTCGGTTTTTTAAGGGGGGATCCGGCTTTCAGAAGAAACAAAAATAGGTTTTTCTCGCGAATTTTTTTGGAAGGGAAAAAAACTACTTAGCCAAGCGAACTTTGGGGTTAATTAAATTTATTTTTATTTGTAATTAAAAAATATAATATGATTAATAAATTAATCATTGTAGGGTATTAATTTATATAATAAATAAATGTTTTTATCATTCAAAAAATAGTTTAATTCAAAATATTAATTTTGGAGATTATAAAATATATTTTTTTGAGCTATAAAAATTATTTAATTTTAATTTACAAGATTAATGTTTTTTTTTAAAATGTATAGGTAGCTAATGATTAATTTTAATTATTATTTAAATACTTATTCATTTATTATGACATGTTTCATATTTTCTTATTGTTTTAAACATTTATTATTAACAATTATTGGTTTAGAATTTATTATAATTTCTGTATTTTATAATATATTTTAATCATTAATAATTTGAAATAATGATTTTATAATTGTAATTTTATTTTTAACAATAGGAGTATGTGAAGGGGCTTTAGCTTTATCATTGATCGTATTATTAGTTCGTTTTTATGGCAATGATTATATTATATTTCCTTATGTATTGTAAGTGTAAAAATTATTTTTTTCAAGTCGATACAATAATAAACTGCAGAGTAATGAGCCCTTGTAGTTTCCAATTCGCGTGACAGATGCAGCTCGTAATTATTGTCTAAAACAAAAAAAAACCAGAGAATTTCCAAATTATCATATATTTTTCTTCTGGGTGAACTATCAACAATTGAAATTGAAATAATCATAAAATCATCGAATTTTTCCCAGCTCATAAAAACAAATAGTTAAAAAAAAAACTTTAACGTGCTGTAAAAAATATTTAAAAATAGTTCACCCGGAAGAAAAATATATGATAATTCGAAATCTCTTTGGTTTTTTTGACAATTGGAAACTACAGTGGCACGGAAAAGAAACGGCTCATTACTCTGCAGTTTATTATTGTATCTACTTGAAAAAAATAATTTTTAAACTTCAAGTACATAAGAAAATATACCCCAAAGTTTGCTTGGCTAAGTTGTTTTTACCCTTCCAAAAAAATTCGCGAAAATTTAGCTATTTTTGGGTCTTCCAAAGCAAGATCCCCCCTTAAGGGTCCGTAGTCAACTGGGAACTCTCATAGTTACGGTCTGTCCGTCTGGTTGTCCGTCTGTAGGTCCGGGCCTCCCCATTTTTTCAATTGTATACCGATTAAGATAAAAACTTTGTACACGGACGAAAATTGATGACCCAAAAATCAAAATTATGAAATTTTTGGAAAAATAGTTTTTTTTACTGCTCTCTCATAGACTCGAAAGTGTCATTAATATATTTCTTTACTTATTCCAACGACCAGAGTATTTTAATAGGTCTTTCAAAATGCAACAAAAAATGTTTAAAGATCTTTTTTATTTTAACTATTCAGTCACGAAATATTTGCTTTCAAAATCGTTATCTCCCCCTCTAATTTTGAATCTATCGATGCGAAAAATCCGAGGGAATTCCAAAATGTAGCTTTGAATGAGTACTTTGAATAAAAACTATAACAAACACTTGATTAAAAATAGTAGATGAATAAATGAGAAATAACTCTTCTTCGGAACGAAGCAAATTTGGCAAGTTTAAAAATAGCTCTTGATAAGTATTATAAGAAGGTGAAGAAAATGTAAGGGAAAAAGGGCTAAAGAACCCTAAAATGTGCGTTCTCGACACGCTTTTCGCCTTTCTTTCCCTTTTACATTTAATGTACTCGTAATTCGTCTTTGCAAACGACGGATCAGATTTTTTTTCGAGTTTTTTTTATTGTTTGTATGATCGATTGTTCAACATGGATTATTGTATGTACGATGGATTATTCAGCAAAGATGGCGCCTCGAAAAAAAATGTGTTGACGTTGTCAGAGAAATAACTCGTCGCAAAATTGCCGGAGTAAAACAGAACGGCTGAGATTATGAATAACTTATAGTGTCGCCATTGCGCTGCGAAAGCTTTTTCTTAATTAACAAAATGGCACTCGGTTGAAACAAAAAACTCCAATTTCTCATTTTTCTCAGAGGTTCCTTTTTTTTTTTGAATAAATAATTCGCAAAATAGAAGAAAAATATAACGAAAAAAAGAAATAACGAAGAATGGAAAACGCAACGGAGAAAAATATAACAAAGACTAACGAGAATTAAATTCCAGTCGTTCAGCAATAAAAATACGTACAATTTAATGAAAAATCGAGTAATCGTTCAACGGCAGAAAAAATCGTTGTCGAATTTAATTCATATTTAAACGTCGACAAATAATGAATTCATTAGTTTGCACGTAAACTCGCTCGTTACATTGTTTCTCTTTCGTCAGAGTGGCTGACTCGCTCTTATACAAATACGTGATACGCTGGGCTGCGCTGCTGTAGGTATTTTTTGCCGAAACGTAAAGTACTTCGCCCTCGCGTATAAACGTGGGAGGGTGGTAGCGATTATGTTCGCCAACTTTTCCCGTCGACACCAAACTCAGCCGTTAATAATCCTCCGCGTTATTTATTTATTCAACTCACATAGCTCACATTGTCATTGATATTAAAATACGTTTTTTCCAAAAAAATGCATCATTTTGGTATTTTTAAATTTAATGTTCGTCAAATTATTTAAGAGAAAAATTTCAAAAATAATAATAATTATTATTATTATATTATCATTATCATAATAATGATAAGAATGATTATTATTTATAATTATATTATCATTATCATAATAATAATAAGAATAATAGTAATAATAATTATTATTATAATTATAATAATTATAATAATAATATTAATTATCGTATTATTATTATTATTATTATTATTATTATATTAATTATCGTATTATTATTATAATTATAATTATAATAATTATAATAATAATATTGATTATCGTATTATTATTATTATTATTATTATTATTATTATTACTATTTTGATAATAAAATGATAATAATAATTATTATAATTATTTTTATTCTTATTATTATTTTAATAATAAAAATAACAATAATAATAATAATATTATATTATTATTATTACGTTTATAATGATATTAATAATGTTATATTATTATTATTATTAGTAGTATTACTTTATAATAATAATAATAATAATAATAATAATAATAGTTGACAAACGCCACGATTGTACGTATGAAACGATAATAATGACGCACTATTGAACGAAATTTTATTTAATCGTTCATGCACTTCCCCCTCCGCAAACATTGTTTTCCATCCTCCGATTTATCGATAATAGCTTTTGTTTATGTATTTCCGCGCTTCGCTAAATTTTATTATCTTTGCAATCGATTCGATTAATTCGGGACGACGAAACATAATAACTAATTATGATAATTTAATTCTTAATCAGTCCATGTTTCAACGGTCTCATCGATGATCGCAATAGTTATATCATTCTTCTCGTGAAATACTTTCTATCCAACGAGTCAAAGAAACAAAAAATAATTAGCTTCGTCGAAACTTTCCATCATAAAAAGAACGACTTTTTTATTCATTATAAGCAATAATAAAACATTTTATTCCAGTGAAAATATATATTTTTTCGTTTCATTTAATTCATTTATTCATTTATTTTTTGCATCACTATCACACCTTTGTGACAAAAACCCAATTAACCTCCAAATTGAGTTCCTCATTCAGTCAAAACAGTTACAAATGAATAATTAATCGCCATGTACCTTACACATAAATGAATAATCGCCGGAAAATGTGAGTACTAACCCATTGCAATCAGAACAATCCTCGTCGTCAATATCCACGAACTCCATAGTCACTTGGCAGTAAACAATTTCAACGGAAAACATCTTACGCGTACCATAAGCTCGACAGAAGTTCTTTTTTTTTTCAAGCCGCCCCGATTTTATTTATTATTATTGTATATATTATTATATCTATATACACTAGGGTGGTCCTTAAAAAAAAAGTCTCGCTCCCCACCTTCCAAATGATTCTAGACCATAAAAAAGGAATTTTCATATTTTTTTCCGATTTTCAAATTTACCCTCTGCTTTGCCTGAATTCATTTGAAAGTTTTTAAAATCATTTATGTCATATTTCGTATTTTCACGAAAAAGGTCGGGAAAAAAAATCTGAAAAAAATATATATTGTAAAAAACTATAAGGCAAAAACACCAAGAAAAGTGAGTATCTGTCCGGCGAACATAACCTAAAAATAAAAATAAAAATCGACATTGATTTTTTTTTTAGGTGTCACGCAGCCGGTAAAAGAATCTAGAAACAATATATATCGTAAAAAATGATGTTTGAAAGGGCGGAAAAAAATGTGGTGATTGTACGAAAATTTGAAGTTCACGAAAAAAATTTTTGGAAATGATAAAAAAAATTTTTTTAAGGTTATGTCAAAATTTTACGTTCGCTTATTTCTCCAGTAAAGAACCTTAGTGACGTCTATGACATATTCAATTTTTATTCAAATCGGTTGATCCGTGCAATAGTTATTAATTTTTAAATAAATTTCCTAAAATAAGTACCGTGAAATACCCGATATGTTTCATTTTGATTCCTTACTGGTAAGAGAAGATGAAAGCCACTGACAAACGGGAACCTTTAACTTTGAGTTCCAAATTGCATTGATATCGGAAATATCACAATTTTTTTTCAATTTTCAAATTGAAGATCCAATTAAGAAAATGCTGTAAAACTTTTCAACAGGTCAACCGGTTTAGATGAACATTTCATATGTCATATAGACATCACTGAGAGTTTTAGGGTTCCGTAGAAATCTGGGAACCCTTATGGTTTCGCCAAGTCCGTCCGTCTGTCTGTCTGTATGTCACAGTCCTCCCAGCCTTTCAGTTATGTACCGATTGAGATTGAATTTGGTACACAGATGAAGATCGTCGACCTAAAAACAAAAAAAAATATTTTCGGGAGAAAAATTTTTTTTACAATTCTCACGCACTTTAAAACGTGTACTCGAAATTTTGTTTGCTTGCGCCATTGAGTGTGGTGTCCTTAGATAGGTCTCCTCAAATTCAACAAATAACGTTTTGAGACTTTTTCATTTTAACCCTTCGCTTACGAGATACTAGCTTTCAAAGTCGTTATCAGAGTGTCCTCCCCTCTAACTTTCAAACTGTCGATGCAAAAAATCTGAAAAAATTTCAGAATGTACCTTTTACGCTACGGAACCCTATCATCTGCATGCCCAACACGCTACTTGACTAGTTTTTTAGTCAAAAAAAGTTGGAAAAATCGGTGATCCTGAAATTTTGACTTGACCTTGAAAAAAATGTTTCCTTTCTTGCAAAAACTTTTTCCGCTAACTTCAAATTTGTGTACAATCGCGAAAGTTTTTTCGTTACCTTCTGACATCATTTTTTATGACAGATATTTGTTTTAGATTTTTTTACCGGTTGCGTGACACCTAAAAAGAATTCAATGTCGATTTTTCTTTAGCTTATGTTTGCCGAACAGCTGCCAACATTTTTTGTTGTTTTAGTGGTATAGTTTTTTATAATATACATTTTTTTCAGATTTTTTGCCGCCATCGTTTTCGTATTAAGCTTGGAAATATGATATAAATTATTTTAAAAACTTTCAAATGAATTCAGGCAAAGCAGAGGGTGAATTTAAAAATCGCAAAAAAATATGAAAATTCATTTTTCATGGTTTAGAATCATTTGGAAGGTGGGGAGTGAGACTTTTTTTTTAAGGCCAAATAAGGACCACCCTAATATACACATACATACATATAAAGATTTCACTTGGCGTTGGCTCAAAGAATTTTATAGATCATGGCCGCGATGACAGTTCGAGTTATCGACTGAATTAAAAATATTCGAATTAATATCGAAAACAAACATTATTTCAACTTTAATCATTTATCAAAACAAAAATTAAGAATTATTATTATTATTATTATTATTATTATTATTATTATTATTATTATTATTATTATTATTATTATTATTATTATTATTATTATTATTATTATTATTATTATTATTATTATTATTATTATTATTATTATTTTTATTTTTATTATTATGATCACTATTATGATTATTATTATTATTAATATTTCATTATTATTATCTATTAGTATTATTATTATTTCTCCGTCCTATGTTCCTATTATTGTTATTTCAATAATGTAAATGTAATGTAAACTAATTAAATTTTTCCATTATTATTATTATTATTCTCGTATCACTCGTCGTTTCTGGACGGAGTTCGATTCACTACTATGGACAGTCCGGAGTGTACACTGGCTCACCGAACTCGGGTGGAATGACAGAATACGTTACACCTGCATGACCTGTTAAACATTATGTACAAACCATTGTTTCCCGCATCACCGGTGACTACACCGGACGCGAGGACTGCACGGTCTTCTCATTTCGTTTCAACGCGCGTCTGACGCGCTTGTTATTTTTTTTTTCTTTATTCGTCCCCTTAAAATCAGATCTTTCTTTGTGGCGATTTGAGATCGGACACCATGATGCGGGTGGAGTACGCGAAGGATGATTCAAGAAGAGCGCAGATTTCCTCTTGAATGAAGCAGAAAAAAATTAGGCGAAAGAGTTTAAGGAATAGAGAAAGAATAAAAGAAGAAAAGAAAGAATAAATTTCAATTTGTTTCAAGCTTAATGAATTGAATAAAGAACATAAACACAAATGAATTTCAATTTGTGTTGAAATCGTTTATCAGTTATCATCGTTTATCGTTTCGCCCTTATCGATGATATACAGCCGAGGTCTTGTAAAAAAAAAAAATGTACAAGTAGTTATACCCATTAACAGTAGATTCATGTTGTAATATCGAGCGCACCTAGCGCTACTCTGCGTGCGCGGCTAGTCGCCTACTCATTCTTTCTATGCGACTCGCGGGCCCGCGTAAGGCCCTAAACGGTTGCCCATCTCGTCATTATACGCCGCGCTAACGAGCCACACGAGCTCCAATTCCTCAGCCCAGTCGCTCGCTATCCTTCTAACGTGCCACACCTGCGGTTCAGATAGTCCGCACAAGTGATAAGAATGTATAACTTCAAATCACCGTCGTTTCGTCGATAAATATCCCCCACGGAGGCATAGCGGTACGTATTTCATGAATGTAATATAATCACGCGATCGTTAAGTCGTGAACGTAACAATAAATGTATGCGCAAATCATATAGGGCGACTGGGCCAGGCCTTGGGCCATGCGTCTTCACGTCGGCCGCACCTCATTGCGGAGCGCGCAATCGAATAGAGGCGGAGGGGAGCGAGTCGCCATGCTACTCAGCCGTCATCTCGTGACTTCGGTCAAACGGGACATATTGGGTCCACGAGAAGCCGGGTTCCATTGACTTCGGGAGCCTACGGATATTGTTCCCAGCTCATTCGCACCGCGTCATCCTCATCGCTGCCGCCATATCATCGTCAGCGGAGAAGACCAGCTAAGTCTGTAATTATAACCTGTGTATTTCTATGTTATGTCGATTCGTAAATATACTTGAGGGCTGCGGCCGCTCCTGCGTCGCGCCGGCTCGCCACCATGCGGTCGCGCGCGATCGCTTCTCGTAAACAGGGATGGGCACATTTCAAATACAAATGTATTTAAAATGTAGGTTTAAATACAAAATACATCGTATTTGAGTATTTTGTCCCGAGTCGAAATACACGATACATTTTCACTTGTATTTTGACTACGGTCGAAATACAAAATACATTGTATTTCAGTATTTCTTCCAGCTTGAATTACAAAATACATTTTCACTTGTATTTGGACTTCGGTCGAAATACAAAATACATTGTATTTGAGTATTTTGTCCCGAGTCGGAATACAAAATACATTTTCACTTGTATTTGGACTCCAGTCGAAATACAAAATACAATGTATTTGAGTATTTTGTCCCGAGTCGAAATATAAAATACATTTTCACTTGTATTTTGATCACGGTCGAAATACAAAATACATTGTATTTGAGTATTTTGTCCCGAGTCGAAATACAAAATACATTTTCACTTGTATTTCGACTCCGGTCGAAGTACAAAATACATTGTATTTGAGTATTTGGTCCAGCTTGAAATACAAAATACATTTTGAATCATTTTCTATTCATTTTAAATTCTTTTTCATACGAAATACTTCCCTCAGTCAGGGGATTTCTCGAGAGGAAGAATGAGAGAGAAAGAATGCGCTAAATTAAATTAAATTAAATTAAATTAAATTAAATTAAATTAAATTAAATTAAATTAAATTAAATTAAATTAAATTAAATTAAATTAAATTAAATTAAATTAAATTAAATTAAATTAAATTAAATTAAATTAAATTAAATTAAATTAAATTAAATTAAATTAAATTAAATTAAATTAAATTAAATTAAATTAAATTAAATTAAATTAAATTAAATTAAATTAAATTAAATTAAATTAAATTAAATTAAATTAAATTAAATTAAATTAAATTAAATTAAATTAAATTAAATTAAATTAAATTAAATTAAATTAAATTAAATTAAATTAAATTAAATTAAATTAAATTAAATTAAATTAAATTAAATTAAATTAAATTAAATTAAATTAAATTAAATTAAATTAAATTAAATTAAATTAAATTAAATTAAATTAAATTAAATTAAATTAAATTAAATTAAATTAAATTAAATTAAATTAAATTAAATTAAATTAAATTAAATTAAATTAAATTAAATTAAATTAAATTAAATTAAATTAAATTAAATTAAATTAAATTAAATTAAATTAAATTAAATTAAATTAAATTAAATTAAATTAAATTAAATTAAATTAAATTAAATTAAATTAAATTAAATTAAATTAAATTAAATTAAATTAAATTAAATTAAATTAAATTAAATTAAATTAAATTAAATTAAATTAAATTAAATTAAATTAAATTAAATTAAATTAAATTAAATTAAATTAAATTAAATTAAATTAAATTAAATTAAATTAAATTAAATTAAATTAAATTAAATTAAATTAAATTAAATTAAATTAAATTAAATTAAATTAAATTAAATTAAATTAAATTAAATTAAATTAAATTAAATTAAATTAAATTAAATTAAATTAAATTAAATTAAATTAAATTAAATTAAATTAAATTAAATTAAATTAAATTAAATTAAATTAAATTAAATTAAATTAAATTAAATTAAATTAAATTAAATTAAATTAAATTAAATTAAATTAAATTAAATTAAATTAAATTAAATTAAATTAAATTAAATTAAATTAAATTAAATTAAATTAAATTAAATTAAATTAAATTAAATTAAATTAAATTAAATTAAATTAAATTAAATTAAATTAAATTAAATTAAATTAAATTAAATTAAATTAAATTAAATTAAATTAAATTAAATTAAATTAAATTAAATTAAATTAAATTAAATTAAATTAAATTAAATTAAATTAAATTAAATTAAATTAAATTAAATTAAATCGAATCGAATCGAATCGAATCGAATCGAATCGAATCGAATCGAATCGAATCGAATCGAATTGAATTGAATTGAATTGAATTGAATTGAATTGAATTGAATTGAATTGAATTGAATTGAATTGAATTGAATTGAATTGAATTGAATTGAATTGAATTGAATTGAATTGAATTGAATTGAATTGAATTGAATTGAATTGAATTGAATTGAATTGAATTGAATTGAATTGAATTGAATTGAATTGAATTGAATTGAATTGAATTGAATTGAATTGAATTGAATTGAATTGAATTGAATTGAATTGAATTGAATTGAATTGAATTGAATTGAATTGAATTGAATTGAATTGAATTGAATTGAATTGAATTGAAT
>OZ020170.1:3484771-3512271 GCA_963971145.1 Sussaba pulchella
CGACCGTGATCAAAATACAAGTGAAAATGTATCT
Source organism: Sussaba pulchella (assembly GCA_963971145.1). Lineage (NCBI taxonomy): Eukaryota > Metazoa > Arthropoda > Insecta > Hymenoptera > Ichneumonidae > Sussaba > Sussaba pulchella. The sequence goes on from OZ020170.1 coordinate 3,484,806, forward strand.
TGTATTTCGACTCGGGACAAAATACTCAAATACAATGTATTTTGTATTTCGACCGTGATTAAAATACAAGTGAAAATGTATCTTGTATTTCGACTCGGGACAAAATACTCAAATACAATGTATTTTGTATTTCGACCGGAGTCGAAATACAAGTGAAAATGTATTTCGTATTTCGACTCGGGACTAAATACTCAAATACAATGTATTTTGTATTTCAACTCGGGACGAAATACTGAAATACAATGTATTTAGTATTTCGACCGGAGTCAAAATACGAGTAAAAATGTATTTTGTATTTTGACTTCAGTTAAAATACTAACATTTTGTATTGTATTTCGAACAAAATATATTATGCCCATCCCTGCTCGTAAAATCCGATCGCGGTCGGTCGGAGCTGCGGCTCCGGGGTCGAATCCCACATATGTATATTGGAATAATTGATTCATTCGTTGTAATGAGAAAGTTCGTGTTTCTCACATAATTCGTGTAATATTTCGTGTAATATTTCGTGTAATATTTTGTGCAATATCTCGCGTAATTGACCTCGTATATCATCTATAAAAAATGCTCCTCGTGATACCTCGTGTAACGTGTATAATATTGGATGATAATCGCTATAAATCGTATGCATTGCCGTGTGATTTATGTGTCTCGTCGCTGATATTGAAACTTGTATTTGATTGTGGTAAAATTCGTAACCTCGCGAAATCTATTATGTCGAAGTCGTGTATATCGAATGTATGTATGTGTACGTGATTCAGGCCGCAACACTAGCCCTGCCAAAAACCTTCATTGTATCAAAACAAATTCCATGTTTACGTTCCTGGGTAAATAACAGCCCCGCCTAATACGACATAGGGTCGCATTCAATCCCATCGAAAATAAGACGGATCAAAGATAAAAATAATGAAATATAAATTCAATTTAAACATATATTCAATCCAATTCTTCACCCATCTTAAATAATAAATTGGAGGGGAAGAAAAATTTATTACAATGTGAATAAATAATTTTTTTCGTGCTTAGGAACAACTCGAAAAAATAATTACCGCATTAGTCTGAAAATCCCATGTTATTCAAATGGGAAACAAAATGAGATTACAGCCTCGTCTTCTCAGTGCTGGGATTTCGCACATATTTTTATTTATTTAGAAATTTAGAATTTCTAAATAATTAGAATTTCGAAATTCGTCAACGACCCCATTAACACGTTCCGTGCAAAGCCATTTTTTCCTGACTTGCCCTCCAAGTCACGCAATATCTTGACTAAAGATTAAAATATTATCAGACAAGATTTCATTATATCGTCAATTCATTAGCAGTTATGTTGTTTAGAGTAGTTATCACGTCGTTAACCACCGGTGGTACACTTGGCGCTGCGATCAGTTCGGTTGTACCGTCGCGCTGCAATCAGTTCAAAACTTTTCGATTCGTAAAAAACCTGCTGTATTTCCATTTGTTGAATAAAAAACTTGGGAAAAAAAATATTTAACAAAAAAAGGGCGTGGATGAATATACGGAAATAAAATTTTTTTGTTTTTCATTTGTTTCTGTTGGAAAACAAGTTTCTATTGTTTAACTTTCATTAGATTATTTCCGTGTCCGTATCCGTGGTATTTCCGGGTAGGCCTCAAAATTCATATTGCTCAGTTGTCCGAAAACGTATATATAGATATTGTGTTTCTATACTGCATTTTCTGTAATGCCTTGTTCTTTTCGTAAAAATATATTTTACAGAATTGAATTTGTCATGTACATATTTTTTGACGCATGAAATAAAATATGTCTGCGTGTACCACCGGTTGTTAAGGTAGTATACCACTCAGGTGACTATAGATAGATTTTTTTCTCCTTCAACGTATCTCAAGAGTAGATTTTTCCGCATTTTTTGACCGTAAAAAAAAGGCACTCTACCGCATAGTTTTTAAGATATTTGTTGTTAAAGTTGGGCAATTTGACACGAGTGGTATAGGGACACGCGTGCTATGGCGCAGTTTCAACGAAATTGCGAGTACATTTATCGTAAGATTGCATTGAAAAACCTACTACTAGAAACAGCATCCAATCTTGATCATTGTTGCAAAGTTAATTCGGTTAAATGTTTTTAAGATTTTTTTCTGGCGATACAAATAATGTAAATTTATTCAATCAATTCCCATATAATAATACAACATTTGAACAATATTTTCCTAAATTTTCATTCCAAAATATTGAAAATTAAGCGGGTGACGGTGAATCTCCGGAGGCGCCTCGAAAAAGTCCGTGTTCGCGATAACGCAAAATCCACTGGACCAATCGTTTCGAAATTTTGCACACTACTTCTTCACATAATTCACCAGGCCGAGAGCTATTTATTTATTATTGTCGAGAGCTTTTTTTTTTTTAATAATTATTAATTTTACAGCGAGAAATTAGCTGATTTTTATAGCGAAAATCGGTTTTTTTGCTTCCAAGTGCTACGAAAAAATAAAAAATTAAGAAAATAAAAAATCCCCTCGTGTTTACCTCGATAAACATCTCCTTCAACGAATGCATTTTGATTTTTTTTTATTCAGATGAAATAAAAATAAAAAAGAAATTCACCGTCACCCGATTAATTTTCAATATTTTCGAATGAAAATTTAGGAAAATATTGTTTAAATGTTGTATTATTATATGGAACTCGATTGAATACATTTACAGTATTTGCTCTATATTGCACTCTTTCGCTGAATCAAATATACCCCCCCCCCCCCCCTTAAGGACCACCCTAGTGGACCTGTAAAATTCCAGTTTCCGATGAACTTTTTTTTCTGTTGTAACGGACTATCTGCCGTTAGGTACTTGGACCAGCGTAAAGTGCGCTGCTGGATTTACCGGCTTACTGGGTATGTTATCCTGCGTACGTGGGTGGTTGGATGCTGTTGGGTGGGGAGCCATAAAACGGGAATAAATTTCGCGGTGCACCGGAGATACCGAGGGCGAGCGAATCGTTTGAAGGGTGGAGCTGTAAAGACAGCCCCAGCTGGGCTGGTGCCTGGATATGGGCTTAATATTGGGTATCGACTGGTACTGTGGACGTTGCGCGTATATAAGTATGTATATAACGTACAAGTGCATGTACGTACAAGTGCAAGTGTACGTACTCGCCGCACACGGTTTCGTATTTGTGGTTTTATGGGTTTCGATGGGTGAGATGTGATAAGACAATATCTTTGGGTGTCGTATATTTTATTATTTTTATGTTTATATGTTTTTTTTTATTATATATTCGAAATTTATTTAATACGATATCGTATTTTTACGAATTTTCTTTTATATTTTGTAGATTTTCATGGGTTGAATGTTATATATAAATATATTTACATTGATATTATTTATATTTTTTATTGATTTTCATGTATATACACTTGAAAAATAAAAATACTTATGACACTTAGTTAGAAATATTGATATAAGAATTAAACCGCGATCAAATTCGGGACTCGAAAAATATCTTTTGAAATTTTATGTGTCTATATTTTATATTTGATACATATTATTTTATATCAATAAGAAAGGCTTTCATGCGGAACACAAATATATTTTTTTTATTATTTTGAATAGTACATTTTAAAACAGTCCCAAAAATATGTAAAAAAAATCACTTGACCCAAAATTTATGAAAAATCGGGGAGTACAACAACTTATTTGATGTTACATAAAAATAATAACAAGAATCCCAGGTCTTCTAGATTTATAGAAAAAGATTATTAAAAATATAGAATGGAACTCTCTGCATGCAATTTCGAATTCGCACTTGACCGGTTTTTTTTCAAAATACATTTCGTATCTCTAATTAAAATCCATAAATAACATTTTCACCATCAAATAACGGGTAAGTTACACAAGCCTATCGAGCTCGGTATTTTTTTAATCTCATGTGAGTAGAAAATATGTACGTCTACTACATACATATATATGGGGAATTCCACGTCGAATCGGACGGTCAAAACCCTGACTAGCCGATTTAATTCATGATTTTTGTTGGCTTTGATTTGACCCTAGAATCATTCTCGATTTTTGTAGAATCCTTGGATCCCCCTTAAGCCCTTGAAACAATTAATAACTATACCCTACCTATATAAGTAAGAATAAAAGCGTGTTACGACATCATAAAAAATTGAGGTTATTTTTTTTTTGTCACTTCAGTTGCTAAAAAAATGAAGTTCGCTAAAATTTCAGAGTAAAATCTCCATTAAAACTTTCTTTTCCAACATAAGAAATACAAATGTTCCTAAATATTCTTTTTTTCGTCTCATTTATGATTTTTTTCTCTCTAATTGATCCAAAAAAAAAATTCATCCATCATCCTAATTTAAATCCTCCGATCCTTGCGCTGGATTGTGACAAGCAAAGCACTAAAAAAAATGTTTAGCAATCAACTTAATGTCCGAATCCTTTTTTCTTGGGGTCTTTTAGTCAATCGCGATCCCAATCAACAGGGGTCAGACCTATATCGAGCGTCCCGTTCGACGTGGAGTGCCCCATATACGCATATACACGCAACTAAACCCGGTTCACACGAATGCACGTTATTTCCAACCGAACGAATACGAGCCAGCGCGTTCCTTCGTACGCGCTATCGCACGCACGTACATGTATATGGGGCATTCCGTGACAAGTCGATCAAGTCCTAGCGGTCATTTTTTCGATCGTTTTCATAATTTTTTATTCGAAAGTACTCATCGAAAAAAACGAGACCAATTTTTTTCAAATGCAAAAAAAAATATATATTTTTTGAGATTTTTTTTTTTGAAATACAAAAAATAAAAAAAAGAATTTTCGTTTTTTTTCGCCTGAAAAAATGCACAGAATACTTATGAATTATAAGGAAATTTTCAAACGCTGGTGCAAGATGGAGTTTTCAAAACTACCGGAGAAAAAAAATAAAAATAAATAAATTGTATACGTGACAAATGCAGCACCAATATTTGTTCGCGAATTTTTTGATTTTTATTTTTTTTCTCCGTTAGTTTTCAAAGCTCCATCTTGCATTGGCGCTCGAAAATTTCCTTATAATTCATAAGAATTCTGTGCATTTTTTCAGGCAAAAAAAAAACGGACATTCTTTTTTTTTATTTTTTTTATTTAAAAAAAAAAATCTCAAAAAATATATTTTTTTTTAATTTGAAAAAAATTGGGCTCCTTTTTTTCGATGAGTACTTTCGAATAAAAAATTATGAAAACGATCTAAAAAATGGCCGACGGAACTTGATCAACTTGTCATGGAATGCCCCATGTGTATTAGGGTGGCTCGAAAAAAAAAATTCCGATTTTAAATTCTAAGCATTTACTACAAAGTATCTTGCATCCGTAGAATTCTGCCCAAAGATGAACCCGATCGGACTATTTTAAGGGGTCGCCTACGATTTTTTAAGTTCTACCATTTAATTAACACGGGAAAAACATAAGAAGTATGGGAAGTTTCCATTCAAAAAATCATAACTCCGCGAATTTTCCAGCTACGTCGATTCCGCAAATTTCATTTGAAAGCTCTTCAAAAACCGCTTAAAATGACATGCGAACCTTTGAAATCCAATTGCAACTTCCGTCGATAATTTTGTTTAACCGTAAAAAATTATAAATATATATAAAATGGGAAAACTTAAAAAAAAAACCATTTGAAATCGGAAAAAAAAAATTTTTTCGCGCCACCCTAATGCGTATGTATCGTGTGCACGTGTACGACGATGAGTCCGAGCATCGCCGTTCCATTTGCCAATGGCACACACGTTCAACACGGATGTCCGGTGTTCCGCTACTCCGGTCGGTTTTCCCGCTCTTCTCCCCCCCCCCCCTCTCCCCTCGTCGTCCACCCGTTCCTCCTAGCTCTGTCCACAAAGTCTCTTTGCAGGTCGAACGCCATAACCGATTTCTGGCCCAGGAAAAACCGTCTGGCTAACTCATTCCCGTTTCGCATGGATTCGTGCGAATTTCAAATTCGGCTTGTTAATAATTTCTCTGCGATTTGCATTTCTCCGCGACGCGAAATTCCGATTGTATTTATAGGGAAATTCATTGTGAGCATTGATGAGAGATAACGCGAGCTCGTAGGTGTTATTGATTTTTGTTAATGAGGGGAAAATGGTCGGTAATGCGCGTCCACGTATTTGGGGATGAATTTTGAATCATTTGTATGATTTTTTTTTAATGTATCGCACGATGTGGAAGACGGCAATTAAGTGGTGAATTTCGTATGTAGATTGTTGGAGTTTAATTGAAAGATTTTTATGTTTGACATTTTTTTTTATAAAACGAGAGAAATGTGGTTATGGAATGATTTTGGAATGATTTGGAACTGTCACGGATTGGTCAGATTGTATTTCGTTCGGGAAATATTTGTCTCATCGAAAATTCGTTTCGTTGAATTGAACGTTGAGATAATCATTGAATAATTATATAATGAAATCATTCGTATGATCATTGATCCGATGACCGTGAAATAAAATAATTCATATGATTATTCATCGAATTATCCTATGATAAAATAACTCATATAATTATTCATCGAATAATCACAAGATAAATACCAATGAGTAATTCTACCCAGAATTTATTTCGTTAACGATGTACACATTTTCATTTGCATCGTTTTTCCGTAATTATTTTCATCTTCATCAAACTAAATGAATTTGTTCTTAAAAATAATTAAGTCCTCATTGAATAACCGTTTATTCTCTCATTTTCGTATTTTTTCTCTGTCTTTCGCTGAATTTAATGCGAAAGCAAATGTTTATCGTTCGGACGACATTTTATAAATAACAGCAATCAAATATTAATCCATAGAATCTAATTATTTAACTTATTTTCCAAATAGAATTAAATTATTTAGCATCTTCTCGTAAACAAGCTTTCTCGAAAGAAAAAGAACTATTCATGAATTTTTTTTACCCGTAAATAACTCCAATCCCTCTTTTTTATCAATATCAATTAATTCAACAATGTTCAAAGTATATTTGAAAATTTTTTTCAACCCGTTCGCGCCGTTCAATCCAAAATGGCGGGCAGTCAAAGTGCCCGCAGGGTCAAATAGACCCTGCGTGTGGTGTTTGATCGGAAAAAATACGTGCATGGTGCGAAGATTAATTAAAACCCATAGACAAGATTGAGAAACATGCGAATAATAAAGTGTTTAAAGTGTTTTTCCCAGCGTTGTTGACATTTTTCTCGCGTTTTTTCCCGAGCGACGGAAAAAAATAAAAAGAAAAACTTCATTCGAGCTTTCGCAGCTCTCGCGATTAACCCTCTCGCGAATATCCCTTACGCGCCCTTAACGACGACAGCCTATGTACGCGTTGTGCGACCGAACAAAGCCGTATCGGCTCTTTGTTCGGGATTAGCGGGAGCTTCCACGGAGCTTTGCATATTCATACGCGGAGAAACATCTGCGCTTGATTAATCGCCGGTTTTGTTCGTCGAATGCACATCGATCTTGTACAGAGGCGGAAGCTTTTGTGCGCTTGGAACGCTTCCAAGTTCAAATTTCATCGTCCCCAACTTCGACCTTCAAGGACGTTTCATTGCCGTTTTTTTTTTTTTTTTGTTCCCTCGTGGCGGAAGCTTTGCGATGGTTGGAAAAATTGATATCGAGGTTTTCCAATAGAACGAGGCCAATAAATTGGATTGAATTGGTCGGAAAATTAATTTTTGTCCGACCCCCGTTGAAAACGCGCCGTTTCGCGCGTGTGCTATCGGCGGAAAGTAGCCGTTTCCAGCCGCACTCCGCCAGCGGGCGGTAAAGTTCTTTTCCGCCCGCTGCTGCCGGGCGGAAAAGATCCGAGTGTATAATTGTAATTTAAATTTACGTCAACGGTGTCAAAAATCCTGCCATTTTATTTCGGAAGAGAATACTAAATAAATTTTCCGAGAAAATAAAAAATTCCATGTTTGCTTTCCTTCTTGTTCATGCAAAATCAAAAGTTGCATTTGGTCTAGTGAAGGGGGCTTAACTCCCCTAAAACCCCTTGTTTTAAACAAGGGTAGGACAAAAAGTATGGAATTCACCACGGGCGGAAGGCGATTTTCCCTCGGGTGGCAACTTCACACTCGGCGGAATCGACTATTTTCCGCCCTTGATACACGATGTACTATTTCGAAAGATCTGCATCCCGAAACCGAAAACATTGAGGGTTCAAGACTTTGACAGGCACCAATCGGCTGTCTGGTTATTATAAATCGCCCTTGCGCCGAGAAGAAGTAAAACTATTGACCAAATCTAGTTAACTGCCTCCGAATTGCTGTCAGACAGCCTCAATTCGAGCGGATCGAAACCCTCCCATTTTCGGAATCGGTCGACAATTTTTTTTTTCTAATTTGTGGTGACCCAAAAGCATTCCTTAATTTTTTTCTAAATTTCTTTAGCACCTCTTTTTCCCGGCAATTTTTTTTCATAATTAAAAATGAGAGAAATTAGGCATTCAGATATTTTTGAAATTCATGAATTTTGCTTCCTCATAAAGGAAACTTTGTTTGGTCAAAAAATGATCTTTCGTCTTAAAACATCCAGAAATGACGTTTGGGCAAAATGTCTGGATGTATGTGCGTGTGTGTGTGTGTGTACCGGCCTCCCAAATTTCGAACGTCCATAACTCAATAACGGTTTCATCTACATCGCTCAAACTTTGCACACATATGCAGCCTTATAATGTCCGTGTCATCTGTAATTCTCGCTATAATTGGCGAAGCCGCTCGGATTTGACAGCGTTTTGAAATTTCCAAAAAAAATGTCTGTGTCCACTCTAGCGTCCGCAATTTTTGAGTTATCGGTCTAAATAGTTCTTCACGAAGACAATGATGCTCAAGGATGTTTGGTATTGAATTTGGGCCGAATCCATCGGGGAGTTCAGATTTTATAGGATTTTGAATTGTTTGAAGAATTTACGTTTCGTTCCGACTCGCGTCAGCTTCGAACGATCGGAGCCGAACTCGGTACATATCGGGAACACCGTTCAACCGTGCTGTGTATCAAATTTGGTAAAGATCGGTCGAGAGGATCGAATTTTATAGGACTTTGAATTTTGTAGGAGTTTGAATTTTCCTAAACTAGCTGCAAGTTGAAACTTGCAATTTTCTTCCTCCGCACTTGAGCCAATGGACGAAATCCTTTATGAGGAAGCCAGGATTAATAAAGAACAAGGTACTCACAGGAATCCTCATATAGGACTCCGTCCATTGGCTCAAGTGCGGAGGAAGCAAATTCGAAGTTTCAATTTGTAGCTAGTTTTTTCTTGTATTCTGTGTTCCAAAAAATAAAGCTCGTGTGTAGCTTTAGAATCGAATCTTTATGACTAATATCCATACATATGTTATATATATAATATCATGGACAAATAAAAAAATCGATATTCGACCCAACAAAATCGAGATATCGATTTTTTCTTAAGAATGATTTGTTTCTATACTTTTTTCCCAATACGCAAATATTGTTGCCTTCCAAGTTTTTTTTAATTTTCAAAGTTTCGAATATTAAAACTAACAAAAAACAGCAATGAAAATCCCATTCTGAAGTTATACAGTTAAAACATGGAGTATTCGGAACTTTGCCCCGGGTATATGGGCGTTAGACTGCGTCAACGAAACCTTTTTTTTTTTCTCTATCATCTTATGGTCTTCAGCGTTGGTTCTCGATTTCAAATAATTCTCGCAGCAAGCAAATTCGCAAATACATCTTTTTCCCCCACAAAAAAGAATCCTTTGTCGTTTAAATAACCCGTGGAAAAATTTTTTGCACAATTTATTGCGTGAATCAATTAAAGTTCTTGTAAAATAAATTTTCCTAATATCATTTCGTCTTCAAACGAATTTCACAGCCAAACTCTTCGTCCTACAAAAAATATTTGTCCACAAATTTCATAGATAATTGAATTCTCCACAACAAAGATCTTCAGCAAAACTATCCAAAATCCAATAGTTCACAATTTACAACTCTTTTTCAAAAATAATTCAGTAAAGATTTGAAAAATAATTCTTCAAAATTAAAAACAAAAAAAACGAAGAAATATAATTCCGACCTCGGAGCTTACGATAAATCATAAACAAAAGTCCTAGCTCCCTTAGATATCTAAAAAACTAATCACCAAAAATATATTAAACAACCCAAATAATTTAAAACACTCTATATCGCCTAAATAACCCAAAAATCAGCGATAAAACCTTCGAGCACGAGTCGAACTCGCACGTGACCAATTTTTCCAATTTTCTTCTCACCGTAAAAACAATTTTCAATTAAAAAATGTGAAATCTGTAATCATCGAACGCACGCTCGTTTCCAATTACATACGCGAGACTTTCATCAATCGTGGAGAGAAAAAGAGAAAAAGAAGAAAAAAAATAAACGAAGATGATGTTCACGTGCGGGAATTCGAAGGCTTGCAAAGTTAACTCTCGCGGGTATGTGGAGTATCTACTGTAATAAGGATTGTGCATAACTCTTCACGTGAGTTGAGCAACTGGATCAGCGTCCACGTACTAATAAGCGTTGCTTGACCGTTGCAACAGTTTGCCAATTAGCGATCTCGTTCGGTTATATCGTCCGAAGACGAAGAAGATCGTTGAGACCCGGCGAAATGTATGTAACAAGTGCGAAGATCCACGAGCGTTGGACTCATCAACGATGAGTAATGAAAATATGTGGATAAAATAATTGTTGATTAGGAAACAGTTCGTTTTTTAATAATTGATTGGAATAATTGTTGATGAAATAATAATACCTGGCTTTTGAATAATTAACAGAATTGAAATTAAATGATTGCTGATTAAAAAACAGTTCTTTTTATAGTAATTGATTGAAATGATCATTGATAAAAATAATAATTCGCGTTGTATGAGTAAGAAAATCGAAATAAAACGATTGTTAAAAAAGAAGGAGTTCGTTGTGTAATTATCGATGAAAAATAATTATTTGCTTTAACTAATGAAAATATGTGGATAAAATAATCGTTGATTGAGAAAAAGTTCGTATTATAATAATTTATTGGAATGATTATTGATAAAAAATAGTACCTGGCTTTTAAATAACTAACAGAATTGCAATGAATTGATTGCTGATTAAAAAACAGTTCTTTTTATAATAATTGATTGAAATAATCATTGATAAAAATAATAATTTGCTTTTGTATAAGTAGAAAAATTGAAATAAAACGATTGTTAAAAAAGAAGAAGTTCGTTTTGTAATTATCGATTCAAATAATTATCGATAAAAAATAATAATTCGCTTTAACTAATAAAAAGATGTAGGTAAAATAATCGTTGATTAAGAAACAGTTCGTTTTATAATAATTAATTGGAATAATTATTGATAAAAAATAATACCTGGCCTCTGAATAACTATCAAAATTAAAATAAAATGATCGCTGATTAAAAAACAGTTCTTTTTATAATAATTGATTGAAATAATCATTGATAATAATAATAAATCGCTTTTGTATAAGTAACAAAATTGAAATAAAACGATTGTTAAAAAAGAAGAAGTTCGTTGTGTAATTATCGATTCAAATAATTATCGATAAAAAATAATAATTTGCTTGAACTAATAAAAAAATGTAGATAAAATAATCGTTGATGAAGAAAAACTTCGTATTATAATAATTTATTGGAATAATTATTGATAAAAAATAGTACCTGGCTTTTAAATAACTAACAGAATTACAATAAAACGATCGCTGATTAAGAAACAGTTATTTTTATAATCATTAATAATAATAATAATTCGCTTTTGTATGAGTGACGAAATTAATATAAAATGATCGTTAAAAAAAGAGCTCGTTTTGTAAATCATCGATTAAAATAATTATCGATAAAAAAAAAAGTTGCATAATCGTATGCAACAAGTGCGACGATGCTTTCGACTCATCAACGATGATTAATAAAAAATATAGATAAAATAATCGTAGATTAAGAAATAGTTCGTTTTTTAATTATTGATAAAAAATAATAAGCTTTTCGGTAATTGAAAAATTTAAAATAAAATAATCGTTGATTAAGGAACTAATCATTGATAAAAAATAAAAATTCGCTTTTGGACAATTTGATAAAATTGAGATAAAATGATCGTTAAGTAAAAAAAGTTCGTTTGGTAATTATCGATTAGAATAATTATTAATACAACATAATAATTTGCTTTTTCATAACTAACAGAATTAAAATGTAATAATCGTTGACTAAGAAACAATTTCTTTTGTAATCATTGATCGATATTATTATTGATGAAAAAATTATTCACCTCTGGAATGCCGAAAATAATTCCTGTAATTTTTCCCAAGGTTTTTACAAATATCGAAAAAATTACTCCCTTAAAAAGAAATTCGCAAATTAATTCGCCCAATTTTACAAAAATAAATGCGATTTTAAAATCTCGTTTTTTGTAAATAAAAATGTCCGGAATCCCTCATTCCAGTCAACACTAAAATACCAAACATCGACAAACAAAAAAACGCCACCAAAATATCACAACCGAGATAACACAAAACAAGGATGGAAAAACAATTTTCAAAAATTCCAAATCCCAAAAAAAAAGCGAATAAATTAAAATCATAATTAAAAAAATTGATTCAAACATCGAAACATCTTCAAAATATAAAAAAACAAAAATCCAACAAAACTGCAATATCTTTCCCGTATAAAAATTCGTTCGGAAAATCTGCCAAATTTTCTTCATTTCCGTCGAGACGAGAAAGCAAAAATCTCCGCAAATCGTCGGTACGTTCTGTGATGCGAAACCCTTCGCGTTTACACGGAGCCATCTACTTTCATAAACTTGAATACGAGCTTTTGAAACTGCACTCGTCGCTTGCATCCGCGTGGCTGCATTGCGCCGTGGAAACTCGTGAATTTGCACGTTTGTTTTGCGAAATCCAAGTGGGGTAGTTAGGACGAGGTTGAGTTTCTCGTCGAGCTTGCACATACGTTGGCTTTCGTCGAGGCTTTTCGTTGCAAACTCGCCTAGGTGCATTCTAAGCCCTCTCTCTCTCTTTCTCTTTCTCTTTCTCTATCTCTTTCTCTCTCTCTCTTTCTCTCTCTCTTAAATTTATCATAGCACTATTATAATTAGCATTATTTTATAAGATTTTTGTTATGTTCTTATATAATAGTATTATACCATCGTTATTTCTTACATATTTTACTGATATTATCATTTCTAGTGTCAGCTTATATACATGAGTATTTTTTATCATTCTTTGTCATTTTATATCGACTAAGTATTTTTTGTTATTCTGTGTCATTTTATATGGACTAAGTATTTTTTGGTATTCTTTGTGATTTCATATAGATTAAGTATTTTTTGTTATTCTTTATCACCTCAATGTTGCCCAAAAGTATTTACTAGGGCATAAATAAAAACAATTAATCAATCAATCAATCTCTCTCTCTCTCTCTCTCTCTCTCTCTCTCTCTCTCTCTCTCTCTTTCTCTCTCTCTCTCTTTTCTATTTTATTCTCTCTATTAATCTATTTTTTAGTTTTTCACGTGTGATGAATTCTATTTGAATTTGAATTTTTATTATTATTTTAATTTTATTTTATCTTTATTTACGTTTTCCGATACCTTATTTTTGTTATATATATATATTTTTTCTTTTTTTCTCCGTATTCAACGACATGTGCGATATTTCGTTTTGTGAGAGCATTTATCTGTTATTTTATAGTATTTATGTTAACCGCGATTTTATTTAGTTTCTAATCTATTTTTTGGTTTTTCATGTAAGATGAATTTTTTCTTGAATTTGAGCTTTTATTTTTATCTTATTTTAATTTTATTTTTATTTTATTTTTATTTGATTTTTATTTACGTTTTCGGATTTTTATTTTTGTTATATACATATATATATATATATTTTTTTCTCTGTATTCAACGACATGTATCTCTAATTGCCTAAAAGTTTAACTGAGGCATAATAAACAAATCAATCAATATTTCTCTTTCTCTTTCTCTGCATCTGCTAGCGCAAGAACAACGTCACGAGTAATCAGTTTCATCCAAGCTCGTCTCGATAGTTTCTCAATAGTTTCTCGATTGTTATTCGATAGTTATTCAATTTTGATTACCTATTATTTGCTATTTTTTTTTTTGTTATATTTTTTATTTTTATTTTTATTTTTATTTTACAAATTATTATTGTTATCTTCTTCTGAACCTAAGTTTGTATATGAGGTAGTCCATAGTAAATCGACAAGGTTTTTCCCTGACCAGCTTGATTGATTCAGCTGGATATTTTATATATTTTTGTACCAACTAAATAGAGTATTCACGATTTTTTTCAAGTTTTTTTATCGAATGGTTCAAAAGTTATGATTATTTTTCGAAATGATATCTTTTTTTTTCAAACGCTCGTAACTTACGAAATAATGGCATAAGTGAAATTTTTCTATCTTTCTGAATGTTCGGTTTTTGTCCAAATTTTTTAATAAAAAATACTCCAAAATTTTACGTATGGTTTTTGACTTCTATTTTTGCATTTTTGAGTTTTACAAATTTTTTTCGAACTGTATGTCATATTTGATGTTTTTGAAAAATTTATATGTTAAAGTACACGTAATTTAACGTATTGTCTGTAAGTTTCATGATGATATTCGGGCTCGTTCTTTTTTGATTAAATTTTGAATGTTTCAAAACCAAATTTTATTGGTTTATAGGAGTCCAATTTTTAAAAATTTTGTAAACACTTTTCTTCAATGTATGATTTTGAAGTATGGTTCATTCGAATGTACCGAAAATTGGTCGAGTCACTACTTTTTAAAAGTATATCAAAGTAGATATATTGTTTTGTTGTTTTCAAATTTAGAAAAAGTTTTCTAGAAAAATTATTGTTTTGTTGTTTTCAAATGAAAAAAAAGTTTTCTAAAAAAATTATTGTTTTTTTTTTTTCAAATTTGATCCCCTATATCTTTCAAACAATGACTATCCCGTGCTTCAAATTCTATGACCATCAAATTTGAAAAAAAAAAAAAAAAACAAAAATTTTCCTACAAATCTCCATTTAGTTGATACAAAAACATATAAAATAATGAGTTAAATCTAAAGGGGTCAGGGAAAAACCTTGTCGATTTGGTATGGACTACTTCATATACTTCAATATTGTTATTTTTAATTTTATCATAAGTTGCGTTTGTATACAATTTAATATTGTTATTCTGAACTTTATCATTTGCAAATTATCAATATTAAATTTCAAATGATGTAAAGTATATTGCTTTGAAGTATTACAATGGCATAATAAAAAACCAATCTCTCTCTCTCTCTCTTTCTCTCTCTCTCTCTCTCTCTCTCTCTCTCTCTCTCTCTCTCTCTCTCTCTTTCGAGAGAGAGACTTGTATTAGCCGCAATGGTAACTGTACCGTACCCCGAGAGATCCGCGAATCGCATGAGTTACGAACAATTGGAGACCGAAATGAGAATTCACGTACGTAACCGATGTTCCTCGGTTGCTCGTTTGTCTGTGGTTAATCCGAATGGGGAAATGGGTTTTCCTACGAAACCGAACGACGAGCCGTCATACACTATACGGTATACGCTCGTGCAATCAATCGGTACATTACTTTTTCTTTTTTTTTTTTTTCGAGGGTTTCGCAATTAGCCCTTATCGTCTGTGTGTCGTCTGTATGTCTGTATGTTTTCCTATATTTTTTGCTTACCGAATTTTGCTTTTCGGTAATTAAAATGTTAAATAAAATGATCCTCGATTAAGGAACTAACCATTGATAAAAAATAAAAATTCGCTTCCGGACAATTTGACAAAATTAAGATAAAATGATCTTTGGATAAGAAAAATTTGTTTCGTAATTTTATGCGAATTTAGTACAAAGTTGCGCTATTTTTGAAAGATGTTTCGTATTGAATTTGGGCAAAATCGATCATGACGTTCGGATTTAATGCGATTTTCAATTGTTTTGATTTGGCACGGAATCCCCCATATATTTATTCTGGACTAGATAGATTTACGAGCGTATTTTATATGAAAACAAGGGTGGAAAGTCGAACCGTTCACATTGCTTCTTTCTAATTTTACAAATTTGCCGAAGGTTTCGCTATGGGGAAATCAAAATTGATCGACACATAGTTTCTTATAGAGGAAGCTTTAGCAAATGTATAAAATTATAAGGAAGCAATGTGCAAGGTTCGACTTTTTGCACTCTTTTATTCTCGTACCTGTTTGGATGAATTTTAATATATTGAGGTTGATTGAAGACTTTGAAACAAGAATCTTTGAAGATTTTTGGGAAAATAATTTTTTTGCTACCTCTTCCGATACAGAAAAGTGTACTCAACATTTTTTATTCACTTATCTTCTTCGGTGAAGAGCCTTTAAGAAGGGCTTCTAAAAAAACAAAATAAAAACACTTCTAAAAAAACAAAATAAAAAAAACTTCTAAAAAAACAAAATAAAAACACTTCTAAAAAAACAAAATAAAAAAACTTCTAAATAAAGCATCTAAAAAAACAACTAAAAAATGACACGGAATATTCACTTTCAAAGTCGTTATCAGAGATTGCAAACCTTCCTCTATAATTTTTAAACTATCGGTGCAAAACGTATGAAAAAAGGTCAGAATGTTATTTTTAATTAGTAATTTCAATAAAAATTGCAACGAACGTTGCAACAAAAACAGTTTATAGAAAAATTGGAAAATAACTCTTTTGCGGAAGCAAGTAAATTTGTCAATTCCAAATAACTCTTGGTTTGTATTGTAAAAAATTAAAGAGAATGTTAGTGAGAATCACGTGCATGGCCAAAAAGCTCTCACCCAGTTTTATTTTTATTTTTTTACCGCCCCTGCAAAGTTGAAAAGTCTTTAACTCAAAAAACAATTTGAGCTGAAGCGCTCAAATTTCGCACACATGTAAAGTTTCATGATCTCTCTATCATCTCAAGTTTCCGTCATGATTGGTACAACAGCTGGACTTTGACAGTTTTTTCAAGTTTCCAAAAAATTACGGCCGTCATTACAGCTTCCAAAAATTTCGAAAATATAAATCCAAATAGTTCCTCACAGATGACAAACAATACCAAATTTTCGATTGATAGCAAAATGATTTTATTAGGTAGGTGATAAGTTTCTGCAGGTAATCGCATCGATTATTTAAAAAAAATTGATTTTTCGAATTTTTACAGCATTTAGAACTCTGAATACTGATTTTTCATTTTAAAAAATTGAATATGTCGCCATTTTAAAATAAGTACGTTAAATTTTAAAAGACGAAAAAATTCGACGTGATTACCCGCAGACAACTTACAACCTAATAAAATTATTTTGGTTCTTTGATCTCAGATAAATCCAGAGATGAGTTATGAGAGGCTGCGCGATAAAACTTTTTTTTTTAGACTTTGCGGAGATTCTCCGTCAATAGCTCATTTGTTCATAAAAGTTGATGAAAATTTCATAGAATATTCTTCAAATGTTACTCCATCGAGTAACTATCATAAAAAATAAATGTACATCAACTTAGTCGTCGAAAAAAAACATCGAAAATACGTTTTTTCGTATCGAATCAACCTTTCCCTCTTCCCCTATCAACTTCAACCCCGACCAATTAAATTAATTTCCAAAACACACTTCGGAACAAGGCTGCGAGTCGAAACTTGCAAATTGCTTCGTTCAGAATTTGAAACAGTGCACCGAGTTATCTCCACGCGGAAGCGAGAATTGATTAAAAACAATTCCTCATGCAGGAAGATTCGCGCTCTTCCTCAAATGCCGAGGAAACAAGTTTGGAAGTTTCAAATTTCCACGGCTTTTCATTTATCTTTCGCGCGATCTTTCGTACGGGAAATAAGCTCGCGTAATAATTCACGAGGAAAATTGGTTTGACGTTGACAACACGACGATGAATTTGACGTTACTCACCTTTGGCCCCGCTGACGTTGCCTCTCGTGCATCCACAGTGCATCGCCCAAATTTTGAGCGCTGCTCTGCACTCCACCCATTATTTCAATTTCTCGTTCTTATCCTTCGGGAAACCTTCGAAATAAACATTGTTCCATTATTCATTGGGGAATAATATTTAGGGGGACAGTTTCGAGGCGGAAACATACGAAATTGTTATCCGAACAATAGTTTTATTGGTGTTTATTGAATGAGCCATCTTTGATTTTGTTCGAAATAAACATTGTTCCATTATTCATTGGGGAATAATATTTAAGGGGTCAGTTTTGAGGCGGTAACATACGAAATTGTTATCCGAACAATAGTTTTATTGATTTTAATTGAATCAGCCATCTTTGATTCAGTTAATTGCAATTTTTGCGAATTAATTTTGAAGGGATCGTTGTTGGATACGATTCGCTTGTTAGCTTCACTCGCTCGAGGCAATTGGATATACAATTTATGTTTCTGCATTGACTTTTACCGAGCCAAAATAATTGCGAAAGAAAAAAAGACACATTTTTAGTTGCAATCGTGATTTTAATTTCTCTGTTTCCATTCATTTATTTAGTTGCAATTATTTTTTATGTCCTGCAGTATTTAATTCATGTTTTCCGTTGCAATTGAATTCGACAATACATCGTACTTCATTCATATTTTTAGTTGAAATTATTTTCTACAATAAAACAGGTTTCATTTATATTTTTAGTTGAAATTATGTTTTATATCATATTTTACTCTTAATTTTAGTAGCAATTATTTTCCATCGTATATCATATTTTATTTTGATTTCAAATGGTAATTATATATTACAGTATATCATATTTCGGTTATATTTTAAATTAGAATTATATTCTAGAATACATTCCATTTTTATTATGTTTTATTCTCAAAGAGTTTGCTTGGCCTTTGATAGTTCTATCGATTCCCGACAGATGGCTCAAACGCCAGACGTCTCCCGCAATCGTTTGGTCGCGGGAACGAGCATATAAAGAACGTCTTGGATGTCACAACATACATATTTGCGAACAAGAGTTGTTCCTACGTTAACTTTTTCCAGAAAGGATCTTAACCGTTCGGTTTTGATCCAATTAACGAATACAAAATTAATTCCACAGCAAACTTTGACACGAAAAAATTAAGAATACTTAATTTGGTTCGTTTTAGCATCGATATACCGGGTGGTCCCCGGTATAAAAAATGTTATATACAAAAGTTCCATGGTTCAAAAGGATGCACTGCGTAGTGCATCAATTTTTTTTTATAGGTCGAAGTGTTTCGAAGATTTGAAGGACAACTTTGTTTTTTTAAAACAGATAACTATAATTTTTATAGCTAAATATGGTAGAGAATCGAATTCTGAGTAAATAAGTATTGATCTTTATTAGCCCTGAACCTAATATAGCTAACGAGTAATTTAACTTTATTACTTGAAAATTTTCTTCACGTTATATCAAATTGGAGATTCAACCTTATCAACATTGTATTTATTTTTAAAGTTGATCGAATATTATTATATGAGTTTTTTTTTTATCGGAAGAATAAAATAATATCCAGAGTCACAAAGAAAATATGGCCGCGTGATAAATGCGTAAATGTTGGAAAAGAAAAAAAGTAAAGAGTCTACACTCACAATACATATGAAATTACTTACATTTGAATTAAATATGAAATGACAATAAATATGAAATGCGTAAGAAAGCGAGACAAAATCTAGAACACGTTCGAGACGATAGAAAATTTCTCTGCGATAAATAAAGAAGTATTAGAACGATTAGAAAAGTGGTTCGGAAATAGGAGAGGACAGGAAGTTCGATGGAAAATAGATAATCGCCTGAAAATACACTTAATCGTGGAAACGTTGTGATTATATAAGATTTTGTGAGAAATCGGTGATCTAGATAGGAGAATAAGAAAATAGGGAAGTTTTATAAAAGAGATTAAAAAAGAAAAATAGCAATTGTATGTTGAAATTTTAAATATAAACCTAGAACCTAGAACCAAGTGTGACAATATTTAAATTCGAGGGGACTTGTTTCAACCTTCTTAAAGGCTATACCTTGAAATTAATATTGCTTACTTAATTAATTCTTAAAAATTATTAATAATTAAGATACAGGATGTCAAAAGAAATTATAATTATAAAGTCTGTATGTTTTAGCATACAATCTCAATCTTAGCAAGCAATTTTTAGACCAAAATAAGTAGAAAATAAATTTATTCATAAATGTATGCCAACAAGTACAAACTTTATAATTATTTAAGTTGTAGATAATTTTTTCCCCCACATTCTGCATAAATGTTCTATAAAGTTGGAGTAAAATTGCAAATATCAGTTCATAATTCGACCAAGAAATTGTGACTTGTGTAAACACCCTTAAGGGGTATATTTCGAAATAATGATCTCATTTAATTAATTCTCAAATATTATTAACAATCGATAAACAGTACGTTCCAAAAAGTAGACAATTATAAAATCTGTGTTAATCAACGCACAGCTGCAATCAATTTTTAAACCAAAATACTTTATCAGTTTGACAAAAGCCACTGAGTAAAAAAAAAAAAAAAATTATCAATGTATGCTGAGAAAATAAATCTTTATAATCATTAAAATTGTAAACGCTTTTTTTTCTCAACATCCTTTGTTATTGTTTCACAGAGTAAAAGTAAAACTGCGGAATATCCGATTACAATTGAATCAAGTTCATCTCACTGTACCTAAAATTGTTCGTCTCCGAGGCTTAGCTAAATCCTCGTTCGTTCGAACACGAATTTAAAAAAAAAAAAAAACAAAAAACAAATCGCACGTTTACATCCTCCTCATCCCCGTGAGCGCACTAATTGTCACACTTCCGGTCTGTGGTTCGCAAGCCCGCGACGAAGCGAACACATATCACCCAAAGTTCTCGTAGTATCTTCAGGAAGACGATTAAACCCTCGAAGGGGGGATGAAATCTCGAGATCGTGACGAAAATAACGAATCTACAAAAACTTGCAGATTTCGCACGAAAAAAAAAAAACGAAAACAATCAGAATTCGCAGCACGATGATAATTCGAGCACGTACGGCAACGGTTTGCGGTTATTAATTGTTCACGATCTAGCGATGAACTGCGAGGTTGGGTCTCGAGAATTGCCAACGGCTCGAGAGAGTTTACGCAAAAGCGTAGGAAGTAGGGAGGCAATTATAATGCCTCTTTCAACGAGGCCTTCGTTGCCACTTCCATCGGGTTTGTGTGGTATGCCTTTCGTGCATTACGCGCCGTTGTAATGCTCGGTAACTCGCAAACTCGTGCCACCACCGGAGAGTTATAATTACGGGGCTCGTTTCGGCCCAAAATGCCGCGTCTCCGGCTCACACCTCGTATAATCCCATTAATTAATTCGTCGGGAAGATAAACGTTGATGTAAAACGGCATCGCGAGTTTTTTTGGATACGCGGGGTTGTGGAAAAAAATTACCCCTGGGTCGGGGGTAAATGAGGTTAACTTGCCCCCCCCCCCAAAAAAGTCCAAAAAAGGACAAGGGAAGGGGAAGGGATAGGTCTTAAAAAAACCCTATTTCAAACTATTACTACTATTTTACTATTTTTTAACACTACTAACTGTTACTATTAACTAACTACCACTTCTAACTAACTATTTTTAACTAACTTTCTACTACTAACTTTTTTTAACTAACTTTCTACTACTAACTATTTTTAACCAAATTTAACCGACAAAAATTTTACACTTCTACTATTTTTAACCAACTATTTTTAACTACGACTAGTATCAACTATTACTATTATTTTACTATTTTTTTAACTACTATTAACTAACTACTACTTCTAACTAACTATTTTTAACTAACTTTCTGCTACTAACTATTTTGTAACCAACTTTAACCAAAAAAAAATGTACACTACTACTATTTTTAACCAACTATTTTTAACTACTACTGGTATTAATTACTATTACTATTATTTTTTAACTAATACTAACTATTACTATTAACTAACTACTACTACTAACTAACTATTTTTAACTAACTATCTATTGCTGACTATTTTATAACTATTTTACTGCTACTAACTATTACCAGAACTATTTGAAAATAATTTTTTTTACATTTTATTTTATTTTTTTTAAATTTTAATTTGACTAATTTTAACGGTCCCTCAAAAATAACCTAAAAACTGGGGGTTTCGCGAGTTTTATAAAAAAAAACCCGTAAGATCATGATTCTTATTTGAAAAATAAATAAATGCAGGAGGAGTCCTTTATTTATTTATTTATTTATTTATTTTTCAAATAAGAATTATGAGCTTACGGATTTTTTATAAAATTCGCGAAGCTCCGAGTTTTGACCTTCTTCTTAAGTGACAGTGAAAATTAGTAAAATTAGTAAAATTAAAATTCATAAACGAATAAAATAAAATGTAAAAAATTTTTTTTTTAATAGTTCTGGTAATAGTTAGGATCAGTAAAATAGTTAAAAAATAGTTAGTAATAGATAGTTAGCTAAAAATAGTTAGTTAGTAGTAGTAGTTAGTTAATAGTAATAGTTAGTAGTATTTAAAAAATAGTAAAATAGTAGTAATAGTTAATAGTAGTAGTAATTAAAAATAGTTGGTTAAAAATAGTAGTAGTGCAAAATTAGTTCTGAGTAATGTAATTGAACAAAAAAATGAACGATCGGAAACAGCCGGAGGGATATTGTCTGGATCTGGCATTGCTGATTGATCGCCAGTACACTTTTTTTCAATCAAAATCTTTTTTATAGAGCTTCAAGCTTATTTTTTACAAAGTTTTTTTTTCAACACGTATTTTTCTAAAACGATGGACGTTCTCCAGATTCAAGTTTTCATGCTGACAGGTTCGAATTCGATCACATTATTCTTCGTGTCATTCATTAAAGCGATATGAAAAAGTTTTTGTTGATTTTGAAAGTTTGAATATTCAAAAAACAAAAACAATGAGGAAATCGAGGCCTAACTCGGGCCTTAATTTTTAAGTGTCCTTTAATTACTTAATTTTTATCGAAAATAAAAAATCCTTAACGCTCTAGCGTTTTTTCTACTGATTAATAATTCGTATCATTTTTTTTCGTTTACATTTTCGAGAATAGTTCGACCGTCCACCATCGGGAAAAATTCGCTTGAAAAATTATCTTGAATCAGTTAAAAACTTTTTTTCTAAAAGCACAACTTATCTCCATAAACCTAAAAAGAATCAGACCGATTATTAATCTTATTTGTTGAAAATAAATTAATAAATTAATAATCAGCAATTTTTTCAGGATATTTCTCTCTTTGACTGATTATCAATATTATTTGTTGAAATAAAAAAAATAAAATATTAATGAACTAATAAATCAATAAACTAAAAAATAATCAGCAATTTGTTTATGGCATCAATTCTATCACTACCTCACTACATCGTGATTCAACGATTCAACAATTTCCACAAATTCCTCAGCCTAGCAACCAATTTTCAACGCGACGATATACGATAATAATTTTCTCACAAATCATTTTTCTTACGATTTCTTCGATAGATTTTTTTTTCTTCGTACATATAAAATCATATAAATTTCAAACAGAATAATTCTGCAGCAAACAACTTCTACTTTTCCGTTTCACATACGTATATATTTTTTTTCCTGAACAAACCCTCACGCAGTTAGTTCTTTCATGGAACAAATTGTCGTTGACATCAATGCGAGCTCGAAGAAATAATAATATTTATTATTGCGAGACGGTAATCGCGTTGCTATCGAAACGCGTGAGCATTCTAACGCGGTTCCGTTCTGTTTAACCCCCGGCGAAGAAGATACACCCAGGCTCGTCGTCGCAACTCGTCGGATTCCGTTCTCCACACTCTGATACCCTTTTCATATCAACGGATTTTAAACCAGGTTATAAGAACTGGACTCTCGAACCGCACGACGATTATCACGCGAACCTCGCTTTGCGGAAACGCTGCAGTTTTCCCGTTCATACATTTTTTTAATTATCTTTTTTTTTTTTTTTTTTTTTTAATTTTATTATTATCATAATTATTTATTTACTCTTTTTTTTTAATTTTAATTCTTCACGCGTGAATGAGATTCGCCGTTTGGCGAGGGATTATTTTACCGTCTTTTGGATCGTTTTTTCTTTTTGGGAATGATTCTGATTCGAAGGTCCCGAAAAATTCGCTATTTTGAAATTTTTTCCTTTTTTTTTTTTGATTTCTCCGAGAGGAAGCTGTGGTGAAATTTTTGTTTTTTTTTATATCTTTGTGTTATTATGTTTAGAATGTGCTGAAACGTCGAGAAAACACATTTGGAGAAAATGTGCGGATGTATGTGTATTAGACTGTGTCAAAAAAATAATTTTTTTTTTTTTCTTGGATTGCACGGTCGTTATAGCTAATGTTTGGCCTGAAAAAAATTCTCGCGAAGAGCACGCTCAAAAATGTTTTTTTTTTTTTTGGCCCGTCGCAAAGGGGGTCCCCTTTCCCCTTTAAGGGCTGGGTTAGCCCTTACCAACCCACACATTTTCGAAGCGTTGACACTTGAAAATATTCACATGAAAATTGAATAGGAGATGAATTGAGTAATTGCAATTGAAAAAAAATTATTTTACATATCATGTGGGGTATCATTGGTGAGAACTTGTTACATGGAACGCGAAAATATTTTTTTCAAAATTTTAAATGGCACATTAAAAAAAATATTTTGAATAATATGCGAAAATAGAGCTTTCTCCCTCCCCCCCTTATTTTAGAAATTACTGGACCTAAAATTATGAAAAAATAAGGGAAAATAGCGCGAGATTTGAAGTTTACAGAAAAATTATAAAGGTCGTCCCAAGTCACACAGATTTTCGGAAATTAATTATTTAAGATTCGTTATAGTACCCTTCGGTTTTTTTTTTAAATTGAGAATCTTGATAGATCGTTCGATGAATTTCCAGATGGAACTAGAATAGCCAGTGGTAATTCGATAGAATCCTTGTTGGAAGCGGACTTTAAACTGGTAATAAAGGGCTTTAACTTTAAGGGCTGGGTTAGGGTCGTCACTTTTGAAAAAACGAATTTTTTTTTTGTCTTCGACAATGCCGCAGGAAGTCTGCTGTCTGGAGCTGGAATCGATGATTCCGTGTAAGTTGGGAAAAAACATTTTTTTCTTTACTTTTTTATTTTCATAAACTTTAGACGCGTTTTTCTCAAAACTACTTTTTCAAAGTCCGTGTTCACTGCCATTTGAAAACTACTTGACCGATTCATTTCAAACTTTGTAAACATTTTCTACATATAAAATACCTCCCCCCAACGTTTAGTTAAATTTTTTTTTTTTTCATTAAGGCTGTTTCCTACCCACAAAATGGCGGAATTTTTCGTGGAAAATAACAGTTCACACTTCAGATGGCCGCCAAAAATTTTTAAATGAAAAAAAAAATTATCAGAGAACGTTGGGGGGAAGATTGAATTATAATTTGACTAAATTTTCATGGTTTTTCATTTTCAGATAATTTTTGGCCGAGTTGTAGTGAACACCGCAAATTGTTTTTTTTTTTCCAAGACGTTCTGGGGGAAGCTCTGTTACCGGCTTATGCTTCAATATTTCTGCATGATAAAATTACACAACATTGTCAAAAGTATGCTCAATAATGTGCAAAAGATTCAAATGAAATTGCTCAATCCATATTTGAGAAAAAAAATCGCAAAAAAGCGTTTTTTTTTACGCTGAAACCCTAACCCCTCCCTTAAATAACAGGAAAAATACATTTCTCGCTTCTTTTAATACCTGGGCCCATGAAAACTACTGGAACTGAGTCCGCCGCATATCATTCTCTAGGGAATTGAATTTCCTTCAAAAAGTACCGAAGCGTCGAGTAAAAAAATTCAATATCTCTAAGACCTACAGGCATTTGAAACCGATGTTTGACGAAAATTTGTCTTCAAGCGAGTTTCACAGCCAAACTCTTCGTTCTACACGAAAAATGTGAAGATACATTTTAGAGACAATTGAATTCTCTACAAGAAATGTATGTAGTGAAAATAGACTTAATCCAATAATTCACGATTCACAGCTCGTGGAAGTTTATTATATGAGGAAAAAAAATATATTTTTCACCCAATCATACATTATTATTGGTTCTAAGCACTGAAAAAAAATAAATCAGTCATGGAATGTCACGCAAAAACTTCGCAACGAGCAAATGTCAGGCATGAATGATGTGACTCCAATATTGTTCCACCGCAACGACTTACAAGTTGTTTTTTCATGGAAAATAATATTTAACACGAAAGTTCTAGAATTGCTACAATAACTTTTGTATCAAAAATTGAAGATATATTTTTATTTATGAAAGGTACATGAAATGCATGCAAAGTAATGATATTCACGACAATTCTATAATGTCTCAAAATAATTTTTTTCCTTCATAAAATGAACTTCCACGAGCTGTGAATTGTGAATCGTTGGATTAAGGCTATTTTCACTAGATTTACAAATCCAGGTTTCCAGGTATCGAGGTTTGGTCTTACAAATAGCTGAAGTAATATTAAATTAACACTTAGAAATATTAATTATCTACTTTTAATAAGATTTGAAGTCAAATTCGACGATATTGGCGTGTGGTTGACTGACGTTTCGTCAGTGACTGTACAACTGTTTCAACTGTTTCAACTGTTTCAGGCGATATTCCTCACTAATTCAATTAATTTCTCGACAATTACTCAGTCGATTAATTCGAAACTAAGCATAATCGATCTGTCGATTCTAAATCTTGATGATATAATATTTTCAGAATTTTCTGTCATTTAATTCCATTCGTTTTGCAGTCATTAACGTCTGCAAAAGCTGTTCACCCATGAGACACCGTGTTAAATTCACAAATTTATAACTACTCAACCATTCAGTGAAAAAATCTGATGTAATTCGTGTATTCAATAAAAAACTATCATTCCTCAAATTTTCAAGAATTTCTGACATTTATTAATATCTATCCAGTTATATCTTAATTTATTGTTCATTTTTGTTATCATGAATTTAATTTATACTAAATTTACAATATTATGGTACTTTAATCGTTGTTTTTTTTTTCTTTCGTCTTCTGTTTCAGATGTTATCATCGAGTATCACCGAGGATTGCCGAGGGTGACCGTACCATTGCCCTCGAGAAAAGAAAAATGCATCTTCACCCTCAAACCATTGACCAACACAATCGCAGATTTCATCGATATGCTGAAGATGGAAGACCGTGGTATAGACAGGGCGATAATAACATCAATTGGTAAGCTCCGTTAAAATCAATTACAAAATTTTCCCGAGTCCCGTTTTTTTCTTTTTTCAATTTTTAGGGTTTCGCACCCTAAAAACGGAAGCTTCGAAAAATCATTCGCGTGTCTGTCCGTCCGTCACAGCTCATTTTCTCGAAAACTATACGACGTCGAAACTCAAAATTAGGCATAGAAATACATCTTACCAATCCACACATTTTCCAAGCGTTGACACTTGAAAATATTCACATGAAAATTAAATAGGGGATGAATTGAGTAATTGCATTTGGAAAAAAATTATTTTACATATCATGTGGGGTATCATTGATAAGGGCTT